>CM045923.1:16016795-16486795 GCA_025177825.1 Aechmea fasciata
CAAGGTCATTAGTGCTTGTAAGTTTTTGGCTATTGGATTAAGAAATGTGCGGTTAGGATGATGTGGGCCCCCTTTGGTTGAGTGGGTGGTTGGTTGAATAGTATAATCTAACGGATGAAAATGATCAAAGGCGTAGATTTAATGGTAAAAAAATCACAAGCACCAAGGGCTTTATGCTTTTACAAGCACCATATTGTAATGCTTTTACAAGCACCATATTGTAATATTACAAGCACCATATTTACAAGCACCATATATAAGGAAAAACTTCAAAAAATTCCCCTATTGTTTCACACTTTTTTATTTTAGTACCCTGTGGTTTAAAGTGTATCAAGTTAATACATTGTGGTTTCGCATTTTTTTCACTTTAGTATCCTGTGGTTTCAAGTGTATCAAGTCAGTACAATGTGGTTTTATTTTTGTATCAAATTAGTACAATGTGGTTTTATTTTTGTATCAAGTTAGTACCCTGTAGTTTTTAAACCACAGGATACTAAAGTGAGAAATTGCAAAACCACAAGGCATTAACTTGATATACTTTAAACCACAGGATACTCAAGTGAAAAAGTGCAAAACCACATGATACTAACTTAATACACTTTAAACCACAGGATACTAAAGTGAGAAAAAGTAAAACCACAAGGGGGGTATTTGAAGTTTTCGCTATATATAATACATGAGGGAATATAAGCAACAGCTTTTTAATACCACTAGAGAATCATTGCGATAACCTTTCAAATTTGATCACATTGTTGTTGGAGTTGAATCCTCGAAAAAGTTTGCAAATAACAACAAAATGGAAGCAATAAGAACAACAAAATAAGATGTGATCAGAAGCAATTCCAGTACAGAAGAGTGCACAAAGTAGCATGTGAACCCTCTAACCATATGGACTTGAGTTATGGAGAACTGAACCATCAAAAAGAGTCAATTTACAACACAGAAGGCGAGAAGTTATTTTTTCTTTCCAATTAGTCTCTCTATACATGGAAAAATACATGGTTGTGATTTTTACACAATAAGGGGCATAGATAACGGCATTCGTAGCGAGAGATACATATACATACATGTACATTTAACCAAGTTATGAAGCTCCTGTTGAACAAAGTGAGATATAGCACTGCACAAAGATCCTCCGACAAGCTCCATAAGGTTGATATGAAGCGGATGTAGTTTGGTTTCCTCTTTTCCTGCCAATGCAAAACAACCAGGTTCTTGATCTCTTTATTTGCACTTAAAAACACACTTTTTTTTGCCTTTTTTTTTTCTTTTTGGGGAATCACTTTCGAAAAAAATAAAAGAGTGGGTTAGTGACTTTTTCCAACTGCATCTATACATATGTTCAGTTTTTCACTTTTGGCTCAATATTTGACCGTGACTTACCGTTCAACACGCTGGCGGAACTTAAAACAACAGGCTCCTGTTTTAGGTTTGAGTGTGTAACTGCTAGTTTTAGAACTAGCATTTTCTATTGGAAGTGCAAAACAGTCAAACATTACATTACCATGAAAGATATGAAGTCAGAGTAGGGATGATGAGATGTAGGTTTCCTGTTGGATGGACGATTTCTCTATACTTTCTTGATCCAAGGTTTTATAAATCACAGAAATGTGATTTTCAAAATAAATATTTCACCCAGTTTTAGTTCAATGCGTAGAGCGTTAGCTAGTAATTGTTAGATTTTATTGGACTTTATTATAATTTAAAACTTATTAAGGCCTCTTGAGAGCCCAATAATTGTTAATGACCTTACTTGGGAGCCCAACTAAAGTTTCCATGTGTGAAGTTTAGTCTCACATTGAAAACTAAAAAAGTGTTGATGGTATATATATATTCTTTTATTCTCAAACTAGTTGCTTAGAAGAAAATGAGAGTTATACTCTTGTTTAAATACACGCACGCACGGCATGAGCCCGAGCCGAGCCGGGCCAGGCTACGGCACGCGGTCCATACATCCGGTTTATTTTATTTTCATTTTTATTTTTCGGTATTATCTTTATCCTAATCCTAATCCGTATCCGTATCCGTATCCGTATAATCTTTGGCTTATCTTGTTCTACATGGATTTGACGCGTTAAAGCAAGATTCTCGCCTTGGTTATAAATATGGAACGAGGTTGCACGAGTTCAAAAAGAACCCGAGCATACCTAAACCCTACCTCGCATTTTCCTGCTTTCGCCATTGATCTTTTGTGCCGATTTTCGCCGAGTTTTCATTCCTGGATCTGAAGCTTGTTGGGTTCGTCTTGCGCCACATTGGGTTCGTTTTGCGCCACCTTGAAATCGTGCCGACAGGGTGGAACGTGATCGTTGTATTGCTTGAAGTAATTGCTGGAAAGCCTCGCACGTGGAGAGGCAATTTAGCTTCTAAGACAGTGCTTTGCACGCGTCGATCCACAGATCTTATCTAAACTTTTTCTTTACAGTATTTGTTATTTAATTTTTGTTTTCGGAATTTGTCTAAACCTGAAATTAAACTTTCGAATTGGTTTTTAAAGAATATTGTAATAAAAGATCAGAAAGATTTTCCAACAGTAATCTCCAATGTAATTCTATCAGCACGAGTCCATTTTACCAACAAAGAGTATGATGATTCCCCACCAAGGTTCCACACTTACTGTCATCATCCATTCTATGGCGTTATATTATATCCAAGATATCCTAATATAAAAGCAATAGAAGAGCTGATGTTTCAATTACCTGAACTTTATGCCTCACTTGGTTCAGGAAGTGTAATTAAACGTGTTTTTGAATCATACGCCATTTTCGTGCCACAGCTGACGAACAGATGTTTGGGATTATTAGAACTGTGATAGTAATAGAAGACTACAGCTAGATCAATTTCTCGGACCAAGGACTTACCTTGAGCATTTTACAGTATTCGTGGAACCACCACTAGACACGGATAATATAGTTCCAAAGAAGGACAGATTTTCAGTGCCACAGTTTGGGCAGGGGCCCTACAAATCATTATAAATGTACTGATTAGATTGCTCTCCTACTGAACTTACATATGTAAAGCATAATGGAGATGATAAAGATACCTTTAAGATCAAAAAGTCCTTCAATATAGCACTAGTAATTGCCTGCGCTAACCAGAATATGAGAGGCAAAGCAGCAAACCATGTGAAGATGAAGCTGAAGGGCTCTGGCAACTGCATTGCAACAGACAGCTCATAGGTTTATTAAGCAAGTACCCCTATCGAATACTGCATTAAGTAAACTAAACCAGCCAAACCAACTTAAATCCGATGCATTGTAAATCAATTAGAAAATGGAAAAGGAACCTGACATATGAGGAGAAGTATTATGAACCTGACATCCAATGTTCAACCAATTGATCTACTTTCACCATGTCATCAAATGTTTATTTCAAAAGTATCATGATTTATCAAGTGAGAAGTGGACCCAACAGAATACCAGGAGAGTGTCAGATTTGATTAAAATTCTTAGTTGATTTAAAACTTTAAAATATCTTTAAAGCTACAAAATTGTTCTCAAAACTTTAAATGGTATATTGGGCAATAGGGAGACATGTTTAGATAGCTCTCTATTCTCTTTAGGAGGTTTTCCCCTGGGCCCCCCCCCCAAAGGTTTGGGCCGAGCTTGGGAAAGCTAAGCACTCCTTTTAAGTACTTAACCCTTAGATCATCATGGCCTTGCTCTCCTAGTGCCTAAATTGGGAACCACAATGACCAAATCAAATCATATGCGTGCGCACCGCACGAACCTGAGCTGAGCCTGGCCGAGCACACACACACCTGAGGCCTAATTGGTTCGATTATCTAGCATTTTTAGACTGACAGAGGGTCTGCAAGTAGGACCTGAAGAGTTTTAGACTGACAGGTAGGTGGGCGTTTGTGACTCTTGCTAAGCCGACAAGGTAGCTGGGAGTTTCAACATCACCAGCCATTTTCCACTCCCCTGTCTATAAATAGGTGGAAGGGGTTAGCTCATCTCCCAATGAGGGGGAAGAACAACTATACACAGCTCATAGAAAGTTTGCAGCAATATGACATGAAAACATAAGCTGCGAAAGTATTAAGCCATCATTATCTCACTCCTACCAAATGCTAGAAAAGGTTTGTAGACTTGTAATGCAATAAAAACAAGAATATATACACACCTCCAATAGGTAAGTAATTTCGAAGCCCGTCAAATCATCTAGGAAGAAGAACCTATCAGGATGGCAAACAGATGGTGGAGTTAACTAACGAAGACAACTAATGATAGATCTCTTCAGATTCATGTTGTAGCTCTTTCAATAGAAATTCCAGTCAAAGGTAAAAAAAATGATATTTATCAACCTTATTTTAATGATATTTTAGTTGGAATATCAACATTATTTTAATGATAAAAGCAACCATTTGAGTATGATAAGGTTATGACATACTAGTTAAATATTAAAAGTTGAAAAATGAAGCTAGGTATGACCAAATAAATTAACAGATCAGAAGGCCTTTGGCATGATTATATATATCAGAATATGAGGGGAGATAAAAGAGGTGATCTCATAGAAACAGGCAATAAAGGTAAAGCAGAGCAATAATATGAATACAGATAAAGTGATGCTGGATAAGTATTTCATGCAAGCGAAGAATTTTCCTAATATTTAAAATGACACCCTATAGGCATTACGCAGCACACAGTAAGAAAGTTCATGAAATAATCTTGTAGCGGGATTTTGTTACAAAGAAAGAATGCCTTATATGGCTAGTATAATCATTGAAATTCTACAGAGTATACATAAACTACCTACATATATTTTAAGCTAATCATATTTTCTATGCTCTTCCGTACATATTTTTCACTAATATGAAATAAAAATTTACAAGACTAGTAGAGGTTTATTACAATCAAAAGTAGAAAGAAAATATGTGATTTTGCTGACATGGGTACGATTAAATGCATATAATAACTCTACCAGAACAAGTTCAACAAATAATTGGTAAATTCAAGTATTAAACTCCCAAATTTCACAGAGGAAGTGCTGAAGCATAAAACATGCATATGGGTGATCATGTTATGTGTTTACACGATTACTCACAATGTTAGTGCCACAACAGCTGCAGGCACATTCAGGAGGAACATCTTGAAGTAGTCAACCGACAAGTCACTATAGACCTGGACCATAACATAAGAATACTTTTACTTAAACACTATTTGAAAAGCTTTCTTTACCAAACCAATGCATGTGCAATAAAATTTGCCACTCTCTTTCCTTACTATTCGTATTCAACCATCAATAGTAACTTTATGCACCCAAATACAATGACTTGTATGGGTACAGATACATGGTAGTCTACTGAAATACACTTTCTATAAATAACATGCAAAGGAGTATATAAAATAAAAACGTTGTCTGATAATACGGCATTACAATAAATTAGAAATATCAAATGAATGACATTTCATCTGTGATTATCCAACGAAAGAAAATGCTATAATCTACCTTTCTACTGCGAAGACTGCATCGTGGACCTTCCTGCACAATGTCGCTCCCATCTTTCTGGAAAAGACGAAAAGAAGTAGCAATATTAAGTTCTGTTAATTGATCAAGCTTCAAAAAATCACAGATAAAAATATTTATCGAAAAAATTTTGTCAGATGAGAAATGAAAAAAAGAATGGTCGATGAAACCACACGTGCATTGTTTTACATTTGTGTTCCACAACAGTCATCAACTTTACTACATGATTTTAGAATAAAAAAGTAATTGAAAATAACTTGTCGTAGTTTCAATCGAACAGTGTGATCACGCTAATTATTTAGAAAGAACCATAATAGGCTTCTAAAAAACACAAAAAAGAAAACCTTTAATCTCATCTTCAGTTCGTCGAACTCAGCATCTGTCATTATGGGATTCCCAGCCACATAAGCCATCGAAGCTTCCAAAAGTTTTTGCTCATCCGGACCTAATTAGATGCAAAAGAGAGCAAATCAGCAGCAATTATTTTTCTATACAAAGACAATATAGAATCTAGCAACAAAACGACTTACTTAGCATGACCACGCTGCTTCCTTCCCACATCAGCTCTTCTTTGAGATTATCGAATTCCTCATTTGACATGATTGCCTTTTTGTCGTAATAGAAAGCCTAATGGAAGAGCACTCATCAAGCAAAGAGTCATGAAAAAAATAAGCAAACGAACGCACTTATGGTGATAACATATGCATCTTCAATACTTGCAGTGCTTGGAGAAACTCTTGTTCAAGCTCTCCAACAGTCTTCTCCTTCTTTTTCTCTATGCTGCAATAAGGGAGGATCTTGCTATCAACAACTTCATCATCCTGAACCTGACCTGCAATGTAATAATGATATTAGAAACACAACAAATACCATATTCTACCGCTCAAAGTTACTCACAGAAAAATGTGAAGGCACAAGTCCCGAGGAAATTGGAATCGAAAATTGTCATCGGCTTGAAGCAGAGTCTCTCCACTATATTGTTCAAATTGCTCTGGAATCAGGTATCAGGACGCAGAGTCCATTTTGTAGTAATCAGAAAATGATGTTATTATCTCCTTCACAACCTCAAAAATACACTCTTTTGATAGTCCACATTTGCTACTCCCAGAAGTAGTTGCCTAAAAGTTCAAACATCTAATCTCCTATCTCATTCGCAGTTCAAAACATGGGTCCTTCGTATTATCTCTCATCCTATCACAGCAAACTCTAATCACAATCACTTGCATTCATCTCATAACATTATAATTCTTCCCTTCACCCTACCAAAAAAGGGGACGACAATAGAAATTGTCAGGGGCCTTAGGGCATAAGCATTCATACGGAATAACATATTAGAGTTCACAGCTACATAAATCGGTGACTCAATCTACACAAATCCATTGCCTTGAGAAGAGACAGATGTTCCGATGATTCCTGGACACGTTTCCTACAAAAACATCGATCTTTTCGGCAACACGGTAACAGTGTAGAGTTCATAACTATGTATATTGGTGACTAAATCCACACAAATCATTACTGAACACTTTCCCTATAAAAAATCGATCTTTCTTTCAGGTAACATGGTATCAGAGCAAGTTTTAGGTCCTAACCTCCGTTAGTACCAAAAGTTTCAAGCTTCAATTCCCACATCCATTATTTAGGCCTAGTTTGGTGTCATATTTCAGGGGACACATGCTTTCAATCTTCTTTCGGATTTTTTGGACCGTCGAAAACATAAAAACTAGGCCGCAACGACATAAATTCCTATCTGCTTGTCTCCTTCGTCGCCTCTTCCATCAGCGCACGCAACAAGAGTTCATCTGATCTCCACCGTGCGCATGAGCGAGCACGTCGAGACTATATCTATACCGTTTCTTTATCGTATCATTACCGATCTTTCGGGTAAAATCGGGGCTGACCTGGCTGATCGGCGGCTCTGGGGCGCCGCACGAGCGCCTTGCGGGCGTTCCGGCGGCGGAGAATCCGAATCGGAGGCGAGCAAACCCTAGACGCCGCGGCGGAGGCGGAGGTGGAGGGGGAGGGGAGGGAGGAGCGAGGCTTGGAGAGGGGAGGGGGGAAGGACGAGAGCAAGAACACCTCCGAGGCCATGCGGCGAGATCGCTTCAACAAGATTGGGGTTTTTGGGGGGGGGGTGGGGTGTAGTGAGGGGAGAGGAGGAAGAAGGAGTGGAGAGATAAGGCGAGTGGGGAGGACTCGCCAAATGTGTGGAGGGAACATTTGGTCGACCGTTTGAAGATTTTGTGGCCGTTTTTTTTTGCACAATTACCCCTCAACTTTTATTATTTTGAATAGGATGCGCTTGGCTCATTTGGTTCGTAATATAGATGTCAACGAGCCGAACACAAGCGAGCTGAGGTCGGCTCGTAATTACTTGTTTATTAAACAAACCGAACACAACCGGACTCGTTATATGTCAACTTAAAAAATTAAGCTCGTGAGCAATGATTATATTGTTAGCTTTCTTCGCTTAGTGAAAAGTGGAAAGAAAATTTAAAAATTAGTTTCTTAATCTAATGATTAATATTTATAAAATATCGTCTTTTTTTATATATTTTGGTTGGCGAAAAATTCAAAATTCAACTTATGTTCGGCCTTTTTATTAAACTATTGATCAATCTGAATCAACATTTGTACCGGCCATGGTCACGAGCAAGATTGTTGGCCCTAGTTGAAAATAAAAATACAAACAAGGCATATTCGAGGAAGGGAAGGGACCATATTTGATCCATAATAGAAATACAAATAGGCGACCGGGGAGCTCCACATTTGGTTCATAATAGGAATACAAACGGTATAAATCTGAGGGTAGGAAATAAGCCCTATCACATTCCATTTTCTTAGCGGGTCGGAGTTGATTTAGGGCAAGTTGGTTTTTTTTTGCTTTTTTTTTTTCAAGCCCTCGTTTACCACTTCTTTGAAATTTTTTTATAAATAATTCTACCGATTCTTATAATTATAAAAATAGTTTTTTAAAAAAATAATTATAAAAATAGACCTCTAACATATTAAATTGAGTTTTTTAAATAATAAATAATATAGACGGTAAATGAGTCACCGTATTTAAATACGGTAAATCATTCACCGCTTTCATAACTCCTCCTAATATTGTTATAAAAACATATAAGAATTAGAAGAGAGAAGAAAATAGTGAATGGTTTACTGCTTTATAAGACGGTAAAATTTAAATCATTCATTGCTTTCACTAATATTTTTTTCTCTCTCTATCATATGACTATATTTACAAATAAAAATTTAGTGGATCTAATTTTAAAATAAAAATTTGTAAGAGGACTACTTCACTAAAATCTCCCTCGATCTGTTTGGGCTATGTCGGTGCAAAAGCCGTTTTTGGCGAATCGGCGTGGATCAAACGTGATCAAACGAAGGAACAGGTCTCCCGCCTCTTGCTCTATTTTTTAGCGAATTGGGGTAGATTTGAAACGAATGTATAAATTCAATTATTATTATTAGAATACGTGATTTCTTATATTTTTCGATAAGAACTATTGTCATTCGGCGGGATTATTAAAGTGTTACACTTTTTACTTCACGTATATTTAAGTGTAAATATTGTTCAATAAAGATATTCAGATACATTTCTATTAAAGATAGCTGCAGCAAGAAGTAGAAATAGCAGCAGAACCAATTAGATGTTGCAAGTAAGAAGGATCCAAGCTTGGTATGAACAGCAATTAGGGCATCAGGAATCCTGTTTGCTTATTGAGATGAAGCATGGTGAAGTTCCTTAAGAACTAAGGCACCCTTATATAAGATGTTTAATTAGCTATTTGTGCACTTTTAGAAGGGACCCTTCAAAAGGGACACCTTATGATCATTTTGGCATCACCCTGTTGATCTTTCATTCATTGCAAGATTCATTTTAATCTGTGTTGTCTCTTCCTGACACAAATACACATTTCCTAGTCTACAAAATAAGAATAAGAAAGAAAAAAAAAAAAAAAGCTTGGAAACTTTTATCTCACTCTTTTTATATTTACTAGAAGTATTTAGAAATCAAATTTTATTATTTTTTAAAATTATTATCTAATCTGTCGAATAGTTGAAGAATGAACGGCTAAAAATAAATAACCATGTCAAAGTAGAGGTTAATCGGACTTTTCTTAATGTATCATCTGAGTTATCAAATTTTATTTAAATAGTACAAAGAATCTGTTACGCCGGAAAACACTGCTCATGTAAGTCATAAAAAAATTGTCAGATTTTCTTATCATTTAATCACTGCATAAATAATTTTTTAAACTTTATGATATTTAGTTTTTAAATACTTCAAATACTCTAAATCAATTTTAATAATTTTGATCATCGATTTGGAATCTCTATCACCAAAAATAATTTGATAGAACAAATACTGTCGTCCTCCTAAAACAATAAAAATTAAATTATGTACATAGAGAGAGAGAGAGAGAGAGAGAGAGAGAGAGAGAGAGAGTCCAGCCCCATAGTGCTTTTGAGAGATCGATAGGTAGCACGCTACCCACTTCGCTTATTTTATTTAAAAATAAGCTTAGCTAGAAATGTGAATCAACTAGGATTCGAACTCGGATCTCGGATACCAACAACCAAGCCCTTTGCCACTTGCTCTAGGGACGGTCGGTACCTCATAGTGCTTTTAAAAGCATAAAAACCAATAAGATCTATCTATTTGACCATTTCAAGTTTATCGTTAGATCTATCTATTTGACCAATTTCACCCTTAGATTTATTCTATTAACCATCCACTCAATCCTAGAGGCATTTTAACCGCACATCACTTCATCCAAAAGCTGAAAACCAGTAAGCATTTATATAAAGTTCAACCGAAATGCTTCTAATGGCACCAAGCATTTCGTGATTCCAACTTTTTCTTCTTTTTTTTTTTTTTGAGAGAGAAAGTTAGCATGCTGCCCGCTTCGGTTATTTTCTTAAAAATAATTTTAGCCGAAAATGTGAAACAAATAAGCTTCAAACATAGGACATCAATACCAACTATCAAACTCTTTACCACTAACACTACCATCTTTTTCACTATTAGATCTCCCGCCTATATTACTACTTCTAAAAGCATTCCAACTTTCTCTCTCTCTCTCTCTCTCTCTCTCTCTTTATTACTATTTCTAAAAGCATTTTCTAAGATTGAGTGGGTAGTTGGTTGAATAGTATGATCAAACGAGTGAAAATGATCAATGGAATAAATCTATGGGCCGAAAACTTATGAATATTATGGAGCTAATACTCATAAAAGTATAATAGCCGAATTATATATATATATATATATATATATATATATATATATATATATATATATATATATATATATATATATATATATATATAGTTGTGCTGGTATGCTTTTATAAAGACGGAGGCCTCCGTGCTTCCACTTTGTTTTCGATGTTCGGACTTTCGAATCGACGATCGTTTAGACTTGATCTAGAGTATTTGAAGTACCTAGAAAATAAATTTTGCGATTTTTCGATATCATTTGCCTAGTGATCGAAGAGGCTCAAAATCACTAATTTTAACGAGTGGTGAGCGCAAGTGTAACGGTGTATAAATATCCAAATCTCATGAAATTTTGATAGAAAATTCTTTATACCATATAAAACAAGATCAATAACTTTGATCTAAAATTTTAATGTCATATCATCATATTTTGTAAGATTTTTATTCTCAGCCGTTGATTTTGAGCCACTTCGATCACTAAGCAAATGATATCGAAAAATCGCGAAATTTATTTTCTAGATACTTCAAATACTCTAGATCAAGTCTAACGAGCCGATCGTCGATTTGAAAGTCCGAACATCGAAAACAAAGTGAAGCACGGAGGCCTCCGTGCTTCCATAAGCACCCCAAATTCGCACTCTATATATATATATATATATATATATATATATATATATATATATATATATATATATAAAACTAGACTAATATACTTATTAATAGCACCAAGTTATTGGTGCTATCAAGTTTTTGACCATTGGATTAAGAGATGTGCGATTAGGATGATGTGGGCCTTCAGGGTTGAGTGGGTGGTTGGTTGAATAGTATGATCTAACGGTGAAAATGATCAAAATGGTAGATCTAACGGCGGAAAACTTGATAGCACCAAGTCTTCGTCTATTAATAGCATAGTAACCGAACTATATAGAATTGAGCTCCTATGCTTTTAAAAGTACCAAGTCATTGGTACTTGTAAGTTTTTAGCCCTTAGATTAATAGATGTGAGGTTAGGATGATGTGAGCCTGGGTTAAGTGGATGGTTGGTTGAATAATATAATCTAATGAGATGAAAATGATCAAAATCGTAGATCTAACGGTAAAAAATTTACAAAGACAAATGTTTGGTGCTTTTACAAGCACCATAGCCGAACTCGACTATATATATATATATATATATATATATATATATATATATATATATATAAGAATGGTTATTTGCCTGAGCCTGAAACTTATAAGTGGCTCTTAATCATCATGATTTGAGAGTGATTTAGTATAATGGCCTGTCACCTTCACCCACTTTGTGGGTTCCACCACTTGCGTTGCCGCGCACTCATCGTTTGTGATTTGAGTGCTCTATGTTACATTCCCACGCCACTTAAGTTTAAATTAAAATTTAAAATTTAAAATTTAAAATTCAAATTCAAATATCAAAATCAAAATAAAAAATTTAACTTTGAAATCAAAACTTAGATTAAATTTAAAATTTTAATTTCAATTCAAACTCTAAATTCTATTTAGTTTAAAATTTTAATTTAAATATTAATTCAAAATTTTGAATTTTTATTTTTGAGGAATAAAGTGAAAAAATACAAAGTTTATGGATCAAAATTGATATGCAAAAAAAAAAAAAACTAATTAAGTAGACACTAAAGTAGAAATTTAATTAATTTTATTTGACGGTTTCTTTAAGATTGAAAATTCATATAAATTTAGTCGAACATATGATGTAATTAAACTTTGAACTTAGATCTCAATACCAATTATCAAGTTTTTGCGACTTACGCTATGACCCATTAATAAAAATATTTTATTATTTTAAATTAGATTTATTAAATTTTGTTCAAATTCAAAACTATGATATCGTATTGGTTGGTGCGACCGCGATTTAGCATTTCCTGTAGAAACTATAATTGAGCAAAATGTGAATTTGAGTTTTTGAGAACAAATTCAAAAGAAAATAGAAAAGATAATTTGACCACCACAGTGATGTGGATATTCCATACATCTCCCATATACTTAAGTATCAATTTAATTCTAATTATTTTGGAGGACACAATCTACTAAGGATATTCTCCACTTATTTCTTTTAAAGAAAATTATGGTGAATCATACCCTCTTCATCCTACTCTCCACTCAAAGCACCCAACAAAATTAAAGAGCGCACCAATATCTCTTTTCATGAACACCATACATATATATATATATATATATATATATATATATATAGAAATTACTTATATTATTATGAGTAGTAGAGCCCTACTCATAAGTTGTTTCGATGATAGAGCTTAATCGACGATCCACTCCGTTAAATATGATCTAGAGTATTTAAAACTTCTAGAAAATAAATTTCGTAATTTTTCGAAATCATTTACCTTACGATCAAAAGCTCACAAAATTGGCAATTTTTAACGGCCGATATGGGATACTTGGTAGTTTAACGGTGTAAAAGAATTGAAATAGGTTGAATTTTTGATAGAAAATTCTATTCACTACCTAGATAAAGATCAATAACTCCGATCTTGAATTGAAGGATCCGATCATCTATTTTTAGGACATTGTTCGATTTCTGCTCATTTTATGCCCGTTTGATGGACTTTATTATAATTTTGAAAAATTACGAAATTTATTTTCTAGAAGTTTTAAATACTCTAGATCATATTTAACGGAGTGGATCGTTGATTCGGAAGCTCTATCATCAAAAACAACTTATGAGTAGGGCTCTACTACTCATAATAGTATAGTAGCCCTACTCTATATATATATATATATATATATATATATATATATATATATATATATATATATATATATATATATATATATATATATATAAATGAAGTACAAGTGGTAACAAAAATCTGTTAAAAAGGGTCATAACTTTTATATATAAAAATAGTTCAACTTAAAATATTATTTATAAATCGGTTTGTAGCTATACGAGTGACCTTTTTGAATTGGCCTGAGGTGAAGAGAAAACAAAGACAAGATAGTTATTTAACAAAAAAAACAATTTTCACTATATATATATATATATAGAATTGAGCTTCTATGTTTTTAAAAGTAAAGTCATTTGGTACTTGTAAGTTTTTAGCCTTTAAATTAATAGATGTGCGGTTAGAATGATGTGGGCCTCTTTGGATTCAGTAGGTGGTTGGTTGAATAATATAATCTAACGGATTAAAATGATTAAAGATGTAGTTCTAACGGTAAAAAAATCACAAGCACCAAATGATTGGTACTTTTACACGCACCATAGCCGGACTCTATATATATATATATATATATATATACACTGGTATACTATCGGTAGCATGGAGCCCTCCGCTACCAAGTTGTTTTCAATGATGCGCTTCAAAATCGATGATCGTAGCTTGATCTATATTATTAAAAGTATTTGGCAAATATAATAGGCATATCTCTCTATGTACACAAATATTTATAGCAAAACTAACAAAAAGAAACTTAATAACTTAAAAAAGATACACTGGTATAGTTAATCAAACTCGGCTAGTAATTAGTGGCCAGCTTTAATGAGGGGGGCGGGTAAACTAACTAACTAATTACTGCAGTATATTTACATGCTGGTAGAACACTGACTTAGCGGCACACTACTACTGCTGCTACTACTGCTGCTGCTGCTGCTGGCAGCTGGCCCGACCTCCACCACGGCCAGACAGGCGACCGCGAACTCGTAACCTCTGGACACCCACATGCCGACCTTCCACCGGAGCCGGCCCTCCAGCCGTATCTCGATCAGCAACCCTGATCTTTGCGGCCCCCTGTGTTAAGTAATAATTAGGAATTAATTAACGTGTTGAACTTAATTATGTAAGCATATATTATATTAGCATATATTATTCCTTAAATATGTAATTCACGCGTCACCATACGTGATCTCTCTCGATAGATTAAAAACGTGCCAGAGAATTAACGGCGTGAGTTTTTAAAAGGATCCTTAAATTTAAGCAAACTTAACAGTATTTTAATCATTTATATTTAATATACTTTTTCTCCCGCCTCGACGAATAGGTTCTAAATCAAATCTAATGAAACCGATCGTCGATTCGAAAGCTTCATCAATAAACGATTTAGACTTCCTAATATAATACAAGACTTACTCTATATATATATATAGAGATATAAGAGAGAGAGAGAGAGTGTTGGTAGAATACTATCGATAACGTAGTTGGGGTGGTCTTATTGAGTTTTTAAGCATTGGATGGAGAGATGTGAGGTTGAGATGATAGTGATAGGTGGTGGTAGATAGAATAGTGTTTAATCCAAGAGGCCTTCAGTAATAATCAAGGAGACCATGGGGGTGAACTTACAAAGTATTACAGCTCAATTTTATATATATATATATATATATATATATATATATATATATATATATATATATATATATATATATATATATATATATTAGTTGAGTGTACATTCGTAATAATTTTTAAAATTTATTTTAAATCAATAAATATTCGTAAATCATATTTAATCAAAAATTTAAAATAAAATATTTTCTAAATTTATATGTTACATTTTATTAAAAAATATCTACAATACCAAATTTAAATTTTAATATAAAATAGATTGATAAATTTGATATCAAAAATTAAAAATTAAATTAATTCATAATTTAAACTCGGATTTAAATTGTAATGTAAAATAAATGGATAGAAATAAAACTTTTATGATTGAACATAATAGTTCAATTTTAGTTTCAATATTTTTAACTAATCGGTCATAACCGTTCGTAGAATTAAAGTTATAGATAAGTATAAATATTTTTTCTATTAATGTAAAAAAGAAAAAATATTTTAAAATTAAATAGAAAAATTAAATCGTTATCTTAAACAAAAAAATATTTTAAAATTCGAAAATATATATAGAAAAGAAAAATATTTTGAAATTAAATAGAAAAATAAAATCTGTTTTTTTAAAAAGAAAAGATATTTTGAAATTCGAAAATATATATAGAAAAGAATTTTTTTAGGATTTTTTAAAACTAAATAGAAAAATATATCTTTTTTATAGAATTTTCTTATTGAAAACTTACTATTGAAATTCAAATAGAAAAATAAAATCTTGTTATCTTAAAAAGAAAAGATATTTTGAAATTCGAAAATATATATAGAAAATAATATTTTATAGGATAAACTATATTTTTTAGAATTTTCATAGAGAAATTACGTAGTCATTACGGTTTTTATTTTTATTTTTATTCTTATAATTAAAATTTTACGTACAAAAAGGAAAATAGGTGTTAATAAAATTGGCGCTAATTTTCCTCCAAAAATGGTCTGTCGACCCAAATTTAAATATACGTGCTTATATATATATATATATATATATATATATATATATATATATATATATATATATATATATATATATATATATATTTATATTATTATTATTAATTAATTAATAGTGCTACCAAATTTTTAATGCCTTTGGATTGAGAGATGTGCGGTTAGGATGATGTGGGTCCCGTAGGGTTAAGTTGGTGGTTGGTTGAATAGTATGATCTAACGGGTGAAAATCATCAAAGGGATGGATCTTACGGTGGAAAACGTAGACCAAGTCTTCGTCTTATTGACTATCGTAAGATAATGGACTCTATATATATATATATATATACAAACGATGGATCATTTGAAAAAAGCTATAGGCAATTTACCTGAGTGCCGTGGGGCCCACCACCGCGGAAACGGTGCTGACGGCCCGGGGCTCCTGGTCGAAGCCGGGGACGGCGGCCTCGGCGGCGGGGGCAGCCCGGCGCAGGCGGCGCGCACGCGCAAGCGGTCGTAGAAGGCGCCGACGTGGGTGTTGGGGTTCTTGAAGGCGACGACGGCGGTGACTGTGGCGGCGGAGGCGGCGGGGAGAGGATCAGCGGAGGGCGATGAGGGCGGCGGCGGAGGGAGGAGGATGGCGGCGTCTTGGAGGGAGAACTGGGGGGCGGAGGGGCGGAGGATGAGCCAGAGGAGGAGGAGGACGAAGAGGAGGGAGAGGAGCGGGGTGGAGAGGAGGATGAGGATCTTCCTGGAGATCAGCCGCGACCTCAGCTGCTGGGAGAGCCCTCTCTTGGAGCAGTCTCTCGGCGACGACGACGACGCCGCCTCTTCGTCGACGTAGAGAGACATAACTTTACTTTTATTTTGTTGTATGGTAGTATTGTAGAGAGAGAGAGAGAGAGAGAGAGAGAGAGAGAGAGAGGGGTGGTGGAGAGAGGGGGGGGGGGGGGGAGGGGGGTGTATATATGAGGATGTAATCATGTAAAGGAGGGAGAGAGGGTAGTGAAAGGTTTGCAATTATTTCTGACACAGCTTTAGACTAAGGAGCTAAGAGAGAAAGAAAGAAAGAGAGAGATAGAGGGGGATTTGGTATAGGGTCGCCATCAAACTCGCGCGTGTTAAGCACAAAATAAGCTCGAATCGCCCGTCTAGTGAACAAGCCGAGTACAAATTAAAATTTTTAGTTCGTTTAACAAACGAGCTGAACACAAACTGAGATGGTATAAGTCACTCGTATTCGGCTCGATAACAACTCAAATTCATTTGATCAAAGTATAACAGATAAGATCTTATAAAATTATTTTTTATATATATTCTTTCCAATCATTTTAAATTATTACGTTATGACAGTAACACGAGCCGACCCTAAATTTTCTCGTGTTCAGCTCATTGACACCCCTAGATGGGAGTGTAGCCAAGTAGGGTCAGCAATTCCCAAAGAAAAATGCTACCCTTACTTTCATACTGGAGATATTTGTTTGACTGAGAGTGAAATTCAAATTAAAACAATTTTTTTTCATGTACTAAAATTCAGATATAAGAAAAATTTTTTATCACTTATTTATATGGCTGTGAAACTAAAAAATTTTCAGTTTTACTATTAGTGTGGCTCAAAGTAAATAACATAAAAACTAGAGGAATGAAATATAAGATTGTGGAGGGCCACACCTGTAGCTAGTGAAAGAGGTGCTGTAAGATTGTGGAGGGTGTCCATTTATTATTATATTATAAAAAAAACAAATGCCACACACTTGATAGAATTTTTTTTTATAACTAATTCTATCGATTTTTATAATTATAAAAATATTTATTTTAAAAAATAATTATAAAAATAGATCTTTAAATACGATGAATGTTTCACCGCATTCATAACTTCTATTTAGAAGTAGAAAAGTAATAAAAGATTCACCGCTTTTATAAAACTATATTTATAAATAAAAATTTAACTGGTTTATTTTTAAAATAAAAGTTTAGAAGAGGGCTATTGTACTAAAAATTCCCACCTGTTAGCTATATAATAATTTGCGAAAAAGACATGCAATGGATCCTTTGCTTACGTCATAGGAAGCTTTATGTTGGATTGGGGTCCCACCACTTTAGATGCCTCATTATTTTATAAGCTGATATTTGTTTCCTACTGGGTCACGATTCAACTGAATCCACCAAAACTTATACCTTTTCCAATTCTTTTGAATGGGACCAAATTAACATATATGCTTTGAGTATCATGAACTAACTGTTAAGTATATACTTTGGAGCAACAAAACATAAATTAGACCTAGATTGAGCTTTGGAATGTTCTTAGTTAGATAGCCACAGTTCTATTTAATTCCAGGGAAATCAATAGATTCTATAGAAACATTTGACATTCTAGCACTAGGATCACTGATTATACATATTTTTCCATTTTCTTTTATTTTAAATAGACTTAGAGTTCAAAGTTGGAGCAGGAGCATGTACCGCTATGTTTCTCCGTTCTTCGGTGAAAACGAAATAAAAGACGCAAATTATAATTGCTTGTAACAGTTACAACAATTTATTTATAGAATAAAAGGCTGGAATATCTCATTCTATCCCAAAAACCCACTTCATAATCTTAAGCTATCAAAGAATAAAATAAAATAGAGTTTGTAAAGTGTTATGTAGTTCTATGCAGAGCAATTGATCTTTGTCTCAACTTTTTTTTTTGAGGAAATGGGATCTGTATATAATAATAAACTAAAGCATGAAATGAATATCCATTTGGGAGATATATTAATGCCTAAATCACTCCTCACTTTTCAATACTTTGATTCCAAATTATTACCCTAATGCATCATTGTTAACTTCCATTATGGAGAGGGGCTATCATGACCAGAAACAACATGTTTACAAAGTTCCTTCTATTTTTCCCTGGAACCTATCAATTGAAGCCACTCAAAACAGGACTAATTATGTGGAAAAGAAAGGTTAAAAAAGGGTGGGCTCTCTACTTAACATGATGATGATAAGTTTGAACTTGGATGTGTGTGAGAAGAAGACACAGGAAGGTTGGAGAATCTCTAAAGGCACCTTTTAGGAGTGTCTAGGGAATCATTCATACCAATGCTTGGGTCTTCTCCAAAAGCCATTAGCTTTAGGTAAAGAGTGGCTTTGGATGAGGATTTGGTGGCCTTTGCTCATAAATGGGGCCCCTAAACTCTTGGTTGAGGATATTCATGAGCATATTTACTTGGACCCTATTTGGATTCATACACATTTTATTCGGCTTATATCTTTGATTTACTCAAAAAAACTAATAATATCTGACAGATAAAAAGTGTGATCAAAAGCACAAATGATATTCAGTCCTCAAGTTAATTTCCTTGAATAGAATAAATTATCGCGTAAGTAAAATATAATATTTTATCAAATTATGAATACCAAAACCTCTCACAGAGTAACAGGTAAACTCCTAGCTTCTGGTCATAGAAAAAAAATTTCATACTGTACAAGTTACTTTTTACTATCTTATTTTGCCATTCAAATAGGAACATAGTCCCACACAAGGTGACAAGAATTGAGAAACTCTTCAACTCAAAAGATATGGTTCTTAACTTTGGTCTTACAGGATGTGGTGGACACGAAATCAGTAACTCCTCTCAACTTTCCCTATGCCACAATAGTTATTGGAGATACTTTACCACATGTTTGTCTTACAAATTCTGAACCCTAACCAATTGGGGGCTTTCATTTTTTAAAAATGAAGTTTATTTTAGTTTTGAGCCACAGGAAAAAAAAAAAAAAAAAAATCTAGTATTTTTATCAGCCAAAAAATTCAACTATTGGTTCTTGAACGAAAGAAGAGACTCAAAATCAAACTTTGATTAGTGTATTAAAACTTTTAATACAACATATCTATTTGAGGCAGTAGTGCTTTTTGGATTCCCTTGGCTGAATTTTGCCATGAGCCTTAATCAATGAGGTGAGCCTCAAAATGAAAAGCACTCCTGAATAAAAATGGCAAAACAGTGCAATTTTTCTATGGTTCTGGTCTAAGAGTTCAATCCTATAATAATTATTAAAAAAACACCTTTTTCTTTCCCTTTTTTTTTTGTCCTTTAAGCTTTACCAGCAAATTAACTTGACAACTACAATATTCTACGTTATAAATTAGCAAATAAATATTGCTTCAGCTCGAGGGTAGAGCACCGAATGGAAACATGAATTGTAACAGGTAAATATCTATACACCCTTAATCAATAATAAATTATGACAACAAAGATGATAACATAAAACATACCTCATCTTGGTGTACATTGAGCCCTAAAGTTCATTCAAAATCATCCACCCATGTGATGAAACCCTTTCACAGCTTTTAGCCATTAAGTGGATCTTCTTTCCAAAATCAAGCCATCTGCAGCAAAAGCAAAAGCAGAAGCCAAAGCTGAGTAACTCTGTTCCAACCCCTAAACCTCTCCTCAAAATGAGGTTTTGAAAAGCCGGTTTATTAACCTTAGATATCATAAGCCCAATTCTTTACAGAGACTGCTAATGTCAGGGATTACTCCGCCTCTGCAATCTCGTATAATTCTGTCTCCAACAAAATCCTTCAGTAAATCAGATGGGTTCTTTGCTCCGCCGTGCCGCAGGAATTTTGTTTGAATCGTGTCACCTGTGCTCCGGGATAGCGGATCGTCCAGGCAGATTTCTTGCCATATGGTTGATGCAAAACATCTCGCGTATAGATAGCTATAATAGCCTATAATTTCAAATGAAGGGAAATATTTAGAGGGTATGTAGAGTTTGTAACACCCCTCACACTATAGATCTTCTGGAAATAGGTCCTTGAAATTACAGTTATTTTTGTTCTAACATACTGTTTGATTTAGAAAATCCATCAATACAATAGTCTATAACTTAAATGGAATATTCTAAAACTTTTTTTGATGAAATCATTAACCCTAATGGGATTAACAAAATTTTGCAAAATCTTACATGGTAGATAATGAGTTCAAAATAATAATAATAGCCGGCCCAGTGACCTATAGTTTGAGAGGTATTCATACACTTTTACCTTCCTTTTAAATATATATAGGCTCTTCGAGACAATGGCTTTTCACCTGGTACAATAGCTATATTCTTACCAGCACCATAATTAATGAGGTGATTGAATCGAGTATGCCAATGTGTGCCATCTACATGTTTCCAGCTTGTGTGTTGTCTCTTTAAATCGGCAACAATAGAAACAGTATCTGTAGCAGTAGCTGGTTGCTCCCCGAAGAGTGTCAGGTCAATTAGTGAGTAAAATATCTGCAATCAGAAATTAAAGAAAAAAATATAAATGGAGATTAGTTGCAATTATTTGACAAAAAAGAGATTTAAAAATGAAATAAATTCATCCCGTTAATATATGTGAAATAGAAAAGAATAAGAAAAGGAAAAGAGGAATAGACCTGGCGTTGCAGCTCTGTTGCAGAAAACATGTTTCGAGCACCGTTCATAGCCTGTACAAGCTTTTCTGGTATGGGATCACCGGTAGTTTCATCTCTAGCAAATGTCCGCAGAACACGATAGTCCCATGCATAGTACCTGAGAGTAGTACAATTTTGATGAACTGAGACAGCAGAGAAGATGCTCCTTTTGTCTTAATTGCACTAAACAGAACGCAAAAGAGCAAATACAGACTCGAAAAGGTTGGAAGGTGTTTCAGCGACATCAAGGACGACTCGTGTGCCCGAGAAGTGTTGATAATCCTAAATAAATTCAACAACAAGATAAGTATATGAAGGATTATTGTAGAAGCTGTGTGAATATTATGGAGCAGAAATGTCACCGTTCTCGAAAGGAGGGAATGAAGAGCATGACCAAACTCATGAAAGAGGGTTTCAACATCCCAGTAGTTAAGCCTCGTAGTTGATGATCTGTACGGACCTGAGAAGTTGCAGACTAATGCAACAATCTGTAATTTTCAATTATCATTAGTTATGTATAAAACATAACTATAATGAAACATATATAGTTCTCCTTCAGGGATCATGAAGTAACTAGAATTGCCACGTGCAACAGACCTGCTATTTGAAACATATTTTGTCCCATTTTATCACACTTTTATCTTGTGACAATCGAAAGAAAAAAAAAAAACAATAGGTGTCGGTTCATAACATGGTTTTTAGCAAGAAGAAAACATTCTCATCCCACAGTTTCACCAGAAAAGAAATATGCATCTGCAGAAAAATGCTCTAGAAACACAACTTTCTTTTAATGGGTCTTATAAGGATGATAGTTATTATGGGATGACAAGATTTGTATATATTGTCGACATTCCAAATCATTCACTGTGGAATAATCTTCAACAAGTATATACATAGGAAAGAAATAATTGCTAGAAGCAAAAACTATTTTTTGTTGAAAAGAGAAGAGGACTACTAAGTTTCGTTGGTTGAGGATCATACTGGAAGTTGATATTCCTTGTCGGAGACTCTTCGCCCACCTCTAATAGCGAAATGGGCACAACCTGGATATTTCCCCTTCCTGGAGTAAAGATCAAGATACAGATACCCCAAATCACCCTGAATATAGAAAGGATTCCTTCAACGCAAAATAAAAATAGAAGGCAATTTAAGCAACCAATTCTTGCACGAACATGCCAGCAAAAGAAATTTCGTGAAATTCAGATTGACTTTGATGACAAAAGTACGCGTACATCATCGAACTACAGAAATTGAAGCGTTTCCCATAAATATAGCATTGACATCAGAAAGCCACAAATTTAAAATCACAAAATTTATCACTGCATCTACCATCATTCAAGGCCAAATATTTTTACTAGTCAAAACAGCAATAGCCACTTAGTGAAATAATATAGGCATGTCTAATGATGCTAAATGCAGCATACAAAAGAAATTTATCTGTACCTCTTCAGGATGATGAAGAGAGAGCTTTATGACATCTGGATGCCATGACTCGCCGGGAGTAGTCGGAATCATTTGAAATGTCGCACCAAATAGCGACTCAACCAACATTTTCAAGCCCTCAAGGCAATTGGATAACGGGAAATATGCGGCAACAACCTGTTGAGGACAAGTACGAAACTTAATCACAAAATGGAAAATAAAGGAGACATTTACATAGTCCTGGGAGATCATCTATTGACATATACATCTCTGCAATATCTGAACTTATCACAAGCCTTCGTAAACTTAATTATTTACAAATTTATCCCTTTACTTAAAGAAAAACATGAAACTTAATGGAAAGTATGAGGAAATAAACTGTTGTGACAAAAAAATAATAATAATAAAACTTAAACATAAAAAAAGTATATGGCCCACTAGAAATAAATATATGGCCCACTAGAAAGTATAAGCTTGTACAGAACTAGATAATCAACATAACAGACACAACACTACACAAAATGCCAATGCAGCATATCTTCATGAAACAAGAATACTACACAATAAGGATAAAACAATGTATATACAAATAAACATAAATTTATACACAGATAAAAATTTTAGATATTGAATTAACAAACAGCACTCGTGTGTGAATGGTGCTTGGTGTTTACTGAGGGGAAAAAAGTCAGAAGCATAAAAAAAGTATCTGAAACATATTCAAGAAGTATCCAATCGTTTGATAAGGTTGTATCAAACACAGATGCACCAGGGTAATGATTTAGCCATGCATTATAGTCATCAATAAAATAAGCACCATGTTCTTGAGTTCTACAACAGGAAAATGATTGTGAAGATAAGATTAATATATAGTGAGAGCAAGCCAAATAAGATTTACGTGAAAATACCGAAGAGTCCAGGTCATATGTAGAAGATTTCATCATTCCCGTGAAGTAAGCCTCATCCCATGGCTCTAAATCTACACTTTTCTCATTACATACTCGCCTCTTGAAATCACGTATTCGTGCAAACTCCTATATAGCAGCTGAACATCAAAATACACATATACACTGATGCAAATACAAAATTGCATTACAAGACACAAAAAGAAAAAACCACGATGAAATAATTAGCTATATTTAAGCAAGTCCAACAAGCTATACCTCATCAGCTTTGGGTCTAACTATCTTGCTTAGATCAAGAAGAAAGGACATGACAACATCTACTTTTGCGGCCAAGTTAGGATGTATAGCAAAGTCAGCAAATGACTTGTACCCCATTATCTGCAGTTATCATTTGGAATGTTACAGAAAATAAAGCAGCTCTCTGTTAATTTAAAAAAAATATTGAAAAAGAAAGTGATAGAATTTGTTTTTAACTGATAGTTGAGCACTCTTCATTATGGATAGCAATAAATGAGATTCTAATTTTAATGCAGAATATTATGCCAAAATTTTTATCCTATTTATCATCTGAAACATGTAGATAGAGAGAGCAAGCAGTTCTCAGGAAGCTAGTGTCACAACATATGAATTTTACAGCAACTAATAGAATTTTTATCACCAGCAACTCTAAAATGTAGATAATGCTTTCTTAGGATTTTTAAGAAGCATTCATGGTGGTTTAAAGAAGTGTGAGAAGAGATTTAAAATGTAGATAATGTGGATTGTCTGCAGATCTATTAGTCTAGATTCAAAAAAACCTAGTAACATTTACCTGTGCAAGTTCATGACGAGTTCTTATAAGATCATCAAGAACACCAAGATTTGCACTTGGTACAGAATTACCTCTTATGTACGCTAGTCTCCTTACCTTCAAAAGATATAGAACAGGTTGCTTAGTTTAAGCTTTAAGACAGCAAAGTATCAGCGACCTAACATATTAGACAACCAAATATAGATGCCGATAACAAGATATAAATCAAAAAAGTAGATTGAACAAAATTAATATGCATGCTTTGTTTAGAATCAAGATCAAACTAAAGTCAAAAAATCATAAGAGATACCTCAGCATCTGATACCCATTTCAACACTGAGGAGAGAGTGCTTGAATCTGTTGTGATCTGAAGACCCTTCTCTCTTTTCTGATCCCTTAGATCTCTTATTTCCTCAGATGCAGATGGGGTTGACCGATATATGGGCTTAAAATGATTTTGCATGTCCTTCGGGATTCGCGATGTTGGATATATATCAACAAAACCTGGGTCAGTCATAATATTTTCATTGAACCTGATGAGAGCAATAAGAAATAAGCTTGTAGTGCTGGGCAGGTAATGTACTTGCTCTGTTGGTATCAATTCAGAATGTGCATATCAAAAAGCATGATTTGGGGAAAAGATCATAGGACATACTTTCTTCCCAGATGGGCAGCCTTGAGATTTAATTCATTAACCAGGTCCAGTTTCTCTGCCATGGCCATGACAAATTGACAAACAAGATCAACACTTAAACATCTAATAAAAAATAGACATCCGTAAGGGCTGTTAATGACTACCTTTAGATAGATGGATGCCCCCTTTCTCAAAATCAATACGTAAAGTACAGGCTGCCCTTTGAGCTTCTTCTGTAAGCTGGACACCCTCACTCTCAGCCTTCAGTATAGCATTGTATAATGTTACATTTGTATTTAGAAACTGCAGGGAAAGTTCCAAAAGATTAAATGCTAGAGTTGCTAGGAATACCTTGTTGAGATAAGCTTTTCAGAAGAAGATGAAAGTAAAGAGATATTTACATATAAACCTCTCAAAATAGTTTTTCGATAAATGCAGAACCATTCCCCACATGAATCGGATGACTCTCCAACATAAGATGAGGTCATTTTGCAAGAAACTGCACGTCCAGGATTATATATGAAAATTTGGATATCGCAGGGTTTTGCATGAAATAGACGATTTTGCAAGGATATATTCCATTATAAGTTAAATTGGCAATCCATTCACCAGGACAGATTTATTATCTTGTGAAGATGATTAGTCTTGATCCAAAAAAGCCAAAAACACGGTGTTGAGCACACATTATTTAAACTCCTGTAAACTAAGCGTATCAACACATCTAAGTCAGATAACATAACCCCATTAAAGCAAGTACAGTGAAAATTGCAAAATAATTTTTGGTCTTACTACCACAATGAATGGCCAAACAAGACGAACTCATCTACATAATAGAGAAAATTCCACATTTACGAAGTGGTGTTTAGAACTTCTATAGCAGCCAAAATTTACACACATTTAACACTTTAAAGGCACAACTTATTAAACAAACTCTATTTGAGGGATGTATAATATCAACTGTTCTGCTCTATCATCATCTTGAAACCAATTCATCCATTCACTCACGATCACTAGCAATACATAAACCATAAACTTAAATTATGGGTCCAACTTACATGAAGATACTCATAAATCTTCATCGAAGCCTTATCCGCTTCTTCCACATACTCCCTGAAACATAAACAGTTAACCAAAAAATCCAAATCAAAAATAAATCCTCAAACAATCCCCATTGAAGAAAGAGGCAAAAGTTGCATCTAATCTAACCTGTCCGGATGTGTGTTCCTGCACAGCTCCGCAGAATCAATCACCGAACAGACCTAAGAACCAGCATAAGGACATCAATTTGATTCCTCCCAACCCCAAACAAATAAAAAAGGGTGTTGAGAAGAGAGATCGGGGACTTTATTCAAAATTTTCTTGGGTTCCTAACTTCTAGTTTTTCTTTTCTTTTTCAATAGGGTCCAACTCCCTACCATCTATTACTTGTTTCAATTAAGTCATTTCCATCAAGAACTTGTTAGCTGAGACAAAAATCCTCGTATCAGCACCAAATAATGTTTGCCACGTCGCTTTTCCCGTCCAAATTAACATTCTTTTTACAGAAAAAAATTTGATTGTTAGGTGCTGAATTGCAAAAATTAATAGATTAGGACGTAAACTGAAACCTGGGTTAAAGATTGGAGACAAATGGTGCAATTAAACCCTAAAAATGAAAGCATACCGTGTTAGAGATCTCATCCATGGCGCGGATGATCTCCATGGAGGGAGGGAGCCGAGAGATGTTAGAGACGAGCTCATTGGACCTGATAAAACCCTCAAAAAAAGCTTTCTTTAGGGGAAGCTTCTCAAGAATCTCAAAGGAAGGAGCTTTGCGCTCGAATTCGACGCGGAGATTACCTCTCGATGGCCTCGTCGACGAAGCGTCGGAACCCCTTCGCCGTCCTCAGGATCGGGAGGCCGTAGAGGCCCGTCTCGGCCCCATCGGCGAATGCGGCGGCGGCGGCGGAGGCGGAGGCGGAGGTGGAGGAAGATGATGAGGCTTCGAAGAAGCGGCGCCCCGCGGCGGCGACGGCGGCGGCGACGGGGGTGGCGCGGCGGCGGCGGCGGAGCCCTAGGGCACGAGATAGCAACATCCTCGAAGCCGACGAGAAGAGGGAAAGAGACGACGATGGTTTGGATTACAAAAATAAATTTAAAAAATCGAATGGTGTGAAAAAAATAATAAAAAAAAAAACCAACCAAACCAAAGTATTTGGTTTGGTTTCGGTTAGGTTATATAAATATGTATGCTTCGCTTTTTCCAATTTGAATCCTATCCAAACCAAATTCAAATTTTTAATTTAAAAAAAATTTTCGAATGAGAATTAAACCAAAACCAAAAACAAATTGTACAGATTATTTGTTTTTGGGTTTTGTGCCCATCGCATGGATACCTTTTGTACTGTAAGGAGGAGACTAGTATATATAGTCCATTAAATTAAATAATTTATTTTATACACTAATATTAAGGTAACAATATAAATGCATAAATATTAAGATTGATCAGCCAACTAGGACATATTTAGATGCATGAATATGTTATCAGATAATAGAGTAGGGCTACTATACTATTATCAGTAGTGGGCCCTTTGTACTCATAAATTATTTTCGATGATAAAGCTTAAGATCGACGATCCAATTGCTAAACATGATCTGGGTATTTGAAATTTCTAAAATAAATTTCGTAATTTTTCAAATCATAATAAAGTCCATTAAATGAACGGTCAAAATCGAACGATGTCTTAAAAATGGATGATCGGATGCTTCAATTTAAGATCGGAATTATTGATCTTTATCTAGATAGTGAATAGGATTTTCTATCAAAAATTCAACCTATTTGGATTCTTTTGTACCGTTAAACTAGCAAGTATTCTATACCGGCCATTAAAAATTATCAATTTTGTGAGCTTTTGATCATAAGGTAAATGATGTCGAAAAATTATGAAATTTGATTTCTAGATGTTTCAAATGCTCTAGATAACGTTTAACGGTGTGGATCGTCGATTCGAAAGCTCTATCATCGAAACAACTTATGAGTACGAGGCGATCGATCATAATATAGTAATGGGACTCCAGATAATATCATATTTTGTGTAAAAAAATTCCATTGTAATTGAAATGTAGGAGTATGATCAAATATTTAGAGTTAAATAGTATATTCAGCCTTTAAATCATTTAGAATAAACGTAAAATATCATGTAAGAAAAGTATGTGATAAATAACATAAAATAATTATTTATCTTCAATAATTTAACATGGTAGAGAATAGTGCTTAAATATTTTTACATCATTCTTCCTTATTTAGCTCGAGACTTTTCGCTAAGTTCATGATGTGGACTTAAATTAAATAAAAAAAAATTAATAATATTAGGCGTCATGTCTGAACTCAAGACTTTTTGTTAGACTTATGATGTGAACTTAAATTATATAGGAGAAAATTAATAATGCTATGAGTCTTACGTGACTCAAGCTCGGAACCTTTTGCTCTGATATCATGTTAATAATATGAAATAATTATTTATTTTTAATAGTTTAAGCAAGTAGTAAATGATGTTTAATATTTTCAGTTTAACAATATGTTATCCAGTTAAATCATGGAAGTCTAGCGCCTTTCAATCAGCAAAGATCAAATTCTCTCCCTCCAATTACAAAAGAAAATCAACATACCACATCAGTTGTAATCTAATATCTTATCAAGGCTTAAGATCAGATAAATGTTTTATTCAATATTTTTTTTTTGTTTATTTAAGAAGCATGTAGTATTTAATAAATCTAATAATATGTCCAAACAATAGTACTAATGGCTCGATACCTTAACGAGCCAGCTCGCTCGTGTTCGGCTCATTTACACCCCTATATTCAGTCAACCACTCACTCAACCCTAAGGGACTATTATCATCCCAACTGCACATTCTTTTATCTAACGGCCGAAAACTCAATAACATCAAGCGTTTGGTACCATCGATAGTATAGTAACATAATTCAATGCTTGAAATTACCGAAAAGATTGATCTAGCAGAAAACAACTAGGTATTTGTCTTAACACCCTCTACATGTAAACGATAAATATCAAGAGAAGTAACTGAAGAGACAACAATATTGAAATCAACTCAAAATATATATCTTACATTGGCTTGGATTCAGCGACAAATGGTGGACTTGGATCGAGCAATGCATCTGCAATGCTAAAGTAGCCATCCTAGTTAACGGCACCCCCTCACAATGGGTCAAGACAAGAAAGGGGCTACGACAAGGGGACCCACTCTCTCCCTACCTTTTCCTGCTGGTCACCGACTGCCTCTCTAGGTTGACCGAATCAGCCAGGACCAACAATCTGTTACAAGGAATTGGACCTACTGCTGACTGCCATACAGTGCTAATACAATACGCTGATGACACTATTTTTTTCACCAAGCCAAGAAAGGTTATCATGCGGAATCTTCTTCTAATCTGGAAACTTTTTGAATGGGCCTCGGGTCTCAAGATAAACAAGGACAAGTCTGAACTTTATTACTTCGGCTCCAACCCCCGCACTGGAAACAAGCTGTCCCAGATAATTGGATGTAAAACTGGAACCCTCCCGTTCCGATACCTGGGTCTTCCACTCCACAACAAACGTCTGCGTAGGGATGACTGGGCAATAGTTATAAACCGCATCGAATCCAGAATCGACGAATGGAAAGCCAAACTACTCTCTCAAGGAGGACGATTGACCCTTGTTAATTCGGTGCTGACCAATCTACCTCTCTTCTACCTATCAATCTTCAAAGCGCCACAATGGGTCCTGCATCGAATAGAAGCCTTGAGGAGAGCCTTCTTTTGGAAAGGGTGCTCAAAAATTTCGGGTGGAGCACGCCTAGTTAACTAGAAATCAGTATGTAGCAGTAAGTCTCAAGGAGGGATGGGGATCTTAAACATGGACTCTATAAATATCGCCCTATTGTCCAAATGGTGGTGGCATTTTCTTAACGAACCAGAACTTACTTGGAGTAAGCTTATCAGAACCCTCTACTACACCAAACGAAGCCCGCTGCACGAGGGTAGGACTTTCGTTCCTCATTCAGAGTGGTGGAAAAGTGTCTTACGGTGCCGTGAAGTGTTTAAATGCAGCATTTCCTACAAACTAGGAGACGGCAAATCAATTCGCTTTTGGTCCGACATCTGGATTGGAGAAGTCCCCCTGCGAACTATGTTCCCCGACATTTTTCACAACGTCCGTAATAAGGATGCGAAAGTATCTCAATGCTGGAACGCTAACGGCTGGAGATGGCGCTATATTTGCAGAGGCTTTGTAGCAACTCAAACACCCACTAACCTTAGACTTTTATCGCAACTAAAGGACATGCTGCTCCACCTATCACCAAACGGCAACCCCGACCTGCTTAAATGGAGGTGGACCCCAGACCAGGGGTTTACTGTCAAATCTCTCTATCGGTTCCTTTCAGATGGAGGTCAAAGAGATCCATCGACCCATCATGTATGGAGACCTAAAACCCCCACCAAAATCAAAACATTCATCTGGCTGCTGCTACGTAAGAGGCTTCCCACGGCCGACAGACTGCTCAGTAGAGGAATGTCTGTTGGGCAACACTGTGCCTTCTGTGCATTTTCTACATAAAGCTGCGACCACCTCTTCAGCCAATGTGTCTTCATCCGTTATTTACTCCTCTCCGTTGCGAAACTCCCGGAGGTAAATGCAACGGAACCTTGCGACGCACGAGATCTTTGGATCACTATCTCCAACACTAACGATGCTCTAAAGAGATCGGAAGGTCTAACTTCTTTGGCGGCAATCTGGTGGGTTGCCTGGACGGAAAGGAACCAATTTATCTTCAACTTCAAGGCTCCTAATGCGGCACGAGCTCTAGACCGCGCTAATCTCCTTGTGTCATCTTGGATGAACCTGCTGTGATCTGCCCCTGCGCTTGTTCTCTTCTGTTTTACTTCCCTGCACTTGTTCTTTTTTGTTTTGTTTTTGTTTTACTTTGCTTCTTTTAGTTTCTTTCTTGATTTGGAATTCTGTCTTTCTTCTTTCCTGTCTCTCGCTCTAAGCCCCACTGCCAATCTGTACACCTACCATTCATTTCTTAACGAAGCGGGTAGCTCGCTACCTTTTCTCAAAAAAAAATATATATATATATATATATATATATATATATATATATATATATATCTTGAAATTAATGGAGGGAGAATTAGAAGCAACTTTAATTTAGCACTTAGAAACAAAACCACTTCGAAATTTTTGCATTTGCACACCCAGCGGGGTGTGGAAATAATTATTAAGAACACCATAACACTATTTATCAACCTCACATTCATTGCAAAGCATATAAAGAATTAATTAAATCAATCAAATTATAATAAAACAATTAGTGTAAACTCTTAATTAATTCATGTTGAGCACATTGCTAGCTGGATCTAATTGCAACTTGGTTGTGTGGATAAGGCCATATATATTATGTAAATAAATAAAAATATATAAATAAATCGATCTCCTATTTTGATATCATGTTAAAAAAATATAAAATTAGTATTATCTCTAATAACTTCAGCTTTAATTAGAGAATAATGTTTTTACACACTATATTTACTAGATATATATGTAGTCAAAAATATGTAAATTTTTTTACTGGAGAAGAGTGAAGGATAATCATTTTATTTTATAAAAAATTCAAGTTTATTTTTTCAGACATTTATTATAGAACAAGGACCAAGTAACAATATCAGGATAATGCAGGGACTATCCACACATTTTGCCCAATTCTTAATTCCATTCAGAATTGTTTGACTATTCATTAGCTGATGAATACATTGGGAAGCCATAAATTATTTTCTTTAGAATTTTAAATATAATAATAATAATAAATAAATTAGTACTTATTCATGATTATGAGTTGTCAATTTTTTTTAATCTTATTTGTTAATAATCCCAAGTTGCGCACAGCTAATAACATGTCTATAGATATATGCCATGCAACCATTGGTTCCCATTTATTCTATAAAAATTTTAAGAAAATTTAATTGCGAATCACCCTAAATTTTTTTTTTTTTTTTATATATACATGTAGGAATTGGGTCTGAGTATGATTATTTTTCAGTAAAAATAGAAGTGAAATTTGTCGGATCGTTGGTGCTACTCGTTAATCCCAAAAAATTGAGCTTTTAGAATTACACAATAAATTTACTTAAAACATAGCACCCATATATCTTGAATGTGACTTGGTCCAACCCGATCTCTCGTCATATGATAGTCAACAATCCCCCCTCCAGTATCTGCACATATTTACAGTATGTGGGAATCGGACCCGTGACTTCTGTTATGATAGTCAACAATTCCCCTTCCAGTATCTGCACATATTTACAGTATGTGGGAATCGAACCCGCGACTTCTGTTAGAAGTTGGTTAGATTTGTAGCTGAATCCTATTTGGATTAGAATTAATATTTAAATCTATTTGAGATAAATTAAAATTTAAATATTAATTAGAAGATAAACTTAATCAGAATTAATATTTAAATCTATTAGAGATTAATTAAGATAAATTTATATATTAATTAAAGTTGGAATCCTAAATCTATTAGGATTGGTTACGTTTTGAGTTGAACATTATAAATAATGCATTGGACTAAGTAATTAGGTGAAGCAAGCAAAAAGCTGAGAGGGGGAGTACGACTGGAGCCTCTTGGGAGTGCCGTACTGGAGAGAGAAAAAGAGAGGGAGAGTTATTTAATGCACCTAGTGCACGGGTGTATGGAGATGGATTGTCTTTTAGGTTTATAAAAGACGAAAAAAGAATAGAAGAGATTCAAAAAGAGAGCTCAGATTGTAGCTACTCGAATATTTTCTACTTTGAATTTTTCTCTCTTTTATGATTGTATTAGTTTTTGCTGAGAAGACGGATTTATGGTAAAAACTCGATTCGACGCTTCCGTTTGGGAATCCCAACAATCGGTACCGGATCCACAGCATTCGGTATCGAAAGCGGGTTGCGGATTCAAAAGATCGGGTGCCGGGGCGAGTACCGGATTCCCAACATTTGATATCAGAGCCGAACGTTACCGATCTGCGGGAGAGATCGACGAAGATGGCCACGAAATTCGCAATCGAGAAGTTCGACGGCAAGAACAATTTCGGATTGTGGCAAATTAAAGTACAGGCAATTCTCGTACAGCAAGAATTGGATGAGACATTGAACGGAAAGGAGGCGAATCTGGCGGAGGTCACGGATGCGGCATGGACGAAGATGGAGCGGAAGGCGCTGAGTACGCTTAATCTATCATTAGCAGATGAGGTTATTTACAACATAGCCAGCGAGACAACACCGGCGAAATTGTGGAAGAAATTGAAAAATCTGCACATGACCAAATCCTTGACGAACATGTTGTATTTGAAGCAGCGACTGTTTAGGATGCGGATGCAAGAAGCGGCGAGCCTACTTGAGCATCTTAACGAGTTCAACAAGGTGGTAACCTAGTTGACTAGCATCAGAGTCAATCTAGATGATGAAGATAAGGCGTTGATTTTACTATCTTCGCTACCGGCGGCATATGAGCATCTGGTGGCCACATTATTTTATGGCAAGAAAACTATAAGCGTGGAGGCGGTTATGGCGGTGCTTCTCTCGAGCGAGATGCGGAAGATAGCTCAGGAGTCGGGCACGCAGAGCTGGGATACTGCTTTGGTGGTGAGAGCGAAGAAGTAGGCGACAATATTGGCGACCGGATACCGACAGAAGAAGCCATTATCCGAGGTAGAGTGTTTTTACTGTCACAGAAAATGGCATATCAAGCGCAACTGTCGGAAACTTCAGAATAATCTGAAAAAATTAAAGCGACTGAAGAAGAAAACTTTCGTGAACTGTGACGAGACAAAGATCGCCGACTGCAGTGCATAATCGGAGATGATCGATCCTGATGTATTATATGCGGTGACCGGAGATGCTAAAATTTCGGATGATATGTGGGTGCTCGATTCAGCGTGCTCTTTTCACGTATGCCCGGAGAAAGAGTCCTTTGCCATTTATAAGGCAATTAAGGGTGGAAAAGCTCTGATGGGGAACGGAACGGCGTGCAAAGTTTTGGGAGTCGGCACGGTGAAAATCCGAATGCACGATGGGGTCGTGAGGATGCTGACGGGTGTGCGGCACGTTCCTGTATTGAAGCGGAATTTGATCTCGTTAGGCACGTTGGACTCGAAGGGTTTCGATTTTTCGACTTCAGGTGAAACTATGAGGGTCTGAAAGCGAGATCGGGTCGTGTGCGAGGCGAACAAGCGTAGGAACTTGTACGTTCTAAACGGGAGCACAGTCAGAATAGAAGCGAAGACGGTTTGGGTTCCAAAAGTTCACAGAGGTGCAGTCGCTCGAGACAAAGCGGCGGATGCGGCGATATCTAGCGGAGGCGACAAACTTACGGTGGAGCTTGCATGGTGAACTCGACACCACGATTGAAGACTATAAATCCAACTAAGGTGGAAAATGTTAGTATTTTGTCAGATTTGTAGTTGAATCCTATTTGGATTAGAATTAATATTTAAATTTATTAAAAATAAATTAAAATTTAAATATTAATTAGGGGATAAACCAAATTAGATTGGAATTAATATTTAAATCTATTAGAGATAAATTAAAATAGATTTAGATATTAATTAGAGTTGAAATCCTAAATATATTAGGATTGAGTACGTTTTGAGTTGAGCATTAGGCTAACTAATTAGGTGAAGCAAGCAAAAAGCTGAGAGAGGAGTACGGCTGGAGCCTCTTGGGAGGTGCCGTACCGAAGAGAGAAAAGGAGAGGAAGAGTTATTTAATGCATCTAGTGCACGGGTGCATGCAGATGGATTGTCTTTTAAATTTATAAAAGACGAGAGAAGGGTTGAAGAGATTCAGTAAAAGACGAGAGAAGGGTTAGATATGGCTCGGATTGTAGCTACTCGTTGCAGCATGTGTAATCTTCTCTTATTTAATGAATCTTATTTTACCCGCATATTTTCTGCTTTGATTTTTTCTATTTTGATTTTTTCTTTCTTTTGTGATTATATTAGCTTTTGCTGAGGAGACGGGATCTGATTCGGCGCTTCCGTTGCGGAATCCCAACAATCGGTACCGGATCCATAGCAATCGGTATCGAAAGCGGATTGCGGATTCACAAGATTCAGACCGAGTACGAATTCCCAACAACCTTACCACTTGTCGGATCGGCCCAACCCGATCTTCCGCCACATGGCGGGATCTTTAGTTCATTTAAGCCAACAAAATTGAATTTGAAATATAGCCTAATTTACAATAAAATAAATAAATTTCTATCGAATTAAAAACTATTCAAATTAAAGAGCAGTAGCTAGAGTATTCATTTTGTAAATTACCACAATTAAAAATATTCAAACATTAGGAAAGCTAGGTGGATTCAGGTCGGTGTCAGATCGGCCTACAAACTTCAAATCCAAATCCAAACCCGAAATTTAACTCGGTTCAACTTTCGATCCAAATTTGAATTTAGGTCCGGACCCGATCGATGTAACGCGAATGAATCCGAATAGCAACTCTAAACTTGTGATTTGATTCTCAAAGTGATCGTTATTGTCTATGTTATCAGTTTCTACAACAAGTTTCTCTGGTCGGAGACTCTAATGTGGCGGTCGAGATCATATTTAAAATTTGATGTGCCCAAGATGCTAATTGAAACAGAATCAATTGGGTCTGAGTTCAAATCAAATGATAATTTGGTTATTTATTTTTAAGTCAATTAATAGGTCCCATTGGCATCAAAGATTTGAAAGAGCCACCACACCCCAAAGAGTCAACCTGATAAAAGCTTGGTATTTAATTGGAAATTTAAACTATATATATATATATATATATATATATATATATATATATATATATATATAATTGAACTCCTATGCTTTTAAAAGCATCGTTGATCTTGTAAGTTTTTAGCGTTTAAGAGTAGGGCTACTATACTCTTATGAGTAGTAGACCCTTACTACTCATAAGTTGTTTTTTATGATGGGGTTTCCGAATCGACGATCCACTCCGTTAAATATGATCTAGAGTATTTAAAACTTCTAGAAAATAAATTTCGTAATTTTTTGAAATCATAATAAAGTCCATCAAATGGGCATAAAATGAACGGCCGAAATCGAACGACGTCCTAAATCACAAATCCCACTTTTGGTAAACATTAGTAGGGGTGTCAGAATATTTGAAGGAATTTTTGAAAATGAATAAGTACTTTTTGATCATTCAAAAATATATTAAATATTTTTTGAAATTTTGAAGAATCTATCAGATATGAAAAACGCTTCTTGTACATCCAAAAAGAAGTTGTATTAGATTTTACACTCCTTCTTCTAGGGTTGATAAAATTTTAAATAATTTTGATAAAAATATGAAAAATTGATATGACAAGTATTAATGACCTTGGAGTGGCAATTGCTTATATTTCGCTGAAAAGTTTTCGACTTTCTAATTTATCTTTCTTAAAAAGCTAATATGGTAATATTGAAAATATCATTTTTTTCACGTTCCAAAGATATTTCAAATATACCCAAAGAGTTAAAAGTTGTTAATAAATACTATTATTTCTATAAAATTATTATTTCGCTTTTTAAATATATCCTTCTATCAAGACAAACTTTTCTTATTTTTCTTAAGTTAGGAGCACAAAAAGTATTTTGCTTTTTGATCTTTTTAAATATATTCTTCTATCATAACCGATATTTCTTATTTGCCCTTAAATTAAGGACACAAATAGTATTTAAAATTATTTTAACTGTGGTAGATATTTAACTCACGTTTAACCCAAGTTAACTTAATGGGTGATAACTGTAAAATATTTTGAAATAATGTAGGAACAGACGAAGAATATATTAAAATAAAAAATAAATAAATAAAAAAATATTTTTAAAGTTTTGAAAGGTATATAAAAATTATCCCTACATTTTATTAATTGGTAGCATTAATTGCTCATATCCTAAAAAAAACACAAAACATAAAGTTGAGGGGGGTATCTGTATCAATACATTTTTTAACTTTTATTATAAAATTATGCATCAAACCACCTGTCACGTTCACAACTCAATGCTCGCGTCTATGCATTCAAATTAATGAATCAAAAGTCTTATATATTTGAACATAAGCCCAAAAAAATCTCTATCTCTCCCCCTTTTCGATTTTTCTCTTTTTTGTCCTTTAATTAGAGATAAAAGAGAGAAAACGAAACAGAAAAGAAAAAGGCAAAAGAAACACACAGAGATGGGTTATACAAATTGTTCGAAAAAGTTTGCGGCGGCGGTGGTGGCGGCGGTGGCGGTGATAACAATGTTATCAGGAATCGAACCAGTTCTGGGGCAGACAAACCTGCCGTGCGTGCAGGAACTGGTTCCGTGTGCAGTCTACCTGAACTCGACGAGCCCGCCGGCCAGCTGCTGCACCCCGCTGAAGACTGTTTTCACGAACGAACTCCCGTGCGTCTGCGCCGTCTTCAAGAACCCTGCCATACTCGGGGGCTTGGGGCTCAACATCACCACCGGCCTCGCCCTCATCCGGCACTGCAACATCACCGGCGTGTCGCCCAGTCTCTGCTCGTCAGGTAACTTTTGAATGGTTCATGCATGCAGCTAAAAACCATCGCTTATTCTCTAAAAAATTAAGCTGACAGAGAAAAATGCTTTTATATTTTATATCAAGATTTTTAAGTGTCATTTCAAGACACGTCACATTGCATCAGCAATAAGAAGATACCCAAGATTTATTATGCACTCGCCACTGACAAGATGGCTTCTAAAACCCTCTATTCTTTAAATTAGTAAGTAATTTTCTCAATAAAGTTCAAAAGATACAATAAAAAGACATAATAAATTGTTAGAATATTTTATTGCTAAAAAAATAAATATTTCATGCTATTATGCCAAGACACGACATCTCTTGATCGCACGCATCGAAGACGCACTGTATCGCACCGTGTCGCAAGTTTCCTAAGATAACTCGCGCACTAAGACTTAAATCCTTGTTTTATATTTAACACTTTTTTTAATATCCGGACTCAGAGATTTTTTTCGTAAGCTTATAAGATCGGCATAAATTAAATATAAAGAAATTAATAATGAAAGGAATATAGTGTCTTATAATAATAATTCTCATTATAAGACAAAAGTTTGATTTTAACTATTGAATTACTTATGTCCAAATACGTACTCTGATCCAGATCTAGTTTTAGACATAACATATTTATTATACTATCCAAAACCATAACTAAGGGACAAAAATTTGGTTGACATGGACCCCAAATACAATAGTTAGGGATTATTCTGATCGGTGCTATGTGGCAACTGGCAACTCGTATTCATCTCAACCGCTCAAAAATAATATTTTTTGAGAGATAGATAGACGCTACAGGTTCGTTTATTTCGTTAAGAAATAAATTTAGTAGAAATGTGAATCAGGATTCGAACTGGGGTCTCAACCACGAGCCTTTGCCACTCGCTTCAGGACGATCGGTGCTCAAAAATAATATTATTTTTACTGGATTAAAATATTTAAATATTTTATTTTTGTTGGGCGGTTGAGATGAGCCCGGTTTGCCACGTGGCGCCGATCCGGACAATCTCCAAAATATTATGTTGGGGAATTATGTCCATCAAAATTTTGTCCATAACTAAGTTGAGTTTGGTAAATGTGTACCATCTTTTTCACTTGGATATTTTTTTTGGGTAAGTCTATGTAACTCCTTGTAAACATATTGAATATATATATATATTTCTAAAAACTCAACTTTCTTATTTTTAATCCTTGAAAAATTATAATATTTTTAAATATATTTTTGTTCTTAGAATTCGTTAGAAAAATATAGTTAACTATGAGTTAAATACTTAACCCTAGTTAGTGATTATTTTACATTGATATTTTTGTCTCTTTTATATTATTGAATAAAATATTTTTTGGAAGTATTTCGTATAATTTTAACAGTTTGGCTTTTGGAGGGATATATTTGTAAAGATAAAAATAACATTTCACTTATTAGCTGTTAAAAAATAAATCGTGCTCTAATTGTAATAAATTAGCAAATATAAATATTACTGGACTTTTGTAGGGATAAAAATAAAAAAGTTGAACTTTATAATGATATATCCGTTTATTCGATATATTTACGGGAAGTGTATACAATTAACCTTTTTAGATTTACTCAATTAAAAAATTATAAAACAATCCGCTTGGTCAAAGGAATAAGCCTCTACAAAGAGAAAAAAAAATCTTTATAACCTATGCGCTTCTAATTTGTTTCATTTTTGGCTAAATTATAAAAAAAAACACTTTGTATAGATATTCAATCTTTTATTTTTTTCTTTCTAACTTTTAAAAATTTACGTTTTGTCTTCTTAAAATTTAAAAAATATTTTCAACAGGATACCGTATTAATGGAGAGGAGAAAATAGCTAAATTATCTTTACTTCTATATAAAAATAATTTTTAATATATTTTAGTCATTTTGAAGGATATTCTCGATATAAATTATAAAAATGGACAAAATATTGATAGAATCCTGATAGAGGGGGAGGGGGTAAAATATAAATTTTTGAAAGTAGAATTTTTTGTAATTTAGCTTTCATTTTTTCTTAGTTATTCCATATAACTTTTTTTTTTTTTTTTTCAATGATTATATTTAACAGCTCCAACTCCAGCACCAACTCCTCCAACACCAACAACTCCAGGTAAGTTTAATTTAATTAGGAAATATATTTCATTTTCCTTTAGTATAACAACATCAGTAATCAGTAAATCAGTAAAATACATGAATCGAGAGTTTAAAATAGTATACGTTTCGCTTTGGGAATCCATAGAAGCCCTCTCGGGCATTGAATCGAGAGTTTAAAATAGTATAGTGTCGCTGGGAATCCATAGGAGCCCTCCCGGGTTTGGGGACCTGTGGGTCCCTTTTTTTTTTCTTTTTTTTTTTGTGTGTGTGTTGTTTCTCTCTTACTCTCTCTCACACATTTTATTTTTTTTAAAAAAAATTTTACTTTATTTTTCTAATTCTCTCTCACATACTTTACACTTTAAAAAAATTCTCACTTTATTTATATTTATTTATTTGTAATTTATAATATTAATTAATTAATATAAATATACTAATTTGGAATCTAAAAAAATCCTTTCTTATTTTGTGGATTGTAGAATACACATCAATTTTCTAAATGATTAATTACACATTAGGTCTTAATTTTTTTATTTTTTTTTTATTTTGGTCCCTAATTTTTAAACTTGGCATATTAATTTGTTGTTGTATTATCTTCCCACCGCGAAGCGCAGGACCCCTTAACTAGTATATATAATGAGCCCGTTTGGCTCGAGTATTAATAAGGGATAAGGGGATATTCCCCCCCTTTATACCGAAACAGAAAAGGTGGGGGTGAGAACTATTGTTCCCACTCTTACTAGGTTACCAGTAAGCCGGGTTGGGAACAAGCTTGTTCCCACCCACTTGAGAAGAGAGAGAGAGATTTTTATTTTAAATTTTAAGATTTTTAATTTTTAATCTTAAATTTCTCTAATATTTAAATTTGATATTTTTAGTTTTTAAATTTTAACTTTGCTATTTTATTTTTTTAAAATTTAAATTTAGTTTTAAATTTAAAATTTGATATTTAAAATTATAATTTTAAATTTAAATTTTGAAGAATTTAAAATTTTAAATTTTTAATTAAAATTTATAAGTTTAAAATTTAAAAATTTAAATTCAATTATAGAGATAATATCATTATTTTCTATTTATAACTAACAACTATTACTCTTATTCCCAATAACCATCCGAACGCAATTTTTCTAGTTTCAGCTTATACTCACATTTTCATTCAAATAAAAATATATTATTATTCTTATAAAAATTCATACTTGTACATATTCCCGGTAGAAGGCTTAGTTTGGTATTGAGATATATCTAACGCTATTAGATAAAATGGAGTTGTGAAAAAAACATATAGGAATATGCTTCTGCGTTCTCCGATGGACCGCAGAAAATACATTATAACTGACTCCTCGCGATATGCGGAACTCAATATTACATACGGAAACAAACAGGATATTTTTCAAACGTACTTTCTCACCGCACGTAACGCAATCTCCCCGTTCCGAACCAAACGGAGCTCCGATGGACCGCAGAAAATGTATTGTAACCGATTTCTCACGATATGCGGAACTCAATATTACATACGGAAACAAACAGAATATTTTTCAAACGTACTTTCTCACCGCACGTAACGCAATCTTTCCGTTCCGAATCAAACGGAGTAGGAATTTCTCCAAGCTATTATGTAATTCTAACACAATATTTGACGATCGGTGCTGCAGGTCTTCATCCTAACGGCGCCAATTCTCTATATCGAGCGACTTGGACTGGAATGTCAAGCGCGTTTAGCTTGCTATTTATGTTTTTGTGGTCCATCATGGTGTAAGAGTGTCGATACTATATCGTTTAGTTTGCGAGTTATTCTTTATATATGGGTGTTATCCAACTTTTGAGTACTTTCATTTGGTTTTATCTTTGATGAGAAACTTTATTAGTACATTATTTCATGCACTTATAAGTGTTATTATCTTTTAATGTTGAGAGTGCGATGTATGGTGCTAAGTATAAACTTCATTTTGTAATAATATTGAAGATCATTTTGTTGTATGCTTTCTAGTATTTATTATAGAATTGAGCTCCTGTACTTTTACAATAGTACAATCTAACGGATGAAAATAATCAAAGTTGCAGATCTAACGGTAAAAAATTCACAAGCACCAATTGCTTTATACTTTTACAAGCACCATAGCCGAACTCTTATAGAATTGAGCTCCTATACCTTTAAAGAAATCTGCGGTAATTTAGTCTTTGTAAGTTTCAAGCCATTGGATTCATAGATGTGTGGTTAGGATGATGTGGGACCCCTTAGGTTAAGTGGGTGGTTGGTTGAATAGTACAATCTAACGGTAAAAAATTCACAAGCACCAATTGCTTTGTACTTTTACAAACACCATAGCCGGACTCTTTATTATATGTCTCAGTTAATAGTGGTTATCTTTATTTTTATTTTTATTTGAGAGATAGGTAGCACGCTACCCGCTTTGCTTATTTCATTCAGAAATAAACTTAGCTGAAAATATGAATCAACTAGGATTCGAACTTGGCACCTCAGGTATCGGCCACCAAGCTCTTTGCCACTTGCTATAGGGATTCTTCGCTATTTAAGATTGTTTCACAGTTGATTTCTCACCAGGGCTACTTGGTTGTGCGTAATTATAATAGTACTGCAGTTGCAAATCCAAATTCGTTATTTAGTTTGATGCGTTTGAATTCAAGTACTATAGTTAGAACCGCACGAAAAGGCTTAATTATAATAGTTAGAACTATATTTAAATTGGTCACAGTTTCAACTATAATAGTTAAAGTGAACAGTTTTAAATAAGAAGTAACCTTACCTAATTTAATAGCCTTATGAAATAATATTATTTTATAAATGCATTTTTGCAACATTTTCTGCAACATCTAGGCAAGTGATCGAGATGTATATGATTACGACTGTAATTTTTTCAATTGCATAAATCTCTATCTGTATACAGATCCCTGCTACGATTTAATCTCTATCTTTCAAAATTGATTATGAATTCAATTTTGACAGAAAGATTTTCTATAATTTAGCATTTTTTCTATTATTACTTAGGATTAATTTCATACAGATCCCTACAAATATAATGAATAACAAATATATTTCTACAAAATTCAACCTTCATATATTATTTCTACAAAATTTTAATATTTTCCAATATATTTTTCTGATTTGTTATCGTTAAAGAACCGTTAAAGAATCGTTTATATATTCAATTTTACCATCACAAATATGTCCCAAAGTATAATATAAGTGGAATAAAAACGTCAAAAACTAACTAAAATTAAGTATTTAACTTATGATTAATTAAAATTTTCTAACTGATTTTAACGGTGGAAATATATTTGAAAACATCAGAACTATTAAAAGGACATTATATAAAAATTAAACTTTGTAGAAATATATTTATCATTCATTATATTTGTAGAATACTGTGCTTAAATTGAATTCTTATAATAATTTAGTAGCGTAGCGACAGTGGCAGTTTTGTAATATTTTCGAAAAAAAACCAACCATGGGCGGCGCCTGCTTCGCCCCCACCTCCCTCCCCACGTGCGCCGTCCCCCGCCGCACGAAGCGAGGCAAAACCCCGCTTCACGGCCGATCTCGGCGCCGACTTCGTAAGCCGGCCACTTTCTCCTACCCGAAGTCGGCGCCGACTCCTCTCCTCGTCCCCGCGCCCCCTCTCTCCCGCGTCCAACTGTTCGACCGCGTCCTCTCCGACCTCGAATCCTTATCCTCCTCCTCTCCCCCCGACCCCTCCCTCCTCTCCTCCCTCCTCGACTCCGCCCTCCTCCTCCTCCCCGACGCCTCCTCCCCGCTCCTCGCCGCGCGCCTCCGCCGCCTCCTCCCCCCGCCCTCCTCCGCCGCCGCAGCGCCCTCTCCGGCAAGCTCCTCCGCCTCCTCTGCGCCCTCGGCCTCCTCGACGACGCCCACCACCTGTTCGACCAAATGCCCCGCCGCGCCAGGTCCAACCCCTTCGTCTGGAACACCCTCATCTCCGCCTACGCCGACTCCGGCCTCTTCGAGGACGCCCTCGCGCTCTACTTCCAGATGGACGAGGACGACGCGGACCAGGACGACGCGGTCGCCCCCGACCGCTTCACCTTCCCCCGCGCGCTCAAGGCCTGCGCCGGCGTCGGGTCCCTGCCCCTCGGCCTCGCCGTGCACCGGCGCGCCGTGCGCGCGGGGTTCGGCGCCGACGTCTTCGTGCTCAACGCGCTCGTCGACATGTACGCCAAGTGCGGCGACATACAGCGCGCGCGCCGCGCGTTCGACGCGATCGCCCGCCGAGACCTCGTCTCGTGGAATTCGATGCTGATCGGGTACATAAGACACGGCCTTCAGCTCAACGCGCTCGATGTTTGTAGACGAATGCTCGACGCCGGATTCGAGCCCGATTCCGTCACCATCTCCGCCATTCTATCTGGGTTCTGCTCATCTTCATATCATAATAAGCTCGGAATTGAGATCCATGGATGGGCTATCCGGCACGGGCTCGAGCTCGATTTGTCGGTCGCAAACTCTTTGATCGGAATGTACTCCGAAAAAGGCAATGTAGCCCGTGCTCGATCGATCTTTGAATCGATGCCGCGCAAGGATCTGGTCACCTGGAACTCTATAATCTCCGCGCACCGCAGAGACCGTAGTGTGCTAATCCTCTATCAAAGAATGGTGAATTCGGGTTTGATTCCCGACCGCATCACTTTCGTATCTGCGCTCTCGGCGTGCGCTAAATTGGGCCTGGTGGAGGACGGCCGGAGATTGTTCGCAGAAATGGAGGAGAATTACGGCATAAAGCCGGGGATGGAGCATTACGGGTGCGTGGCCGACATGTTGGGGAGGGCGGGGTTGGTCGAAGAGGCATACGATCTTATATCCAACCAAATGCCGTTCGACGGCGGGCCGACCGTCTGGGGGGCTCTGCTGTTTGCTTGCTCGGTGCGCGGCAACATCGAGATCGGGGAGACCGCGGCGGAGAGATTGTTCGAGCTGGAGCCCGACAACGAGCACAACTTTGAGCTGCTGATGCAGATATACAGAGATGCAGGGAGGTTGGAAGATGTGGAGAGGGTGAGGAGATTGATGAAAGCTAGAGGGTTGCTGCAGAGAGTGTAATCAATCTAGTTTATCAGGATCTTGCATTCACATAGAATAACTTCTCTATTAATTCTCTCTCTATATATATTGTGTGTCTCTTGTAATTAGTATAGTTTTTGCTGTGTATTTGTACAATGTCACAGGGTGAAAAACTAAGCAAAATTTGGTTGATCCTATTATTTAGTTTGAGAATCACTTGATTTTGGTCATCTTATTCCAGGCTCTTTTTATCTGAATTTTTGTTCTTTGTATGCAGTAGTAACACTGACCGTCTCTGGTGCAAGTGGCAAACGGATTTGGCGGTTGGTATCCGAGATCCAAGTTCGAATTTTAGTTGATTCACATTTCCATCTAAGTTTATTTCTAAATAAAATAAACGAAGCGGATAGTATGCTACCTTTCTCTCTCTCTCTCTCTCTCTCTCTCTCAAAAAAAAAATAAAAAAACAGTAGTAAGTAGTAACTCAGCAGATCAAGTTTTTTTTTTTTTTTATTTTTTGACCGGACCTGGACCGGACACGGGCTTTCTCTGATCTGAGTTGGGTCTAGTTCGAACCTTATGGAATGCGCATCATCGCCGCACGTGCGTTGCACGTGCCAAGGAAACTATTCCTTTCCTCGGTGTAGTATTTGCGATTAATTAATCAAAATAAATCGAAACAAAACCAAAAAAAATGTTAAAAAATAAAGGAAAAGAAAAAGATAAAGGTACAGAGAAAAGGAGCAGCTCCAACCCCTCTTCTCTCTCTCTCTCTCTCTCTCTAACTATGCCCTCTCCCTCGTCGCTGTAACCCCCTCCCACGTCTCATCTACCGAAACCCTAGCCTCACATATCTCACTGGTAAGATTCTTTCACTTGATCTTTGCGTATATGCATCGGTTACCATCAGTGATGCGATTTTTGGTTGTATCCTGTGAATTTTCATCTCCCTTTTTGGGTAAAAATGTCATCTTCGTGTTGAACCGCTAATGGTGTTTAGGTTTTGGGTTTTTTACACGACTAAACATGTTGATTTCGAGATCAAACCCTAAATCCCGATCCTTGAAATCTAGTAGATGAAGCTCCCAAATCGGGGTTGTGCAGTAGTTTCGTGAAACTCGGTATTAGTTGAATTAATTTTTCTTTTTTTAATTTAATTTTTGTGGAATGTGTAATTATGGTAGGATTATTGATATTTGGTTAAAAATGTCTTTTGTGTTTGAACTATGGGGTTTAAGTTTTTGGCTTTTCATGTGCCTAATAATCCTGTTGATATGGAGATCAAACCCTAAATCCTGATCTTTGAAATCTAGTGACTGCGGTTCCCATATCAGGATGAATTGAGTCATTTTGCAATAGTTGGTTTGACTTATTACTGGTTAAATTGTTGGTTTTTTCTCGAATGCATTGGGTAAAAATTGCACCTTTATGTTGAACTATAGGGTTTGGTTTTGAGCTTTTATTTGCACATACCAGTTGATTTGAAGAGTAAACCCTAAGTCTTGACCCGTCAAATCTAGTTGATGTAACTCCCAAATAATAATGATCTGTGTCCTTTTGCAATACTTTTTGTTGAACCTTAGTAAATCTTGAATCGTTAAATTTCTGTGGAATATGCACTTAGTGACGGCTTATAAAATATTTGGGTTAATAAGCCACCTTTATATTGAAGTATGGGGTTAAGATTTGCTCATTTATCTTGCTAAATCTGTTGATTTAGAGATCAAGCCCTAAATATTGACCCCTCGAAACTCTTAAATTTATCTCCAAATTCAAAGTTATCTATGTCATTGTGCAATACTAAGTTGAAAATTGTTACTAGTTGAATTGTTATTTTCATGGAATTTCCACTTATGGGAAGATTATTGATATTCAGCTTTGTCATAAAGCATGTGAAATTGGTTGTTGTAGGTATAGGTTGCTAAGGGGAGGAAAGGTTATTAGGTGGGAGTAGGTATGTTGAGTGGTGCTTCTAATAACTCTCCATTTTGATATAATTGAGCTATTTCAGTCTTTAAGCACTTGTTTCATGCTTAGGTGGTCATGAAGAGGGGTGCAGTTCATGGGAAGTAGGTTTTCCTGCGGCCTGGGGAATATAGTGTCCATAATCTTTTGATGAATGCAATTGTCACAGAAGGTGGGATTTAGAAATTTGTGTTTTATTTCAGGAAAATTTAATGGCAAAAATAATGATCCCCCTCAGTTAGATAACTTTCCTTTCTTCTCTTGTTATCTTTGAGTGAGGATCTTTTTAAGCAATAAAAATGCTTTGACAATGTTTATAAGTCATATATTTGTTTCCATTATTGTATAGTTGGGTTTGCAAAGTGTTGTTATATACTGTAGACTTGTAGGGCTGTCAAATAAGCTTTTTATTGTAAAAAGAGGCTTATGTTTCGTTTGAATCTTGACTTGAATGGGGCCTTCTTAATTTGCTCATGTAATGAATAAGAAGAGCTTTTGTTGTTCTAGTGTTTCTTGTATTTGGCTCTGTTGACCTCAAAAGTATAAATGAAACAGAAAGAATATCATACGATTCTATGAATTGTTTTTGATGAACTCTCAGTTTCTTGATTAAGAGTTAATAGCTTCATATAGACGAAGAACTTTGTGTTGTTGTGGTTCAAGCAATCCCTTAAATCTAAAATTAGCTGTTTTCTAGTCATTTGACGACTATTAACAAATGAATTTTTAAATTAAAATTCCTGCTTAATGTGAAGAGCTAGAGCAGCCAAGAATACCATAGCTCCTTCGGCTGTGGTGAGATGATTGCATGTTATTGTTAAACTTTGCATTTATTTTGTAGACTAATATGATTATCAGCTTGTCATCTGCCTTTTTGGTAATCAAAGTTTTTAAAGTGTTTTAGACATTGCATTTGTCAGAGGAAGGCTGGAAGAGCTGCTTTTTTTGCAGAAAAAGGAAGCTATGATACGTACAGGACCTAAGGATACTCAAAACCACGACAACAACAACAACAACAGCAGCAGCAATCAGAAGGTTTATCCGCAACCAATAATGGAAGAGAATGGCAATCATCAGAATAATAACAAGGACCCATCATCAGTGGATGCTTTGATTTCCAAGCTATTCGGCAATATCTCCTCTCTGAAAGCCGCATACATCCAGCTCCAGGACGCCCACACTCCATACGACCCTGACAAAATCCAAGCTGCTGATAAGCTCGTGATCGAGGAGCTCATGCACCTCTCCGAACTCAAGCACTCGTATCGCGAGAAAAACCCTAACAAGCCTATCTCTGTTTCCCCTCGAGATTCACGCCTCCTTGATGAAATCCAGGAGCAGCAGAAATTGCTAAAAACTTATGAGGTCATGGTAAAAAAATTTCAGTCACAGATTCAGAACAGAGAATCTGAGATTGCCCAGGTACAGCAGCAGATCCAAGAATCGAGCCAGAGGAAGCAGAAGCTCGAGAAGAAGCTGAAGCAGAGGGGTTTGCTATCTGAGGAGGGCTCTCAACAAGAAGAAGAAGAAGAGAACTTCTTCTCGATCGAACTGACGCCAAATTTGTTCACCTCAGCGGCCGATACTGCATATAAATCTATACATGATTTTGCAAAGTTATTAATTAACATGATGAAAGCGGCAGCATGGGATCTTGATGCTGCTGCTAAGGCGATCGAGCCGGGGGTTACTTATGCCAAACGGGCACATAAGAAATACGCGTTCGAGGCTCACATTTGCCAGAGAATGTTTAGTGGGTTCCAAGAAGAGAGTTTCGCTGTCAAATTAGCCAGCAATGCTAGTACTGTTTCTTCTGATGAGGGTTTCTTCCATCAATTTCTTGCGGTGAGGGCAATGGACCCGTTGGATGTTTTGAGCCAAAACCCAGATTCTATTTTCGGAAAATTCTGCAGGAGCAAGTATTTGCTGGCCGTGCATCCAAAAATGGAAAGCTCTTTTTTTGGTAATATGGATCAGAGGAACTACGTGATGGGCGGAGGGCATCCGAGAACACCCTTCTACCAAGCTTTTCTTAAACTGGCAAAGTCGATATGGCTTTTGCACAAGCTCGCATATTCCTTTGATCCCAAAGTTAAAGTATTTCAGGTGAGGAAGGGAAGCGAATTCTCAGAGGTTTACATGGAGAGCATTGTGAAAGACATTATACTCGCCGAGGGAAGCGGTCAGAGACCGAAAGTTGGGCTCATGGTGATGCCGGGCTTTATGATCGGGAGCAGCATCATACAGTCTCAAGTGTATCTATCTGGTGTTAAATGCACCGAATAGAAGCAGAGAAAAATAAAATTTTCTTCTTAGGGTGTGACTCAAGAATGTGCTAGTAATTTAAGTGCAATTATTAAGCTATTTATGCAATGTATAAATCATGACAGGGAATGTAATGAACTTGACAAAAAAGAGTTTGGACCCAAAGATATAGTAGGCCTTGCATTGGGAAAGTGTGATTGTTCTGTCGAAAACTTGGTCACTACATTTTGGATGATTACAAGTGTAGATACAAGTAAGTGATTTGCTGTTTCCATGTTGTATTATATATTGAATCAGAGCATTAATTGTTTCTTTCATGAGATGGTTTTTTAGGATCTTTGGTTTTGTTTACTTGTTTTTTCTCTTTTTAATGCCTTCAAAGGTCAATTTTTTGCTCACCTCTCTCTCTCTCTCTCTCTCTCTCAAAATACAGGGCAATTCTTATTTTTTTGTTGGATAGGCCACATGGCGCCCATCCGTATGATGCTCATAAAATTTTCCAGCATTTGTAAGATGCAGGTCGTGATTTTTCAACATGTATGATTAGACAAATTTTTCTTGTTAGAATTAACGGTAGAGATATATTTAAAAACTCCGACTTCTTTCTCAAATTACTGCAAAGTTGTTGTCTGAATCCGGGGGCATAATAAATAACATTAATGATCCATGAACTTCCAAATTCATCCAAAAATGGTTGTTCATTAGCCATATTTATAAACAACCAACCACTTCATACTACTCTAGTTATTCATTACAAATATTTACTCTACTGATTTTAGGCCAATCAAAATAATTCTAATTGTTTATTTTATTTTTAAACGTCACTCACTAGCTAATAGGCCTGAGATAGTCAACTTGGTTTGATAAACAAATGAGCACGAGGTTGACAAGGCGTACCAACCGGTAGCATTTCTCTTTCCCAGCAAGAAATAGCAGAGCAAGCAAACGTGACATTGACCTGAAGGCTGAAGGACTGCTGCAAACTGATTAATTCACTGACAAAGAACAGAACTCCGTAACCTAATGAGAAGAATTCAATGCCGTGAGACTGTTCTCCATCACGTCAGCAGTGACCTTAGCCACTTCACTACCCACTGGGTTTTTTTTTTTTTTTTTTGCAAATAGCCCCCTAATAATTTTTTTTTTATAATTGATCATGTATAAAATTTATTTGCAAAAATGATCCTATCCCAACCACGCAAGCGTCAAGTCAGCGCCACACGGACAGGGCGGGGCCAAGTGTTTAAGTTGAACACGGTGAATCATTTATCGTGTCTAAACACGGTGAATGATTCAACGTGTCCAATACACATAAGACCCACAAAATGCCCCGGATTTAGCTAAAATTTGGCTAAGTCTGGGGTATTTGTATTGGACACGGTGAACCATTCACCGTGTCCAATACAAATATCCTGGCTCGGCCCGCGCTGACGTGCCGCTTGCGTGGCGGAGGTAGGACTATTTTTGCAAATAAATTTTATACAGGACTATTTGTGAAAAAAATTTTGTTAGGGAGCTATTTGCAAAAAAAGCCCTTACCCACTCTGAATTTTCTAATGTGGCTTTCCTCCTCCATATAAATACACTACAAAACCAAACACACACACACACACAAATTAAGAGCTCAGTTTTGCAAGAGAGAGAGAGAGAGAGAGAGAGAGAGAGGTGTTGGTAAGTTGAATCTATTGTTTTTTTATTTTATTTTTTTTTAAAGAGATAGATTGTACGTTATTCGTTTTGTTTATTTTATTTAGAAATAAACTTAGCTGGAAATATAAATCAACTAGGATTCGAATTTCAATCTTGAGTACCAACCATCAAATTCTTCGCCACTTGTTTTAGGGACGGTCGGGTACCAATTAGGATTCGAACTTGAATCTGTTGTTCTTAGTTTGGGTTTTTTTTTTTTTTTATTGTTCTCTTTCACTGTTTTGTGCATTATTTCTTCCTCTGTATTAACCAGTGATTTTTTTTTTTTTTGCTTCATTTGGGATATTTTTTTAATTCTTTGAATATATTCTGTGATGAAAGTTTAAAATTTTTGTCAGTATTTTCATTTTTCCCCGCCACCTAATTTTTTTAAAAAAAATAGAAAATATTGTAAAAAGTATTTATTTAATGATAAAATGGTCATTGTTGCAGGGTGAAAGAAATGAACTTCAGGGAGACTGATATATTTATAAAATTTAAAAAATTAATTTTAGACAGATTCCTGCAAACATAGTGAATTACAAATATATTTCTGTAAAATTTAACTTTTATATATTGTTTCTGTAAAAATTCTAATATTTTTAAATATATCTCTCTGACTTCTTGTTACCGTTAAAATATTATTTATTTTATAAGTAAAATAATTTTTTTGCCATCACAAATATTTTCTCAAAAAAAAATCCAACTATTAATTAAAGAGGGGTAAAAATGTCAATTCACCTCATTAACTAACCGTGGTTAAGTATTTTATGTATGATTAACAAATTTTTCTAACGAATTCTAACGGTAGAGATATATTTGAAAATATTAGAATTTTTATAAAGACAACATGTCAACATATGAAAGTTGAACTTTACACCGTTTGGTTAGGGGATAGGGATAGGAATAGACCCTTATACTCCCTTTTATACCAAAACGCTAATTTTTTATTCGAGAATAGTAATTCTCGGTTATCCCCACCAAGACATTTAGTTTCTATATAAAACTACCTAATATTTTTCTTATCCTCGGGAACAACTCAATTTTCATCCAAACGCTATTTTTCTTATCCTCATACTTGTACCTATCCCTGTAATAGCTAGTTCTTGCTTATACCCGAACCAAACGGTCAAGAATATATTTGCAATTCACTATATTTGCAGAGCTTGTATGAAATTAATCCAAATTTTAAATATGTAATTTTACTATTTTGCAGGGGTATGTAGATAAATTTCCCATTAATTTACACTGTTATTTCTTTTTATAGAACTTAGGAGGAGAGAAACAAAAAAAAGAAAAAGAAAAAAAAAGAGGCAATGGATGGAGAATGTGGAGAGGGGAATTGCCTCGGTTGGGCTGCGAGAGATGTTTCTGGAACTCTCTCGCCCTACAAATTCAACCGAAGGTATAAAATTATTTCTTTTTACAATTTCCTTCGTATCTTATGTTTGTTTGGTTCGCAGTATTTTTTTAAGATCTCTAAAAAAAATACGTTAGGAATTGAGAATTCTCATGTTATAAGTTTTATGAGACTAGAAATACGTTGGAATTCGATCATGCAAAATAATATAAGCAGATAAATTTGTGATATCATCAGATGAATACAGACGCAGGTACTATTTTAATATTTTGTATTCGACAGATAAATTATTTATTTGTTTGGGTTAAATCATAAAAAAAAACCACTTAGGTTTCTTTCAGCTGCAATTTGACCCATTAACTTGAAATTGATTTGAAAAAAACAAAATACCATTGTTAGCATAATAATTTGACCCACAAAATGAGTAATCTAATGTTATTCAGTTTGATTTGTGGACCATAACTCGTGGTTTCGTACTTTTTTACTTTAATACTCTGTGGTTTAAAATATACTAATTTAGTATCTTGTAGTTTCATTTTTCTCTTTTCGTCAGCCCCGTTAACATTTCGTTAAATCATCATATATTTTTCGAATATTTACTTTAATATTTTATAGTTTTAATTTTGTCACTAATCTAATGAAAAAAAATTAGTAGAAGAAATAATAAAAAGAAAAAAAATGAAACCATAGGGTACGAAAGTAATACATTTTAAACCACATGGTACTAAAGTGAGAAAGTGCGAAACCACATGGATGATATTTGAAGTTTTTTCTAGTTTTTTACTTTTTCAAGTTATGCTCATTGTAGACAAAATTATGGACAAATTAAATCCTAAATCTATATAATCATTAGTTAACAAACCTTGATTCTTTTACTTCATTTACCTTTACCTACCCTGCTTATGATCTTGCTTTTGTCGTCGCCGTCGTTTTGGTTGCTCTTCATTAATAATTTTTATTAATCTTTCTTAGAAAAAGTAGTTATGGCAACTGTTATTTCGAGCTAATTAGATGGTTATATTGTGAACTAACGCGTAAATTTAACTTCGCGTCATAAACGCGTTGTTAGAAAAATCATGTACTAATATGCTGAGTTGAGCTAGAATACTATCGATAGCAAATGAGTATCATTGCCACCCATTTGTTTTTGATGATAGAGCTTTCAAATCGATGATCGGCATCGTTAAATATGATCTATATAATATATACCACTTGAAGTGTTTAGAAATCAAATTTCAAATCTTTTCGACATCATTTGTCTAATGATCAAAGAGTTTCAAAATTTGTAAGTTTAATGGTCGATATGAGACGTTTTCTCGTTTTACGGCGTAAAGATAGCCAAATCAATTAAATTTTTGTTAAAAATTTTTTTAAACTATTTAAAACAAGATCTATACTCTTGATCTTGATTACAAGACTCCTATCATCATTTTTTAAAAAATATTCATTTTCAGCAATTCATTTCGTGTCTACTCGATGGATAAGAGAACAATATCGAAAATGTATGAAATTTGATTTCTAAACATTTCAAGTGGTATAAATCATGTTCAACGGCGCCGATCATCGATTTGAAGGCTCTATTATAAAAAAACAAATGGATGACAACGGAACCCGTTTGCTATCAATAGTATTCTAGCTCAACTCCTAATATGCTAACATTAAAGACTAATTCCTACACGAAGCTAACATGATTTCGATTACTGTCGATTTTGGCCTTCTAAAATTGAATGAAAATAGTAACTATGAACCACAATTTTACAGGGATCTTCGGAGCGACGATGTCTCGATAAAGATAACATATTGTGGCGTTTGCTATGCCGACGTCGTCTGGACGCGAAATAAACTCGGCGATTCGAAGTTCGCTTCGAAGTACCCGTTGGTTCCTGGGTATGTTTGTTGAATTCAAATAAAATTTTGCATATTACCTACCTTAGTAAGTTGAATCACTAGTGTAACTACTTCAACATGTGTATATATATATGCTACTTATACGGCGCGATTGGCGCGATTCGTTTGTAGGCATGAAATTGCAGGGGTTGTGCAAGCGGTCGGTCCCGACGTTAAACGCTTCAAAGTTGGTGATCATGTCGGAGTTGGAACCTACGTAGACTCGTGCAGAGATTGCGAGTATTGTAATGTTTTCCGAGAGGTTCACTGTGTGAACTCCCCAACATCTACTTTTAACCACTTAGATTCCGATGGTACGACGACTAAAGGCGGATATTCTAGCTACATTGTGGTTCGCGAGAGGCAAGTAACTGCACACGAACAAATCGATCAATCTCCGTCGCGGAAAAGTGCACAAAAATAAGCTAACAAGTTCACTGAGTTTCATGCGTGTTATTATGTCGACAGGTTTGTCGACAAGATACCTGATGGGTACCCGTTGGAGAAGGCGGCGCCACTGCTATGCGCAGGGATTACAGTGTACGCACCGATGATGCGCCATAAAATGAACCAACCAGGCAAATCTCTCGGCGTGGTCGGGCTCGGTGGGCTGGGTCATATGGCTGTCAAGTTTGGAAAAGCCTTCGGATTGAACGTAACCGTTATCAGTACGAGCGAGTCCAAGCGCGAAGAAGCCATCAAAGTTCTCAAAGCAGATAAATTTGTGATATCATCAGATGAACAGCAGATGCTGGTACATTTTATCTTTAGATTTGCCGCCCTATCGAATTTCGTTGTTGAATCTCTTGTTCATGTATAGTCATTGCGACATTCGACCTGCTTTCGTTGCAGTCGCTGACCAAGTCCCTGGACTTCATTATCGATACTGCGTCTGGCGACCACCCGTTCGATCCGTATCTATCGCTCCTCAAGATCGATGGTGTGATGGTCTTGGTGGGCTTTCCTAGCGAAATTCGAATCAGTCCTCTAACACTCAATATTGGTACTTCATTTTTCCCTCTCCCTTTGTATCAATCCTTCGAAACTACATGCATATGTAAATCACAGTTAACATTTTCCTTTTCTTTTGTTGGTAAGGCGCGAGATCGCTTGCAGGGAGTGCAACGGGCGGTACCAAGGAAAGGCAAGAGATGATCGACTTTTGTGCAGCGAATAAACTGTACCCGGATATCGAGATCATCGGTATCGACTACATCAATGAGGCTCTCGATAGGCTTACTAAGAGCGACGTCAAGTATCGATTCGTGATCGACATTGCGAATTCTCTTAAGTGATGATCCTAAATTTTCTGCATGTGCCCACTATATATAGACACAACATGTAGTTGTTTGTGTGTGTGTGTGTGTGTGTTTGCAGTGAAGAGTGTTACTGTTGTTGCTGATACATGGAAAACTTGCATGCCTCTGGAATAAAAGTTTTGTGTGTTGTCTTTTTGGTGAATTTAGTCAAATTTGTGTTTGAATGATCCTTGGTTTTTGTTATGTTCTGTTCAAATGTATTAGTAGATGAGTTTAGAAATAGAATCTGACTATAGATATGCTAATACCTTGAACTGCATTTATGACACTCAACTTTTCAAGAAGATCGCTCATTTTAGGACTACTCTAGTCCTAACATGCTTAACCGTTTAAAATGTCATGACCGGGTTTCATTTAGAAATAAACTTAGCTGGAAATATGAATCAACTAGGATTTGAACTTGGGTCTCGAATACCAACCATCAAATCTTTTGCCACTTGCTCTAGGGACAGTCGATGGTTTAGTTCTATTACTATATCTTATATATAAGACTATTTGGGGTCTCACAGTGTAATTGGTTAAATGCTTAAGAAAACTACAACTAAAAGCCAATGAGAGGATTTGATACCCTCTAAGGCTCTAAGTTACTATTTAGGTAAAAATATATAGAACTTACTTAAACTATCGACCATTTTGAATCAGCTACCTAACATTTTAATATTTTGATTTTGCAATCCAATCTTTTAGTTTTTTTTTATTTAAATAGTCACCGATATTTTGACTTCAAAATTTATGTTAATTACTTCTTTTAATGTAGTTATAGTTGCAAGAACTATGTAAACTATACTAACTAAATCTATAAAAATAAACGATAAATTCAAAATTTAAAAGTAAACAGATTGAAAATAGTCTTAATGCTTTTTTTTTATATAGATGATGGAGATTAGGTGAACCATACCACTTATGCCAAAGGGTATTGGAATGGAACTGTGACGCCCCAACTTCCCAGGGAGTCACCCATCCTAGGACTACTCTCGTCCTAGCACGCTTAAGGCTTAACTCTCTTAACCTCTTGGGCCTTGCCACCATCCAAAATACTTAAGCCGGGTTAAGAGTTTAGCCCTATTATATCTCATATATAGGACTATCTGGGGTCTCACAATCTCCCCATCTTTAAGTCCTGACGTCCTCGTCAGGCTCAGACTCACAAGTACCAGGCGATGTAAGACTCGTCTAGCTAGCCCGTCATCCAGACCATGGCTCAGCCGAGACTCATCTCACACTTTCGGCTGATAATTGGCTCTGATACCATCTGTGACGCCCCAACTTCCCAGGGAGTCACCCATCCTAGGACTACTCCCGTCCTAGCACGCTTAACTCCCTTAACCTCTTGGCATATATAGGACTATTTGGGGTCTCACAGGAACCCTACACACCTCTTGAAATATGAGGGCCAGCTTAAGATTGACTCTGATACCAATTATTCAAAAATTTTATGTAATACGAATCAAATCTAAAAAGCTGTAGGCCTTGTTTGAATGCATGAACATGTTACTCAGTACATCTTTCTAATTTACTTAAGAAATTTGTAATATTTGATAGAAAAGAGATATAATCAAATATTTAAAATGGATAACATATCCTGCCGTCAAACTATATATATTTTTTATAATAAAATAAATCACCTTGTAGGTGGAATATACTCTCTTATCTAATCCGTAGCTAGTTAATTCGAATTCGGGAAAAAAATCGGTACGGACATAATTCGAATAAAATTCGTTATCTCAATTTTTAAATTTGTTGAAAAATACGTCTTAAAAATGGATCCGGCAATTATTAGGATATGCTATTTATATAGAAATTATACGTTTACCAATTAATAATTCGGGATAGAAAACTTGGCTAGTAAACTAAGCTTCTTCTTTTTTTTTCTTTTTTTTTTTCTAACTTTATGCAACTAGCATAGATAGTTATAAATTCTTAAAAATATAAAAAAGAAAGCTACAAAAAAATAAAGTAGATTAAGTACAAAAGTAATAGCAAATTTTATTGTCGTCTCCATTTTCATCTTCTTTTTTTTTTTTTTTTTTTTTTTTTTTTTCTATTTGTACAGAGAATAGGTGGATACACACCATCTTCATCTTTTTCGTGATCAATATATTTCAGAAGTTTATGAAACTTTTCAATAATTTGCAAATAATTTGCGAATAATTCAGTAATAATTCGGAAAGATTTTATCCAAAAAATTGCACGTTTATTTAGCCGAATAGTTTGGCACACCCAAATTTTTCGCGAATAATAAGTCTAACAAAAAATTTCGCATATTATTTTGATTTTTTAAACATATAAATCGCATATGGATTGTTTTATTCGAATTTTCAATAATTAGTGATCTAATCATTAATGACAAGACCTTTCTATCTTATTAAAATGTTGGAATAAATAATTCAGTACGATCCTATACAATACGAAATTAAAAAATTAATGTTTTAAGAAAAAAAAAAAAAGAAAAAAGACTTCCCTCCCCTCCCCCCTCCCTACCACCAAATTTTTTTTTTAAAAAAATAAAATTTAATCTTGGACTAAAATACTTCTCCAATAGTTTGAAAAATTAGAATGTTGGAGAAATATTTTGGCCTTTTTTTATTTATTTTAAAATTTTACAAAATTGAAACTTGGATTTGGAATTGTGTCGTACCTCATCAGTAGGCAGTCCTCATTAGTAGCCAGGGACGGAGCCATTGAGGGGCCCATCGGTGGCCACGGGGGCCCTCAATTTTTAAATTATATGAAGGTTCTTTATAATAAAAATTAAAATATTATAGATTTTAATTTTAGTGAAATTAATTTTTTTAGAAGCCCATGGTCTCCCTTAATTTTTTAAAATTACATAAAGATCATTTATAATAAAAATTAAAATATTATAGATTTTAATTTTAGGGCGCCACATTAATTTTTTTAATAAAATTTGTCTTAATTTTTTTTTGAATTTTTTTGATCTTTTTCCTTCAATTCTCAAATCTGATAAGCTTTTTTTTTTTTATATTTGTGGTTAATTTTTTTTTCTATCAAATTTAAATTTTGACCCCCTGAATTTTAATTTCTCGCTTCATCCCTGTCAGTAGCGTTGCTCTTTCCAACTTTCCCCCAGTCATAAAAACTGAGTAATTCACTGACAAGAACTCCGCTAACTTAACGAGAAGAATTCCAGCCAAAGTTAATGCGGCTGTCGGTCGACGGTCGTCAATGCCGCCAGCCTTTTCTTGATCGCGTCAGCACTGACCCGACCCAATTCATTACCCACGCTGAATTTTCTGATGAGCCTTTTTCCTCTTCATATAAATACACGACAAAACCAAACACTCACACACACAAATTAAGAGCTCAATTTTGCAAAGGAGAGAGAGAGAGAGAGAGAGAGAGAGAGTGAGTGAGGTGTTGGTAAGTTGAATCTATTGTTCTTAATTAGGGTTTTCTTTTTCTTTTTATTGTTCTCTCTCACTGTTTTGTGCATTTTTAGTGCAATAGTTTTTTTCTAAACTTTCATTTTAAAAATAAGCCTGTTAAATTTTTATTTGTAAATATTGTTCTATAAAAGCGGTAAATGATTACCACTTTTAGAAGCAGTGAATCATTCACCGTATTTTTTCTTTTTCTAATTTTATGATGATAAATTCGGTGAATGATTCACCGCTTTTATTTTTTTTCTACTTCGAAATAGAAGTTATGAATGCGGTGAATCATTCGCCGTATTTAAAGATCTATTTTTATAATTATTTTTTTAAAAAAATTATTTTTACAATTATAAAATTCGATAGGATTAGTTATAAAAAAAATTCGTTTTCTTCCTCTGTAATGTTTTAATAGATATAATATTAGAGGCAATGGAATGTGAATGTGGAGAGGGGAATTGTCTCGGGTGGGCCGTGAGACAAGGTTCTGGAACTCTCTCACCCTACAGATTCAATCGAAGGTATTATTTATTTATGATTTATTTCCTTTACAAACTTAAATAATTAATTATCTATCTGGGATTACTGAGTTTAATTTTGGCATCAATTCAAGTTTATTTGGTCAAATTGAAATAAGTTAGTGAATTTTTTTTTGCATCGAATTAGAGTTTGTAGATCAAACTGCAGTTTATAAAATGTTGGTGGAAGCAATATGTTATCCGATACTATGAATGGCATTTGGAATCTTTTGAATTTATAAAATATTTCCATTGATTAATAGATGTTTTCACTAATTCAGAGGCTTATATACCATACCACAAAATTTTGATTTATTCAGGATTATGCTCACAGTGAACAAATTTGTGAATCTACTTACAGCACAGTTCAAATTGTATTTTGCATTTTTGTACTCTGTAAAAATTGATCAGATCATTTTGAAGCCATAGAGAAAGTAGTTCTAGTAATTGCTAATTTCGCGGAGTTTCGATATATTGACTGTTCTCGCAGAGTTTTATGCAAACTGATATGTAGCTGATTAAGTTAGGATGTATACCCTACCCTTTTTTGTTCTATGAACAAACAGTTATATTGGTGAAGGATATACAATTAGGACCACCAAAAAGGTTATTTCTTGATTTCTAATATAGTTGTAAATGAGTAAGTTATTTCGTTGTTTTTCAGTTTGTGTATTTTCTTAATCTATGTGTGATTTTCAGCATAATTTGGATGTAAAGTAATGATATTGTTTTAAGAAATGCCGAAACTGAAACTGGAAGCTAACGTGATATTAAATTGAATTTTAGCAGTCTGACAGTTGAAGTTAAATTATGTCACTGTTGCTTGGCTTTTTAATGTTAATTGAGAGTAGCAACTATAGACAATGTGGGACTAATTGTAGTAGAACTGACACAGGGATCTTAGGAGTGATGATATCTCGATAAAGATTACACATTGTGGAGTTTGTTATGCCGACGTCCATGCAACAAGGCATCAATTTGATCATTCACTGTACCCAATGGTGCCTGGGTATGTTCATCGAATTCATAGGATTCTATGTATATTACCTAAATTAGTAAAACTAGTTATTGATCTTTCTTGCAGCAGTATCTTTGTTTGAAGTTCGAAAATAGATTATCTATTTCAATTTATGTATATGTTGCTTATAAGTTTGATATCTCTCTAGGCACGAAATTGTAGGAGTTGTCCAAGAGGTCGGTTCAGATGTTGAACGCTTCAAAGTTGGTGATCATGTTGGAGTTGGAACTTACGTTGACTCGTGCAGAGAATGCGAGTATTGTAATGTTTTTCGAGAGGTCTATTGTGTGAGACCCGTGACATTTACTTATAAGAGTCCCGACTCGGATGGCACCATCACTAAAGGTGGATTTTCCAGCTACATAGTTGTCCGCGAGAGGCAAGTAACTTGCCATGAGCTATATATGTACTTTCTCTGAGGCATGTTTATAGTATCTTGATGGTACAAGCACCTGTGTAAGCAAATATGAAAAATAGTAATCAAAATTAGAAGTTCATAAACAATCTTTAACTTCTCTGGGATGATGCTGTTCTTCTTCTATTTGTTATTTATTTTTTAGAACTAATTGTTGTATCTACACATAATTTGCTACCAGAACTTGATAAGTTCATAGTATCTACTTGCAAACATTTTGATAATGTGCTTTTTTATGTCCTGTTACAGGTTTGTTTACAAGATACCTGATGGGTACCCATTAGACAAGGCGGCGCCATTGTTATGCGCGGGAATTACAGTGTACGCACCGATGATGCGCCATAAAATGAACCAACCTGGCAAATCTCTTGGGGTGATCGGGCTCGGTGGGTTGGGTCATATGGCTGTTAAGTTTGGAAAGGCTTTCGGATTGAAAGTAACTGTTTTAAGTACAAGTGAATCTAAGAGGGAGGAAGCCATTAAAGTTCTTAAAGTGGATGAATTTGTGGTATCATCAGAAAAGCAGCAGATGGAGGTGATTTTTCTCTTAAATTTATTCTTAGAATTAAACTCTTTTCGTGGTTAACTCCATGATTTAGTTTCTTTAACTGCAAGTTTGTATGAAATTGTTTGATGTTGCAAACTTCTAATTACTTTATTACTTTGTAGTCTCTGACAAAGTCCTTGGACTTCATTGTCGATACTGCTTCCGGTGACCACCCATTCGATCCCTATCTTTCACTCCTGAAGATCGATGGTGTTATGGTCTTGGTGGGCTTTCCTAATGAAATCCGAATCAGTCCCCTGAACCTCAATTCCGGTATTTCTTTTTCTTTCCCTTCTATAATTAAGATAATATCTCAAAAACCATCCTAAACTTAATGTGCACGTAAATCATGTTTAATTTTTTTCTTTTTTCTTTTTTTTGGTAGGTGCGAGATCTCTTGCGGGGAGTGTGGTGGGCGGTACCAAGGAAACACAAGAGATGATAGACTTTTGTGCAGCAAATAAAGTGTACCCAGAAATCGAGCTCATTAATATTGACTACATCAATGAGGCTCTTGACAGGCTTACTAAGAGTGACGTCAAGTATCGTTTTGTTATCGACATTGCGAAATCTCTCGAGTGATGATGCTAAGTTTATATGTACCCACATAGCTGATTATTTGTGCTTGTTAAGAGAGTGTTATTGTTATTTTAATTGCATTGCAAACTTCTATTCCCTATTAATACAAATTTTTGATGCCTTTTTTATGAGTTTAAGTCAAATTTGTGTTTGAATGATCTTTGATTGTGTTATGTTCTGTTCAAATGCAGTAGGAGCGGAGTTTTAAAGCTCGAATCTAATTATAGATATGCGAATACCTTTTGTAATGAATTGTGTTATACTCTCTTATTTTATAGGTATATGCTATTCTTGTACTAACAGGAATGCCATTTGAATGAAGAACAATTATAGAAGTAAGGAAGCTCTTGATTGGAATTTACAGTGGATCTGAAATGGGATCGATCGCAGATGACTAGACGGTTATCTGTTGTTTTCCGGATCAATGCAATCAGGTATGACGGCGGGTAAGGTCAGTTACTCAAATGCTTTAGTTAAGTTAGTTAATGAGGCAAAATTTGATCTGTATATTTCCAAACAATATTTTGTAGGAAAAGTTGCATGATTTCCCATTTAATAGGTAAGTCGCACTTCAATTTTGTTTGTTCATTTTTTTAATTTTGTTTTTTTAATGAACAATTGAATTATTTATCCATTCACCCTCGGCTCATAAGTTAAATATACGATATATTTGGTACTTCAGTTATCTTTTTGATAAACAGAACTAATGAATTAATGAAGTTCAACCATTGTTGTTGGAATTGAACTAAAACTGCTGCAGCTTATTACGGTACTCATGCGGAGTATGTTGTGTAATATTGAGTATTCAAGTTCCATTGACTATGTTGATCCCGTCCGAATCATTCCAAGCCATAACTCCAGTTAATGATGGTTCAATCTTTAAGAGACATTAGAGGTTTATAATAAACCATTTAGCAGAACAGGATTCGTTAGTTAGCGTAGACAAAAAGAACTGTAGTATAAGATCATTTGATACTTCTAGTGGATAAAAGGGTTGATTGCAATCTGATACTATACTCCACTTTAGATGTTTAGTATTTGTAGTGTTTGCATCATCATCATCATCATCATAACAAACTACTTATTCAACTGCATCTAATCCATTCATAGTTGGCAACTTGGCATACCAAATAGTGTGTAACCTATCGAAAGGAACCAATGCTTTTTCAACTTGTCCTTTATATCCTTCTCTATTCCTCTACACCCTTTTTAAGTGACTGAAAAAGGGTTCCTCTGTAATGGTTCAATGAGTAGAAACTCCACCCAAGCACCATATTTTTTTTATTACTTTATGCAAACAACTTTTATGTTTCATCTAATAAAAGCAGTGAGAAAGAAACCAATGTCCAGCTGTTGCCGAGATGAGCTTTCTTAAGGCCTCTGCCCCCTACACTGGAATGATCATCATTCAATTAGCCTATGGTGGTTCAAACATTCTTAGCAAGATAGCCTTGGAGCATGGGATGAGTTTTCTAGTGTTCGTGGTGTATCGGCATATAATCGCGATGGCCATCTTAACTCCTCTTGCTTATTTCCTTGAAAGGTTTTCGCCACCATCTGTGTCCTTTTTGGCCATGTTAGAACTTCAGGCAAAGTGCTATTTGAGTAGAGTTGCTTAAAAAAGCGGCAATAACTTTTTTTTTCATTTTTATTTGAAAATTCCTCCATAAGTGTTCATTTCAGCTTTTTGCCAACGCAAAAACTCTAGATTTTCTTAGCTGCTGCTTTTCGGAGTAGAGAAAATATTATTTTAAAAAAGGTCAAATAGGCGGCTAACGCATACTGTGAGTTCTATTATCACTCCATTCTCAAGAGAATAGTAATCCTTTAATGCAGGAACAAGCGGCCTTCGCTCTCAATCTCCATACTTATGAAAATCTTCGTTCTTGCACTGTTTGGGATTACGATACATCAGAATATCTACTACGCGGGACTGGATCACACATCACCGACAGTGGCGAGCGCCTTGAGCAATGTCATTCCGGCTCTCACTTTCCTTCTCGCAGTCCTCTTGAGGTTAAGAGTCCCCAAACATTCTCCAAACTAAAAACTTTTGTGCACATTTCTAATATCAAAAAGCCTTATTTTCTCTTTTTGTTTTCGTGAGGATGGAGAAGGTGAGAATAAGAAGTGCAACAGGAGGGGCCAAGTTGATAGGCACCATATTTTGTATTAGTGGGGCTTTAATTTTTACATTTTGGAAAGGGCCTTTATTTAGGGGCTTTGTTAAGAGACCTCTAATTGTTGTACATGACCATGGAAAGGTGCATGGCAAAGAGAATTGGATCCAAGGTTCTCTTCTTATTCTAACCAGCCATATTGCTTTTAGTGCCTGGCTCATCCTTCAGGTAATAGAAAAGCTCTCTTCTGCTGCTTTTTTTTATCTAAAATTTTGCGACGAGCGAATGTGATTGCAGGCGAAGGTGTACGAGGTCTATCCCGCGAGATTGTCGATGAACGCCTTGATTTGCTTCTGCGCATCATTTCAATCGCTGGTGCTCGCCCTAATCTTCGAGAAGAACACATCATCTTGGCAACTGGGCTGGAACACACAGCTAGTAACCATCATCTACTGTGTTAGTCCCTCTCATTCCTATAAAAGTATTAGATTATATCTTTCACTATTAGCCCTAGTATTGATATTTTATGTACAGGGGACAGTGATATCCTGCCTCTCATACTACCTGCTAACATATTGTATTAGTGAGAGGGGTCCTGTTTTTGCCGCCATGTTCAGTCCCCTGCTTCTTGTCATTGTTGGAATATTCTCGGCCGCGTTCTTCGCCGAACGACTTCATGTAGGGAGGTGAGCAATCAAATTTAGTTCATTTCCTTTATGTTTCCACATTTCCTTGATATTATGGTTTCAAAGTGCACATGCTATCTGAACTAAGATTAGACGATACGAGCTAACGATAACCCGTGAGCGTATGCTCTGATAACAGCTGCAGTCCTTACAAGATCCTCCCATATATCATGGCATCTGTATTAATACTTGAGAACTAATGCTTGCAATGATACTAGTAATTAAACTGGAATTTTTTGCTGCTGTAAATGTTTTGTAGCTTGATTGGGGCCTCCATCATAATCGCGGGACTGTACTGCGTGTTATGGGGTAAAAGTAAGGAGCGCGACAAGAATGGCGATAAAAGGCGCGATCTCGAGAGTACAACATTCACAGCTGTTCTCCCAGTATCAACATCAAACAATGACACACAGCTTACACCACAAGAGGGGACAATTTGATTACTTTTTTTGTATTAATTGAAGGATCATAGACAATCTATAAGTTACAGTTTTTAGTTTCTAACATAATTTTGCATTTAAAGATGAACTTAAGCAGCTTTTTGAGATTAATTAATGCCATTCATGTAGAAATTGATAAGATGCTTTATAGCATACACTTTTAATGTTGGTGGAGAGTAATGGTTAATAATGACTAGGTACCTTTTTTTATCTCTCTAATTTTTCTTATAGAATATGATTGGGAATGTTGATTGTACTGTTTCCATTTTCATTTGTTTACACAAAGATCTAGTTCTATAGTGAAATATTGCAATATTGGTATCAAAATAAATTTAAAATTTACTAGTGGGACAACTTGGTTCTCCTAGGTGGAGCTTTTGTAAAATGATATACTATTTTGCTAGCACCAGAAATTAAAAATAATTTAACACGCTCCATCCACGTAGGGTTTTTTTGGGATTGCGGGAAGATTGCGTTACGTACGGTGAGAAAGTACATTAAGAAATATCATATTTATTTTCGTATGTAATATTGTGTTTCGCATATCGCGATGAGTCGGTTACGCTATATTTTCTACGATTCCACCGGAGAATGCAGAAACATATCCCTATATACTTTTTTCACAACTTCATTTTATCTAATAACGTTAGATATACCTTAATACCAAACTAAGCTGTAGTTTCAAATGAGAGATATGAAACAAAGGGTAGATAAAGAGGTGGATTAACCATTTATCGTAGGTGAGAATGTACAAAATTTATCTGAATTATGAATTATGTTGAGTCCGCTATTAAATTTTTCAAAATTTTAATTTTACCATCCTATCTTTTAATTTATTTGATTTGACACAGTCAAAGCCAATTTGTTTATAAAATTTAAAGCGACTATTTATAGTTACAAGAGTTGTATAAAAAAACTTACTAAGCACAAGGATAAACCACTCATAAATTTTAAATAGGTTCCACAGTAAAATCAAACTTCGAAAAAGTTGAATAGTTGACTCAAAATAATCTATAGTTCAAACAATTCCTGAATATTTTGTAACCTTTACATTATTTGAAATATTATAAAATTTTATTCATATTATAATTTTATTCTTTCAAAAAAAAGAAAGAAAAATATAGCTTACAAACACACTCTTTCAAGTGTGCAACACCAACATATATATCCAACGTCACTCACTACATATTTATCATGCATTAACCATGCACTAATCATTTTGTTATCCTTTGGTGTTTAACACTAATCCCTACTTAATTCCTTTCTCTCTTTCACGTTCACGCTCATATGATCCTCTTCGTCGTCGTCGTCATCATCATCATCATCATCATCACCATGCAAGCTCTCCGACACGACCTCGATGTGTATCCCGGGATCCTCCGCCGCGCAGCTCCCGCCGACGAGCACGGAGTTGTTCACCGCCTGGTAGTTGCTGTTGGCGTACGCGCGCACCGCGCCGTCGACGTCGCCGTCGACCTCGCACACCTCCCCCTGCGTGTCCTGATCCTGATCGTGACTACTGCAGTATTGATTCTCCAGCGGCGCCTGCAGCTTCTTCATCGTGGCGCCTCTGTTGTCCCCCGCGATGGTTATGATCCTCACGCCCTTCTCGGAGGCGGCGTCGCCGACGTCGAAGGCCGAGAGGCGGTCGGTGAGCTGCGAGATCGTGTCGCGGACCTCGCGGTCGAGTTTGCGGGCCTCGGCGTCGGAAGAAGCCATTGTTTGCGCAGGGAGGTTGAGGAGAAGAGGGTGTGTACAAGGTGGATTTATATACATAAATGGAATGAATATATATATATACATATGCATGTGCATGGTTCTTTACTTGGTAATTATGTGCAAGTATAATAAGATTGAGTAATAGAGTGAGTTAAGTAATTCCATTAACAAGATTGGAGGAAAAGGATCACTTGCACTGTGAGGGCTAGCTCCTCCTTATTTATATATATATATATTATATACAATAATGTTTTGATCCCATTTGATCATTTCAATACTACGCTGTTCATTACGATATTAAATAAATAATAAAATTTAGAGATTCTATTATAACCAAAAATTAAAATAAGGTGTGGAGTCTTCAAAAGTAAGAACTTAAAATTTGGAGTTTTCGTTTTTGGGTTTTTCTAGTAAAACGTTGTATTACTTAAACAAGAAGATTAATTTTTTCATAGCTAAAATTAATATTGACAGAATAAGTACATTAATTGTATATCTAGTAATGATTTAGATATTTTAGCTCTCATAATATCAAAATTGGCTCTAGAAATATTTATTAAAGTAACAAATACAGAAACTGGATCATAGCATCAGTTTTAATACAAACTATAATTTAATTAAAGTAAATTAAGGACGAATTAGCAAATATTACATTTAGAAATAATTTGGATAAACCAAACAAATGTAACCAAATTAAAAAAATTCGATTTGGTTTGGTTCCAATTTTACATACTATATATATATATATCTGTTTAATTTTGAGCCATAATGTCTCCTGCTGCACTGTTTGCTCTTATGTGTCAGATACAGTATGTTAGAAATATATTATGTAAATATTAGTAGTTTCAAAAATTAATACTTAAAAAAAAATTAAATTGTATATAAAATATGAAAAATATATAAATTCTAGTATTTCATATTCCATTAATAGTAGTGACTAGTGAGTGAATCTAAATACTTCAATTTTACACAAATAAAAAAAAGCAAAACCTCGCATTACCATGGTCTCTTCTTACATAATAATACCTTAAAAAGTTATGAATCTAATTGAGTTATTTTTAAAAGTGCAAAAATCTTCGTATTTATAAATTATTTTTTGATAATAAAATATTTGAATCCACGATCAGCTTTGTTGAATTATTTTATTATATTTAAAATTTTTGGAATAATAAAATTGTTAATTTTTATATATTATTTAGCAAATGACTCAAAATTGAACACAAAATTCGAATTTTATTATTATTATTATTATTATTATTATTATTATTATATTAAAATTAAAAAGAAAGCGGTGGGCGGTGTTGCTCAAATCTCCATCATCAATTAAAATAATAATAATAATAATAATAATAATAATAATAATAACAATAATTGCCCTGTGGAGGTTCGACCAATCGACCCCACCATTTCCGCGTCTCTCCGCTTTTTTTTCTCCCAAAAACCTAGGGCTTGCGAATCCCAAATTGAGGGGGGGAGAGAGAGAGGAATCGGAGGAGGAGGAAGAAGGCGAAGAAGGGATTGTCGCCATGTCGCCCGGAGCGTCCGATGGATCCAGCGTCGTCGGTGAGCAGACGAATTAAAGTCTCGTTTTTGTCTAATTTAGGGTTCTTTGTGGTGTTTTTAGGGATTTAGAGTCCGTAATCGCTTCAGTTGGGTGTGATTTGCGCTTCGAATCGGTTGTGGTGCGAAAGATAGGATCTTTAGTTCGTTAATTTTGGGATTGATTGTGCTAGGATTTGTGTTTCGGTAATTTTTGTGTACTCGTGAGCCGAAAGATCGATATAATAGGAAATGATCTTGGAATAATCTTAATACCTTCGCTTATTTGCCTGGTGGATATATAACTGGAGAGAGGTGAACGAAGGGCGATTTTACTCGTTAAACAGTAGATGTGGGGAATTGAACACTAGACCTCTTTGAACCGCTGCGAGGTTCGAGGTTAGGGGTTGGGGTTCGGGGTCGGAATTGAATCCAGGACCTCTTGGAACTGGTGGGCTTGGGGGTGGCGAAATTGAACCATGGACCTCGCGGTCGCGGTCGCGGTCGCGGTCGCGGTGGGGAGGAGGGTCGGGGTGTGGGAGGGAGGAGTTCTTAGGACTTGCTGTGATCGCCGTGTAGCTCAAAAGATTGATCTACTAGGAAATGGTTCGGGAGTAGTCTTAACAATACTAATGATTATTTGTAATTGTTTGCTATATTCAGTTATCTGGTTCTTTGATAGTTTTTGCTATGCATGCCAAGTTGTAAATAACTCTTAAAAATAAGATCGAGAAATTTGTTCTCATATGTCAAAATGATGATTTTAAGGCCAAAAAGCTATATGTTTTGATAACCTGCTGGAATTTCAATGAAAAGACTTCTTGGTTTAATGGTTATGCGACTTTAGCAGCTAAAGAGAAGTCCTTTACTTGGTGGTATTCCCAATTATGAAGGCGCACATGTATCCATTTTTCTCTATATATAAGAGAAGGCAATTAAAGGGACTTTCGCATTATTATTCTACCTCAAAAAACGATTTTGACATCTAAATCATTTATTAGCACCTTGTCGTGAAGCTTCGGACGGGTGTCCTCAGAGGCAGGAGCATTTGGGGTGTACAAATTAGGAGCTTTGTGAGGTTAAACACTGTAACTGAATTAACATGCTCAGAGAACATGGTCAATAAAATTTCCTGGGATCCTAAAATGCTATGCCGGTGTGGTGCTTAATTGGCAAGGATACAGTTATTGCGATTGAAAAGAAGTTACCTATAATTTTTTCTCTAATAAAAGATTGAAATTATTTAGTTTTCTCTAATGATGTTTCCTACGGCACAAAAGATGCACAGTATCCCAATGCATCTTCCACCTGTCTTTAATTTGTTTGATTTTTGTTAGACTGTTAACTATTAAGAAGAAAGAAGATTCTAGGCAACCTGCAGTTTCTTGTAAGGGAAAATAATCTTCTTAAAGGGAACCCTATAATTGATGAAATAATGCATTTCTGTCTCATTATAATTGGTTGTTACTAATCCTTTAACTGTTACTATTTTACTTAAATTATTTGTTGTCCGTGCTCGATATATATACACACTTTTTAAGTGCTGGTTGTCATTTACTTGTGACTTTTTCTTGTGCCAATTGTAATGAGAGTGATCATTTTGCTAAACAATTTGCACAGTTCCACGGAACTTTAGATTGCTAGAAGAACTCGAACGAGGAGAAAAGGGGATTGGAGATGGTACCGTGAGTTATGGGATGGAGGATGGAGATGACATCCTGATGCGCTCATGGACGGGCACTATAATCGGCCCTCATCATGTAAACAAAAATACCACTTTTCACATATTTCATCTTATAATTACTTTTTATATATTATGGACTTTATTGGTTTTTTTATTTTTTTATTTTGTGAATCTTAACATTCTTGCAGTCCGCTCATGAGGGTCGGATCTATCAGCTCAGGTTATTCTGCGACATGGATTATCCTGAGAAGCCTCCCAGTGTCTGGTTCCGCTCGAGAATAAACATGACGTGTGTCAATCCTCATTCAGGAGCGGTAATATGGATGAACAACCTTTCTCTTCCCTTTGAAATGAAAAAGAAGAAGATATAGCACTGCAAATATTTTCTGTTATCATATATCCATGCAAAAGCAGAATTTCTTTATATGCGCTTAAAAAACTCAATTTCTTACATGTATAACCATGTAGTTATGGAATACCCAGCTCTGAAAAACATTCTCAAAACTAACTTCCCCCTTTCAGTTGGATGAATTCCCAACTTAACGGTTATGTTTGAAAGAAACTGCATTTGCAAGATGTGAAAGAAACTGCACTTGCAAGATGTATACATGTGAAAATTCAAACGTTAGTGAGGTACATATGCAAATCATTATTTTGCAACCATTTCCACAAAATTCTAATATCTTGGGTGAACAAACACAGGTTGAACCGAAGAAATTTGGCATTTTGGCGAATTGGCAACGCAGGTTTACAATGGAAGACATCCTAGTAGAGCTGAAGAGGGAAATGGCTGCCCCGCATAACCGCAAGCTACCCCAACCCCCTGAAGGTACATTCTTTTAGAAGATCATCGGGTATTAATAGTGTATCTTGATGGATTTCCCACTAGTATTGCTCAGTCAAAGACACTTTATGTCACAATTCAGAACGGGGAAGTAGTAATATTTTTTCATAATAGCTGGTGAAATTTGTGTCATTTGTTGCAAGAATGCGATTATGCAAGGACTAATTACTGTCTCTGATATTTATTTTGTATGAATATTTTCGACCAAGTCTTTTGACTAGTGCTGTTTTCTTCTCCTCCCCTTTGTAATCCATACTTGTTCACTTTCTCTTGCTTACATATCGTCTAATTGTTGAAGTGCCTCAGAATTTTCACACTGTTTGGTATCAATAGAAATGAAATCAATTCGATTTTCAATTCAATGTTCTCAAGTGAATAAGGTTTGTGGTTGTCTTGGAATGAAATGTGTTTGGACTGGATTCCATTGCGTATTTCCTGTTTTAATTGTGATCATTTGAGATTCATGAATTTACAAAGTGCATGTTTAGATGTGAATCACAATTAGATCTCAAATCTTCTGATTTGCTTTCTTTTATGAAATCCACTAAAATTAGTGGAAAGATATACAAATCATGAACTATGAAGTATCCAAGCAAGGGATTGAGTAAAAAATCAATTTGAATTTTTGCCAAGTCACCTGAAGGGTTTTGCCAAACAGGGTGCTAATAGAGTTGGAAAGTAGGAAGTTTTGAAGTTTCGGAGCTGGTCCTTTTGCAGTATAATTTCTGTCTCATTGAAGCTTTGAAATCTTAGAGAAAAGGTAGATTTGGAAAAGCAAGAATACTTTTTATACATTTTAGGTTTGTGATTCAATCCAAATCGGTGATTTAAAGGACTCTAAATAGGGTGCGCAGCTAATGGAATATAAAACTGAATCTTATTATTTTTATGTTGGTTATGGTTATCTGACAATAGATTGCAATACTTTTGTTGGAGAGTTTCTGATTCATCAGTTCCTGAGTCATCAGATAACTGAATACTCCTTTGATGCTTTTAGAACTCTGCATTTAAATAATGTCCAATTATCATCTCTACTTTATGCAAAGCTATGTTAGATGATTGCTATGAAAGTTGAGTATCAGATTAAAGCGCTTAGGGTTTTTAGTGGTTGTATATTTTAGTTACTAAATCTGTATAGCATATTCTTAATCATCTCCTAAAACTTGGATTACTATAAATATATAATTTGTATTTAGAATAGCTCTTTTTATTTCGATGCACATATGCATACACATCAGAATGCCAACAAGCTATCTGGTAATATGACCTGGATTCGTATCCTAAAAGATTGAAGACACTCGGTTGAGTTTCAAATAGCTAATTTGAATTTGAATATGAGTCTGGTAAGGTATGAGATCTAATTTATGAGTGTGTTTGGTTTGCCCCTTTTTCACCATGGAACTAGCGGAATCGGAATGGACAAATGGTATGCGGGATTTCCATTCCTGTTTCGATTTCGATTCCCAGGTGAATGAGAATCTCCCAATTACCCTTTTTTCCAATCCGGCCTAGGAGGCCTAATTCGAAATTGAATCCGGACGGAATGGATTTGTTCTCCCAATTACCTTTTCTTTCAATCTGGCCTAGGAGGCCTGATTAGAAATTGAATTCGGACGGAATGAATTTGCTCGGATTAAATTTAACTTTTTTAAGCTTATTTTTTAACTAAAACATAAGTTTAAGTTTAAAAATTATATTTATAAATTTTAGTTTGAACTTAAATTAAAAATTAAAATTCAATCAAACATTTGAATCTAATTTATAAATTTAAATTTAAATTTAATTTAAAATCTAAAGTTTTATTCAAATTTTATTTAAAATTAAATTTATGAATTCAAATTGAAATTTAAATTATAATTTTAAGCTTGAATTTGAATAAATCAAAATATTTTTATATTTTGAATTATTCGTTCAATTTCAAATTTTAATTTTTTTTAAAAAATATATTTAAAATTTTGACATCATTTTAAAATTTTAACGTAAATTTTTAATATTTAATTTTCAGTTTGAATTTAAACTAATATATTATAAAGATAAAATTGACATATTAATTTGATTACGTTTCTGATATCTATTTAGGCCAAACATCGATAATAAAAATGTTTCATTCTGATTCCGATTCAGGTGGCGAATCGAACAAAATGAGGTAATGAATCATTCTGATTCCATTTCCAGCTTATTCTCATTTTGATTCCGATACGGATTCTGACTTCGAATCAAACACACCCTATATTTCTAGGTACTTTCTAGTTTGGGTTGGATTCAGATCAGGTTGGTGGATTAGCCTTGTTCATAGAAGTCTCTAGATCAAAACAAGCATTTGGTGTGGTGTAAGATATTCATCCACTCTCAATAGGTAAATGAATGCTATATTCAGCCAATAAGTTATTTTCTATGAATAATACAAATCAACACGTTGGTGGAAGGTATTATTCTAGTAAAATCGTGACCGCGAAACTTTGCAAGTAACTAAAAATACACTTTTAAGTCTTTGCAGCCATAAAAGAAAATCTTCAGGGCACACTAGCTATTGCTGGATAACTTCTCTTGACATCTAAACAGATCCTAAATTGCACTGTCAAATTTTTTTCACATAGAATAATCATAAGTAGCTCTTTGAGTTCTCTCTCTTGTGAACTTGGTTTCCTTAATTTGTAGAGAATCCTTTAGAACTCCTCCATGTCCATTAGGATGTCACTTTCATTGTATGGGTGATCACATCCATTATGATTAATTAAGCAATGGTGTCTCAGTTAAGTAGCCTAGCATGCCTCTTCCTTTTTGAGCATATGAAAGGGAACTCCAACAATTGAAGTTGGAATAAGGCATTGAAAATATTGGACTATGGAAGTTTCATCTTGCAGATCATACTCTAGAATATGAATTGCGCCTTCTGGTGGTCCCTTTCATTTTCCATTCCAAGTTTGTGAAATCTAATCTCCCTTGGTTCGATGCGGTCGAAAAGTTAATTAGGCAATCTTTTGAAATCTGTAGTGGGCCAAAACTGTACTGATGCTGCAAGATATTAGGGTTAGGAAAAACTTTGGTAGTCTTTATTGCATAGAGATAGGTGTGGTTAATGCTAATTGACTTTATGGAAGGGTGTAAGAGAAAAGTTTTCAGAGGGATTGAGAATGGGACCCATCTAAAATTGGCATTCTAAATTATTGATGAGCTACTACCATACTTTTTTTTTCTCATAATTCACAAAGCAATCCTAATAAGCCAAAAATAAAATAAAAATCCTGTATACATAAACAGTATACATAAACATTGAACTGGACACCAACCAGGAAAAGGAGTCTCATTTCCAAACTCCCCAAAACTGCAGAAAACAAAAGCTATCATCATTCCTGTAGATGATCTCATGCTTATCTCATTTCCTTGATATGTGATTACCATTAGGAGAGGGTCTTGATGCATGCCAAGTGTCTCTGCTTTATAATCCGGACCGTCCATCGAGTTGCAGCTGTTGATATAGATAAATCTTATAAGGAGCTTTAAATAGGATTTGTGCTCTATTATGTCTGGCTAGTGCAAGTTCCTCAGTAGGGCATGTTTTGATCACATTTATTGAAGCACAACAGTGGTCACTCCACCATATCTTTCTCTTCTGTCTCTCTGTTTCTCACTCTCTCATGGATGGAAGTGAGACAAGATCAAATGGACCATCAGTATGTTTACACAATTCAGCCTCTTCTTCCTCCAATTCTCAAAGCATCTCTTCAACGACGCCAACTACATCGTCGTCGTCGTCATCGTCATCGTCATCGTCATCGTCATCGACCACATCAAGCACAGACGGGGAACCCGAGGGGAGGATGGTGCTACGGGGATGCCCGCGGTGCCTCATGTACGTGATGGTGCATGAGCAGAACCAGAGATGCCCGAGGTGCTACTCGACCGCTTTGCTCCACCTCTTCTCATAAGGATGTGATGTACGTATATAGGTACGTACGTATGTTCCATATATAGCTTCATCAAGCCTCAGTTTTATTACTAATGCATACTTACAGAGGAAATTTCAGAATAAAGAGATTTGACATTTCTTGTGTATAGTTCTTAGGAAAAGAAGAAAACAATGAACTAGACTATTGCACCCTTCGATTTTTGAGTGTCGTAAAAGTTGTACAGATACTATAATTTTGATCTTCTGATGAGCCAGAGAACATATGGTGTAGGTAAAAAAAAAACAGAGGTATAACTGAAAATATGATCATATTGCTGATCACTGTGTTATCAATATTCTTCAGTGTTTTTAAATAGAAGTAATAGATCCTGTGAAGATGATCTTGAACAAGCATTGCAAAACTCAGTGTTAGGAGTTTAATTAAGAGGCAGCGGTTTTTTAAAGAAGAGTCATGCTTTAAGCCTTTAACTTTATCATAGATACAGTTATTTGTATGATAAATTTAGTTCAAAGTTTCATTTAATTTGTGGGTTAGATGGAGCATATCTTGTGTCTCATGAATTGATGTAGTGTGCATCTTGGATTGATTATTTGAAATATCAGGTGTTCTGTGACGTTTGCGTAAGCATAGCTTCTGGTTCTTTTTAGAGTCTCATCAATTGATATTTTTATTTTTACCTTTATTTTTTTAAGCAAAGATGTAGTATATTTGGTTCATCCTATATTTGTAGGGTGAAGCAGAGGTTCGCATAAGTATTTTATTAAAGTTAAGTGTTTGAGTGTTGAGTCTTTGAGAACCTCAGTTATCTGGGTTAATTTTGTACAGGTCTCTACAAATATAGTGAATGATAAATATATTTCTACAAAGTTTAATTTTCATGTGTTATCTCTGTAAAAATCCTAATGTTTCTAAATATGTCTTTTTGGTTTGTTACCGTTAAAAAATCGTAAGAGAACTGTTTATTTTTTTCAATTTTGCCATTACAAATATATTCCTCCAAAAATTATAAGAATATAATATAAGAGAAATAAAAATGTCAAAAATTCGCTGAGGTTAAGTATTTAACCTATGGTTAATTAAAATTTTCTAATAAATTCTAAAGGCAAGGACATATTTGAAAACATCAGAATTTTTACAGAAATAATATATAAAAGTTGAACTTTATAGGAATATAGAGTTGAGCTAGAATACTCTCAAAAGCATTAATGAGTTGATGCTTTTGAGTTTTTAACCATTCGATGGATAGATGTGGGGTTGAGATGATGGTGGTAGGTGGTGGTAGGTGGAATAGTGTTTGATCTAAGGGCTATTAGTAATTGGGATGTAGATCCAAGTGCTAGAAATTTAGAAGCACCAAGAGCTTGGTGCTTCTCTTCTAGCTCTACTGTAGGAATATGATTGTTATTTACTATTTTTGTAGATATCTATTTGAAATTAACTCTATATATTTATGTACCTATTGAATGCTGAGTCTTTAAGAACCTTATTTATTTATGGGTAAACTTTAAATACCAGCACTGTAGATTTCGCACTTTCTCATTATAGTACCCTGTGAATTATAGTACCCTGTGGTTTAAAGTATATCAAGTTAGCGTCCTGTGGTTTCATTTTTATCCTTTTGTTAGTTTTTCTGTTAATATTTCGTTAAATTATATACAAAAAACCTCAGATACCCTACCTAGAATTTATCGACTATTTATTTTAGTATTCTTTAGTTTTAACTTTGTCACTAATTTAACGAAAAAAATTAGTGGAATCGATAATAAAAAATAAAAACAAAATTATATGATACTAAATTGTTACACTTTAAACTATATGATACTAAAGTGCGAAAATGTGAAACAATGGGAATGATATTTGAAGTTTTTTCTTTATTTATATACATATGATCTTCGACTTATATATATGCAGAATATGCTTGACTGCTTTTGTATAGATTACCCCCAAGAACTAGCATTAGGATTGTCAATGACCCCAACAAGAGCGAGCTGGTTCCGTTAGTGTTTAGTTTATTTATTAAATGACAAATTCAGCTTGTGTTCGACTTATTTATTATTTTATTAACAAGCCAAATACACGCTGGTTTACAAACATCAAGTTACATTATTAGCCCTATAACTGAACGAAAAGTTGGAAGAAAATTAAAAAATTAGGATCTTCACAAAATATTGAACTTCACACAAAGTATAGATCTTTTACTTTTGGATTATCCTTAAATTCAAATACTAGAAATTCATTATATATATATATATATAGAGAGAGAGAGAGAGAGAAAGAGAGAGAGCTAGGCTCCTATATTTTCGAAAGTACGGAGGCTTCTGTGCTTGTAAATAGTTTTCGATGATGGGACATCCAATTCAGCGATCGTTTCTGTTAAATATGATCTACGATGTTGGAATACTATTAATAGCACTAAGTCATTGGGGCTATTAGGTTTTCATTCCTGGATAAAAAAAAATATATGGTTAGGATGATAGTGGTCTCCAGTTAGGTTTATAGTAGTTCCTTAGGGTTGAGTGGATGGTTAATTGTAACGGTTAGAAATGATGAAAATTATAAATTTAACGGCAAAAAATTCGGTAGCACCGAGCGCTTGGTGCTATCGATTGTATTCCAACCGGACTCTATATATAACTGAGCTCCTACACTTTTAAAAGCTCCAAGTCAGTAGTGCTCTGAAGTTTTTGACCGTTGGATGAATATTTATAAGGTTAGGATAATAATAATCATCTAGGGTTGAGTAGGTGGATGGTGGAATTGCATAATCTAAGGGATGAAATTGATCAAAGAGATTGATCTAACGGTGGAGAACTTATAAGCACTAAATGCTTGATACTTTTAACCGTAGCGCTCTCTCTCTCTCTCTCTCTCTCTCTTTATATATATATATATAGAGAGAGAGAATTGAGCTAGAATACTCTCAAAAGCATCCCTCTTGGTGCTTTTGAGTTTCTAGCCTTTGGATCTATTCTTTGATTACTAATAGCCATTGGATCAAACACTATTCCACCTACCACCATCATCACAATCTTATATATATATTCTAGCTCAACTCTCTCTCTCAAAAGCACCATCTCATTGGTGCTTTTGAGAGTATTCTAGCTCAACTCTCTCTCTCTCTCTCTCTCTATATATATATATATATATATATATTTCTATAAAGTTCATGGTGCTTGTAAAAGCACCAAATATTTTGTGCTTGTGAATTTTTTATCGTTAGATCTACACCTTTAATCATTTTCATCCGTTAGATTATACTATTCAACCAACCATCCACTCAACCCAAGGGGGCCCACATCTTCCTAACCGCACATCTACTAATCCAAGGGATAAAAACTTACAGCACCAATGACTTGAGACTTTTAAAAGCATAGGAGCTCAATTATATATAATCAAACGGTAAAAAATAATCAAAAAATAATCAAAGTACCAAGTCATTGGCGCTTGTAAGTTTTTATCCCTTGGATTAGTAGATGTGCGGTTAGGATGATGTGGGCCTCCTTGGGTTGAGTGGTTGGTTGAATAGTATAATCTAACGGATGAAAATAATCAAAATAGTAGATCTAACGGTAAAAAATTCACAAGCACCAAGTACTTGGTGCTTTTACCAAAGACCATAGCCGGATATATATATATATATATATATATATATATAGAGAGAGAGAGAGAGAGAGAGAGAGAGAGAGAGAGAGAGTCCGCTACTATACTACTATTATCGTATGATCGCCTCGTACTCATAAGTTGTTTTCGATGATAGAGCTTCCGAATCGACGATCCACACCGTTAAACGTTATTTACAGCATTTAAAACTCCTAGAAATAAAATTTTATAATTTTTCGACGTCATTTATCTTACGATCAAGAGGTCACAAATTTGACAATTTTTAACGGCCGGTATGGGATTATTGCTAGTTTAACGGTATAAAAGTATCAAAATTTGTTGAATTTTTGATAGAAAATTCAATTCACTATATAGATAAAGATCAATAACTCGATCTTGAATTGAAGGATCCGATAATTTTTTTTTAGGACGTCGTTCGATTTTGACCGTTCATTTTATATCGGCTTGATGGACTTTATTATGATGTTGAAAATTTACGAAATTTATTTTCTAGAAGTTTCAAATACTCTAGATCATATTTAACAAAGTGGATCGTCGATTCGGAAGCTCCATCATCGAAAACAACTTAGGAGTAGTAGATCTCCAATACTCATAATAGTATAGTTGCTGTGGCCTATATATAGAGTCCGGCTACTATACTATTATCAGTATGATCGCCCTCGTACTCATAAGTTGTTTTCGATGATAGAGCTTCCGAATCGACGATCCACACCGTTAAACGTTATTTACAGCATTTAAAACTTATAGAAATAAAATTTTATAATTTTTCGACGTCATTGGAGGGGTATAAAATTTACAGCATGCCTTATGATAAAATTTTATATATATATGAGCCAAACATGAGCGACTTGATCTTAATTAATGTTCAATGTGGTAAGATTTTGAACTAAAAAATTCATTTCATACTCGATTTATCAAACAAGCAATCAATTTCAAGCTTATTTCGAGCTGAATATAAATTGGCTCACGAACAATAAGCTGGATTACCAACCCCATGTAGCATGACAAACAAGAAAAATTTTGAGGGTACAAAACTACTAACATTGGAGGGGTACTTGCACAACTTTGGATTTTTTTTCTAGTGTATGGTATGCATTAAAAAAATTAAAAAAAAGGATGATTTTTTTTTTTTTTTGGCTCCTTTTGACCTTTTTGTTACTTCATAACCAGTTTATAAAATAGAAATTTTGTTTTCATTCAAAGTGAATAGATTCTACAGGATGATTTAAAAGGCACACAATAAATCATTCATCAAATCACATATTCAAAAGTAATGCTACCGCTTCATTCATTTTTTTAGAAATAGTTTTAGATTAGATTTTTCTCCGAGATTATATGCTACAGCGGTGCACCTTTTTTTGTAAATATTTTTCAACTTTAAGCAATATATAAGTATTACGGCTTTTTAGCTGAACAAGAAATACTGTGCAGTTTCTGGACTCGACTGATCCAGCAAAATAAAAAATATTGTGTAATTTTTGAATTTGACTGATCTGATTTCTCATAAGCTGAATTGCTTGATTCGGCAGTGGGCGCAAACGTTAAAGGTCATCAATAGTAGCCGCTTTGCCTCTTCGCGTGCTTCCCGAAGAAAGTCAGCGGTCAAAAGAATCGGCTCGCAGTATAACAATAGATGGCACCTGATTCATTCATATTTTTTACACTATTTATAGGTCTAACCAAATGATCAATTTTTAAAATATAGAAAAGCAATTTACTGAGTGATAAGATTGAGAAATATAATGTTAAAAAAAAAAAAAAATCGAAGGCGGATTGATGCAGGATGCATGATCCGACCCGCTAAGAAAACGTAACGGGAACTGGGAAGTAAAAGATTCCTCCTCCCGTTCCTCCGAATCCGCACCCCGTTTGCATGGTGCATCCCCGGAGCAAGCGCAGTTTTAAATATTGTTCGCCGTTTGCCACGCGTCCGATTCTCATTCGCTGAATCCCACCATTCTACGTCACCGTACACTAAAATCCTTCCACGTTTCGCAGTAAACACTCTGCAGCTTCTTCGGTGCAACGGTTACACGGTAAACCACTTGCACCTCCTCACTACACCTCCGACAAGTGGGCCCCCCTTGTCCGTTTCCCCCACTTCAAAACCCCCCGAACCCCTCCCCTCCCCTCCCTCGTGAGCTCTCTCTCTCTCTCTCTCTCTCTCTCTCTCTCTCTCATGGCGTCGCGCGCTCTCCTCCTCGCTCTCGCGATCTACGCGCTCCTCCTCCTCTCCGCCTCCGGCGCCGGCGCCGGCGCGGACGGCGGCGCCGCCAACGACCTCGACGACGAGGACCTCAGCTTCCTCGAGGACGGCGACGAAGCAGCCCCCTTCCACGGCTCCGACGAACCCTCCTTCGGAGGCGACAGCGAGGAGCTCGAGGACTTCGACCCCGCCGAGCTCGGCGACGAGGAGGACGGCGCAGAGCCCTACTCGGCGGCGGCGGCGGCGGCGGGGGGGGCCGAGATCGACGAGAGCGACGTGGTGGTGCTCGCCGAGGGCAACTTCAGCGAGTTCCTCGCGTCGCGCCGCCACGTGATGGTGGAGTTCTACGCGCCGTGGTGCATGCACTGCCAGGCGCTGACCCCGGAGTACGCCGCGGCGGCCACGGCGCTCCGCGGCGAGGACGTGGCCCTCGCCAAGGTGGACGCCACCGAGGAGAATGACCTCGCCCAGAGGTACGAGATCCAGGGGTTCCCCACCTTGCTCTTCTTCGTCGACGGCGTTCACAGAGACTACCCCGGAGCAAGGAGCAGGTAACAAGCTTTGGATCTGATGCCTTCTCTCACTCGATCTCCGCAAATCCTTGTCAAATTCGCATTAGCTGTTGTAATTTCTAAGCAGTTTTGCCCTAATTTCGCTTCTTCCCAGGGTTTCTGCTCTGGATCGATCCATGATATTATCAGGGTCTAATTATGTGAGGGATTTGGCTTTAATTTTGCAGAGATGCTATAGTGACATGGATCAAGAAGAAGATAGGCCCTGGAGTCCAGAATATCACCACAGTTGATGAGGCGGAGAAGATATTAACTTCTGAAGATAAAGTTGTTTTGGGCTTCCTCGACTCTTTGGTGGTAATTTTATAGAATTGATTCCCTTTTATCTTTTCAATTGCGAAATTGATCATACTGGAATAAAGAAAATATACTCTTTCTTTGTTAAATTTTTCACAGATAGTTGTTATACTGTTGGAGCCCTAGTGAAGTGCTAAATTGCATTGTTTCGAAAGTTTTTTAGTTTGGATCTTTAAGGTTTCTGATGTTATTTAGCTCAGAATCATCTTCTTGATGTCTGCAGGGTGCTCATAGCGACGAGCTTTCTGCAGCTTCAAAGCTTGAAGATGAGGTCAATTTCTACCAGACTGTCAACCCTGATGTAGCCAAGCTTTTCCACATTGATCCGAAAGAGAACCACCCGCCATCTTTGATATTGCTGAAGAAGGAGGCTGAGAAATTAGCCTACTTTGGTATGCTTGTCTCTTAAGTGCTTCAACTTTCTAGGGTTCTATGTCGTGAGAAAAGTGTAAGGTAACTGCATTGATATGACTGTTATTCGATATGCAGATGGAGAGTTCACTAAGTCTAGCATTGCTGACTTTGTGTTTGCTAACAAGCTTCCATTGGTGACCACATTTACCAGGGAAAGTGCCCCTGCAATTTTTGATAATCCTATAAAGCAGCAGGTAAATCTATGTTGACTGCATCAAACTACTGCCTTGCCGTTTGATGCACATTCTCTTGTGTCAATGTAAGCATGCCTTATGTTTGACATCTGTTCTTCTGTACTACTATTAGATTCTGCTCTTTGCTGCATCGAATGAATCTGAGAAGATCCTGCCAACATTCCAAGAAGCTGCAAAACTGTTCAAGGGAAAGGTAAGTGCTGAGTATTCTGATCTACCTCCTTCTTCAGAGTAACTCTGCATAATCACCTAAAACCCGATATTTGTCAATTTAATTATCTGTTTCATTCTTTGTATAATGTTTATGATGAAGCTTGATATTTAAAAATGTAGTTTTGGTCTTATACATAGAATTGAGCCACTTCTTCACTTAACAGCTGCTAACTTTTGTAATGGTGTGATATTTCAAGTGGTTTAGATTTTTTACTCATTTTACTTTAGCATTGCTTACGTTTTGTCGAGTCATGACTTAGTTCTCTTTATGTATTTTGGATGTCTTCCCAGATAAAGGGAAGTATCTGGTTGGATCTTATCTTACTAGATTCTTTGTAGCTTCCTAGATTTCAATTCCTCTATGAATACTTTAATGCAAGGGAATCCAGTGAAAACCAATCTTTTGTGAAGTGTATTCGATTAGTTCTATACCCCAACGATTCAAGTGAAGAGAGATTCGGGCTGACTGTTATCTTTATTAATCAAAGTTGGGTTAGGTACATTTTATTCACCCATCCTCCTTGAATGTACTTGTTCTCAACGTTGGAAGCTACACCAGAATCCGTTACTTCTGGATCTTTTGCCATCAGTTGTGATTTATGTTCGAAATGTTGGTACGTTGCACTGCCAATTGTGCTTCCACTTTTTGTTGGAGTTTTAGCACAAGGCTTATTTTGCACCTAGTTACTTATTTGGGCAATCTGAAGCTTTTCATTGGACATTTCATTTACAACTCTTCAACATAAAATTAATTCTCTCTACATGACTAAAAATAAATCAATTAGAAAGTTATTAGGAATCTAATGTTATGCTCAGACAAGTCAATCAAAGGGGGTTCTTACTGACATGACTCTCAGATTGTTAACTAGAGTTGTTGGGTGCTTCATTGGACTGCTTTCTGGCTGACCATGGTCAACTGCTGGGTCAGCTAGCCCTTATTTTTTTTGGTGGTTGCGCTGGAGATAGTGTGCTAGATAAACACATTTGGTGTGCTGCAACGTTTTCTTCTTAATATCTGTACTTGGTTGATTCGATTGCCAGCCATTTGGCTGAATTTGAATAGAGTTCTTTGTTGCCTTCAACTCTCACTGAATGCAGTAGGTTCGTTCTTTTCATGTGATCCTGTACCCTTGAAATATTTCTGTGTAAGGACAGTAGATTATTGCCATGCGATCACGTCCATAATTACTTCTTTTTCCTGTTTCGAAGTCATTAAACTGCTTTAGAAGCTTGACTGTCAGATTTTGTAAATTGAGATACCTATTTTTTTGTTGCAGCTCATCTTTATTTATGTGGAGAGGGATAATGAGGATGTCGGTGTACCAGTTTCGAATTACTTCGGTGTGACTGGAGATGGTCCTAAAGTAATATGCTCTTCTCTCTTCTTCTTCCGATTATTCGAACATATATTATTCTTCCTTTGTGCTGCTGGATAAATTTCACCATCTGATTAATACATTTATGTAGATTTTGGCATACTCAGGAAATGAAGATGCCAAGAAATATACACTCGATGGTGAGCTATCATTGGACAACATAAAGGTTTGTATTCCTTTACTATTGCAAAGTGAACATACATCATTTTTTTCCTCTTTGATTAGTTTTAAATAGAAAAGATGGATAAGGTCTTTTCTGTACTGCAGAAATTTGCAGAGGGTTTCTTGGAAGACAAGCTGAAGCCTTTCTACAAATCTGACCCCATTCCTGAGACTGTAAGTGCCCAAAATTATCCTACTCTCGTCTATTCTTCCTTAGATCTATTTTTCTTTTCTTTTTTTCCCCTTATTTCTTCCTTTTCCATTTTCAACATTTGCAAAGAACGACGGTGATGTGAAGATTGTTGTTGGGAACAATTTTGATGAGATAGTTCTCGATGAATCCAAGGATGTCCTCCTAGAGGTAAGTCATTTTTCAGTAATCAATAGCGAACATCTTTATTCATTCAGCGTAATATGACTCAATACCGTTATTCTTTTTGTGGGTTTGGATGAACCAGATCTATGCACCATGGTGTGGGCATTGTCAAGCATTGGAACCGGTTTACAACAAGCTCGCCAAGCATCTCCGCGGCATTGACTCTCTAGTCATCGCGAAAATGGACGGCTCCACAAATGAGCACCCTCGTGCCAAGGTCTTGCCTCTCACTCAATAACTCTCTCTCTCTCTCTCTCTCCCCCCGTATTGAGAGATTAAGATCAGAATCTAGAAATGGAACTCTGAACATTCCTCTTTGGCTTATTTTTCAAATATTTTCATGAACTGGAGAATGTTGTCATCAATCCCTTGAATCTGAATGTGTTTTTCTGTTCATACGTTCCAGACCGATGGCTTCCCGACTCTGCTCTTCTTCCCAGCAGGGAACAAAAGCTTTGAACCCGTAAGTATAATAATCACTTTGTATCAACCATTCTCATCTCAGTAGTTAGTTCCCTCTCTCACTTCTCTGCATTTTGTACAGGTCACGGTCGATACAGATCGAACGGTGGTGGCGTTCTACAAGTTCATAAAGAAGCACGCCTCTATCCCATTCAAGCTCCAGAGGCCGGACTCGGCGACAAAGTCCGAGAGCACCGCCGCTGGCGATTCCTCTGCAGTGGAGAGCGAGAAGAGTAGCAGCTCTGACGTCAAGGACGAGTTGTAGAGAGGAAGAGTGATAGGGAGCTATTCTAGGGTTTTTTTTTTGTCAGGGAAGGATGATGTTCTTTTAAGTTATCTGAGCAGGTATTTAAAGAGCTTTTCGGCGTAGCATTAGTTGCCCGGGAAATGTGATCTCAAGAGTAGTTTATCTTGATACACCTCCTGTAAGATAAGGAAACTGGAAACTAATAAGAGTGTTATCACTCCTTTTTTTGTCTTACTATTCTCATGAAGATTACAAAAACAAGAACTAGCAAGGAGCAGGTGATCGAACATTGTTAATGAGGAGCAATTGATCCATCAAGCAGAGGTCTGGGCCAATGAGGGTCAACTAATTGAGAACCTGAGGTAATCCAACTCCAAATTATCGAATTTAGACAGTTTAAAGGTGGAGTATTCGGAAAGGCATTGTTTTTTTTTTTAAAAAATAAAATTGAATGGTCAGAAACCAATATAGGATGAAGAACGAATCATCCGAAATAACTTGAATTTGAACCCAGCCCAGTCACAGATCGTCAAACCTTTGCCTGACTTTAGGTGATACTGAAAACGTAGAAGAACAAAATCTGAACCCACAAACAGATCGTCAAACTTTTGCTGCGATTTTCCGTGATAGTAAGAACATAAAAAGAACAAAAAAGAAAAAACATATCGTCAAACTTTGGCCGCAATTTTCGGTGACACGAAGAACATAAAAAGAACAAAAAGAAAAAGACGAACATAAAAAGAACATGATCCTTCTGGTGGCAATATGATGGGTGGTCTGGAGGAATAGAAACAATTCTATTTTTAGGAAGTTCCGGTCAACGCTAACCGGTTATTAGAACGTGTCAAACTCCTGACAAGCAACTGGACTGCACTGCTGTAAGAAGACGCCAGTCCGCCTTCCCCTCGCCCCATCTTTCTTTACTATTTTTTTTTTTTTCCTTATCTTTCTTTGCATGTTTTTTTTCGAAAGTCTAAGCTGCTTTCATCATGTACGCTTAGTTTATTTTACTTAATAAATAAAATAGACAATTTGCTATTTTTTTCTCGAAAGAAAAAAGGAAGAACAAAGAAGAGTACGTAATGCAGTCAACTGGGTTGCTTTCAGCAAAGCTAACGGGGAATGCAAAATTAAAAGTGTTAAAGCCTCTACTTTCAGCATCCACCTTTTCTTTTACCAGAAGAATGAACTTAAAAAAAACAAACCAAAAAAAAAAAAAAGTTAGCATGCAAATTCACAACACCTCTTCTTGTTAGAGATACGGTTGTTGACTTTATTTGATAATTAATATTTAAAAACTAAAGATTAATTCACTAGATTTATGCTATAACTTTTGAAGTTAAAAAGTCTAGAAAAATTTTAAAATATAGAAGCAGAACACCGCTCAATTTCTAATAAATGATGTTTCAATTTTTTTGATTATTGATGTATAAGCCTTTTGAGTATTATTAAAAAAACTACATCTATTCAATAATTAAATTCTAATTCTGCAAATTCAAGAATAATAAATTTGAAATATAAGTCGTATTCATCAAGACGATAACTTTTCTAAATAAAACTTAGAGAGTTTAATTTTTTTAAAATAATATATATATTTTAAAATGAGACTGATAGTGTACTAATTTTTTTTAAAAAAAAGTTATTTTTTTGTTTTTTTTTTCGAGCAAAATAAAAAAATTGCGAAAGCTAGAAAACATGTCAACGACAGAAATGCACGAGATCCAATTAATATATAAGCAGTTGTAAACAGCAGGTCAACGCCTCACTCAATCCAGTGTATCCTCACTCCTCGTGAATAATTAATATTTTAAAATTAAAATTTAATATGACATATTCAATATTCTACACCATCTAAAAACTTATTTATAAAAATTATTAATATTTAATTTATAAGAAATAATTCCTCGAAATTATAATCTTTGTAATCTTTGTAATTTGTTGCTTGGTTTAGTGGTTAAGAAGAGGAAAGTGGGAATCAAATTGTGCTGTAGTTGAGGGTCTCCATGCAATTGTATTCAATATTTAAAATTAGGATTAATTTCGTACATATCCTTATAAATATAATGAATGATAAATATATCTTTATAAAATTTAATTTTCACATATTTTTTTGGTTTGTTATCGTTAAAGAACTATTAGAGAATTATTTATATTTTCGTTTTTATCATCACAAATGTCCCTTCAGAAATCATAATAATATAAAAATAATAAAAATATAAAAAATTAACTAAGATTAAATATTTAGTTAATTAAATTTTTATAACAAATTTTAAAGACAGGAATATATTTAAAAACAACAAGAGTTTGGTAGGAACAATATATATAAAAATTAAATTTTATATAAGAATATTTTTATTATTATATGAAAAAATTAAAGCTAAAAGTTATTATTATTAAATACCTACCTCATTCTCCTCTCTTTCTACTCTGGCGTAGACACCTCCTCCATGGACTCGAATCCCAACAATAACGGCGCTTCCTAATCCCTAGCGGTAATCTCACTCTTACTCTCACCGCCCCAGCTGTACTCCGCATACTAGGCGGTGACCACACCGCACCCCACCCCACCTCTATATATATGTGTATGTATACCCCGCACCTCTGTCCCCTGTGATCTAGTTCTCCGACGACGACGACGAAACCCTAGCGAGCTCCGACAATGGCGACATTGCTCCCTCTCCTCTTCCTACTACTACTATCGCCTGATCTCCTCTCCTTCGCGCAGATCTCGCTCCCTCCCTCCGCCGAAGCCCCTTCCCTTTCCCTCCCCCCGTCGGCGTCGGCCCCTTTCTCACACCTCTCGCCCCGCTCGCCGCTTCCACACTCGCCCTACTCATCCCCCGCGCCGTCTCCAACACCGCCGTGGCCATCGCCTTCCCCATCGCCGGCGCCGGAGGAGATCAAGGCCGGGGGAGTCGGCGGCGATGCGGATCAGGGGGAGGACGACGAGGGGGGAGGAGGAGGAGAGGAGCGCAAGGGGATGAGCGCGGGGAAGAAGGCGGGGATCGTGGTGGGGGTGGCGGCGGCGGCGGCGGCGGTGGGGTTCGGCGCCGCCGTGTACAAGAAGCGCCGGGACAACATCCGACGATCCCACTACAGCGGCGGCGGCGGCGGCGAGTACTACGGAGGTAGGGTTGAGATGATTTGATCTCCTCCTCTTCGCCTTCGTGTTCTTCGTCTTCGTCTCCGATCTCGGTCGCATAGGTTTTTATCATGCGTTCGTTCGTTTGCTCGTTTCCGGATCCTTAATTTCTACTGTGAGCGGACGATGAGCAAAAAAAAGGTACGATTATTTAATATTTTCATCGAAATTATTTTTGATTCGTTAGCTATTACTTGAGATGTGGTGAAGTGAAAGTGGAATTTATAGGGTTTATTATTATTGTTATTATTATTATTACTATTATTTTGGCATATGAATTTGAAATTCTTGTTTGGATCAGTTTTAGATCTGAATGGTGGATTACTATTATACAGGTTCTTAATTGTGACGAGTTATTCCTTTTTCTTATATATTTACTTAAAAAAAAGAAAAAAAAAAAACAGAATGAGTAATTATGCGCTCCCTTTGAATGATGTGAAAGCAAGGTGGGCGGATGATTACGCACGTGAGACGCATGTTAGGGGAATGTGCAAATGCTTTGTGTGTGAGTGTGTTTGGGGGTGTGATTTGTTCATGAGTTTTTCATTTTCATTCCCACTATTTTAATGGTGTTATTATTTTATTATTATAGTAATAATTAGGATAGATTGTTGTTTTGGTCCATAATTTGGTTTTCAACCTTTTATTTATTTATTATAATTTTTATTTTTATTTTTTATATTATTATAGTCAAATTTTATAATTTAATTTAGTCGACTGTATATTAATATTTTTCTGATGTGAAGGACAATAATATTGTATCGCCGGATTGTAATTTAATCTTAATCTTATTATTATTATTATTATTATGCTATAACTTATTTTGAATCTTTGATCGTACCGTTCAGAAAAGCTTTGGTTTACGAGGGAACTCATCTGAATTAAGATAGTTTGATTAATATTATAATATATCAGATAAAGCCATTTACTTCAGTCAATTGGATGAACTGTTCATCATCTGGGTATCAACTGTAGCAATAGATACTGCATTTTATTATTCAATTTATTTTAGAAATCGTAAGTTAGTAATTGGGTTGAATTGGAGGGTTTGGGACTAAATCCGACCCAATTTACAACCCTACTTGGACCATAAGTAACCCTCTTCTTTTGAGTGTTACGTGTTAGCTAACCCATCAACCAAAGTGAAATAATAGTGTACATTAGATTTGGGTTTCACCATAATAATAATAAATTAATAATAGAATCATGGACCTCTGATTGAAGAGTTTCTGGTGCATTCCATTAAATTTGGTAGGTATTTATTGATTGAATTTGATTATTTTCAGCGAAACCAAATTTTATAATTTTTTGACATAGTTTATCAAGTGATTAAAATATCTAACAATTGATGTGACATATTTTTAAGTTCAACGGTGTAGAACAATTCAAATTACATAAAACTTTAATAGAAAATTCTACTTAACATCAATAGCAAGATCAATACTTATGATTTGAAACTTGAGTCTTTTATTACTGTTTTTTTATGAAATTTTTATTTTCAGCCATTCATATTGAGGTTACTCATTCACTAGGCAAATAAAGTTAAAAAATTATGAAATTTAGTTTCTATATAGTTCCAATAGCGTAAATCATGTCCAATGAAACTAATCGTTGAATCGGACATTCCATTATTGAAAACAACTTACAAGCACGAATGCGTTCACACTTTTGAAAGCATAGGAGCCTACCTCATATATAGTGAGAGAGAGAGAGAGTTGAGCTGGAATGCTATCGGTAGCAAACGGGTTTCGTTGCCACCTATTTGTTTTCGATGATAGAGTTTCTAAATTGACGATCGACGCCATTGAACATGATCTATACCACTTGAAGCATCTAGAAACCAAATTTCATATTGTCCAATTTCATATTGTCCATCAAGTGGACACAAAATGAACAACTGAAAATGAATATTCTTTGAAAAGTGAAGATAGGTATTTTGTGATCAAGATTGAGAGCATAGATCTTGTTCTAAATAGTTTAAAAAATTTTCTAATAAAAATTCAATTTATTTGAATGGAGAAAACACCTCATATCTACTATTAAAATTATAAATTTTAAAATTCTTTAATCATTAGGTCAAATGATGTTGAAAAGATGTAAAATTTGATTTCTACATACTTCAAGTGCTATAGATCATATTCAATAGTGCCGATCATCGATTTGGATGCTCTATTATTGAAAATAAATAAGTGACAACGAAATTCGTTTACTACTGATTGCATTTTAGATCATCTCTCTCTCTCTCTCTCTCTCTCTCTCTATATGTATCTATATATATATAATATTTCAATTCTTCCAATGAGTTCTACATTTTCACTCTTCGAACTTTTCTCCACAAAGGCAAACTGATAGTATTTCAGCTCAACTCTCTCTCTCTCTCTCTCTCTCTCTCTCTCTCTCTCTCTCTCTCTATATATATATATATATATATATATATATATATATATATATATATATATATATATATATATATATTTCAGTTCTTCCAATGAGTTCTACATTTTTCACTCTTCAAACTTTTCTCCACAGAGGAGGATTACTTTGCATAGATCACTTTAGTCACTCTCATTGTTCAGGTTGCTAATTAAAAAAGAACTTGATAACTATTAGGACGTCACATATTCTTCCGTTAGGATTTCTTCGTCAGTCTCAATCATGCATGCACTTTAGAATTACAATAATAAGATTTAGAACTATAACATTACATGAGATCTACTCTATGCCACCCCGGGTAGTTTCAATCACGCATATAGTTTAAAATTATGAGATTTAGAATTATACATGATGACATGAGATTGAGACCTAATTCTATGCGGTTGATAATTTAGCTCTGATATCAAATATGTCGATCGATCCAGTAACTAACTTAATCCTAATAGCTTATTGAAATAATTAAGCCAGATTATTAAATCCTGGAATACTTTTTTTTTTTTGAGAGAGATAAGTAGCACGCTACCCGCTTCGTTTATTTCGTTAAAAAAATAAACTTAACTAGAAATATAAATCAATTAGGATTCAAACTCGGGTCGTGAGTACCAACCACCAAGTCTTTTGCTACTTGCTCCAGGGACGGTCGGTAAATCCTGGAATACTTAAACCAAGCGTTGCGAGATGTGAGATGTTCCCTCGGTACCAAACCATGTCTCTTTCTTCTGTCCCAGATGGTATTTTACGGTCCGAGTAAATGGCAGTGTACCTTAATTCAACCCAACAACAAAAAAAAACAAAAGTGTGGAAAATTAACTATATTTGAAGTTCAAAAGAGTCCACTTGTTTACACCCGTTAGCTTAGTTGATCCACCATGTGCGCGTGTTTTCAGAAATTTAATCTTTGAAAAAAAAAAAAGCGTATGAACAGGGATTGAGAGTGGGAGTAAACTCTGGGATTGCTTCTGTTAAACAGCTGCTATTCAGTACAAACATGGACCTGTTTGTTTGTTTGTTTGTTCAGATTTCAGAGGTTAAGCTCATGATTTTGAAAAAGCTACGGATATTGATGTTTGTTTCGGCACTGAATTTGCAAGATCACTCGATCCGTCGTTCAACTTCAGTAGAGCTGGGGCGGTGGAGAAGTCGATTTCATGCGAGTCGTAAATTCCTCGCTCTCTGGCAATCCACTTTCCTGGAATAACTAGTTTTTCCTTAACCCCGAATCAAACGATAGCTAGCTAGATCATCTGTATACAGATTAATAACTAATTAAGATGGTCGGCATCTTGAACCTATTTCGGATGATCAATTCACTGGTTGGTGCACACCGGACATTAAAGCTTGCGATTGCCAAGTCATGCTACGTGTATCGTATCCTCCCAAGAGAACCAGATATTAGTTGAGGTATCGAGCTCATGGCGCCAACCAACTATAGTTTAGCTGGTTAAATGCTTCAATTTGACACTGATCTGCTTTTATTGTTTTGGGAAAACTTTTAAAAAAAACCCCTATGATTTCGCACTTTTTTTTATTTTAGTACCATGTGGTTTAAAGTGTATCAAGTTAGTACTCTGTGGTTTCGTACTTTCTCACTTTAGTACAGTGGTTTAAAGTGTATCAAGTTAGTACCCTATGATTTTATTTTTGTATCAAGTTAATACCCTGTAGTTTTTAAACCAAATGGTGCTAAAGTGAGAAATTGTGAAACCATAAAATACTAAAGTGAGAAAATACGAAACTACGGGATATTAACTTGATACACTTTAAACCACATAGTACTAAAGTAAAAAAGTAAAAAACCACAGGTACTAATTTGATACACTTTAAACCACAGGATACTCTAAAGTGAGAAAAAATGAAACCACATGGGGGGTATTTAAAGTTTGCCCTATTGTTTTTAAAGGCCCAAAAATCCCAAAATTTTGAAGTGTTTTTAATCTTCTATCCTCCAATGCATAAAGATTACCTACACATGCCTAGATACGAAGGTCTAGTAAATGGCCTGGAGAAAAACTAATATTTATTGCATAAAGATATTACCTACATATGCCTAGATATGGATTCGGATTGGTTTAGATGTTAAGACTAGAGAGTAATGTTGGAGAGAGAGTTTAGCTACTCAATAGGTGTTAGGGTCATGACGAATGGGACGATTATTGTTTCGGATTGTTGACGCTGATCATTAATCATAAAAATTCGAGCTGTTAGAAAAATACAACCAATTCAAAGTGTGCAGATACAGCATCCACGGATTTCGATTGTGATTCGACCCAACAAGATCATCTGATCTACCTGATTCATTTCCCAAACTCTCGCGAGCCCCAACACCTCTGAATCGCTAACCCCTCCTCATCCAACATCGCTCAACACGGTTTTATCCAATCCAATCGAATCCTAAGTGTAAGACCCCTCTATCATAAACTACAGCGACAATGGTATATACATATAGAGAGCAAATTTTTATGCATAAACATCAACTGTGGCTTACTGCTCTAATTCATAAATCAGAGAATCATTTGAGTTATTCGTGACTCGGAATAAATAAATTTTACGTATATCTATTCTCGAAACAGATCAACTAGCAAGGACGGAGGAATAACTCTTAGGAAACAAGAAAAAAGCCGCAGTTTTACCTCTCAAGAAGCATGACCATCTCGCAGTGAGGAGTGTGAGGGAACAAATCGACGGCCATCGCCCTAACAGGCTGGAATGGCTCGGAATTAGGCATGGATTTCGTACGGTACCTAGCGAGCCCGGCGCTGCTCATGTTCCGCCACCCTCTGTTGCCTTTCTTCTTCTCCGGTCTGTCGGCAGTTGGCGTGCAAAGCTCGATTGCGTTCGCCACCAAGCTCTCCGGATTGCATGAAATATACCTAAGGAAGGAGAAAAATAGAAATGTAAAATATATATCTTTGAAATACATTATCAACAAAAGTCTTATACATGAATACGGAAAACTAAAATTTTCTTCTTAGGGAGCTAAGGTGTGGCGCTTACACAAGTCGCCGAATACGTGGATGAGTCCTAAGAGCTTTGATCACCTGGAAATCATTGGAAGTGTGATATTAATATTACCCGAACATGCCAATGTGCAAAATGAAATACTCAGCTGACAATGAGCAACCTTAATTCGTTCGTTAATCATAAACAGGAGATTTTTACAATAAAAGAAGCAGAACTGCAACAAAAAGGTGCAACATGCACAGAGTAACCAAGAAATTACCACAGGGTGAAGTCCGACTCGTGGAGGATCAACGATAGCAACAACTTTCTTGAACTGGTGCACGGAAGAAGCATCTGCCGCCACTCCTTTCTCTTCGGAAACATTGTTGCGCTCTGAAATGTTCTCCTGAATGGTGTTGCCGAGCCCATTAGCGCAACTTCTAAAGATTCCATCATTATTTTCATCATCTTTTTCAATATTCCCATGACTTTCTTCATTGCTGTCTTCCATTTTTTGGTCGTTCTTATCCTCCAAACTTGCTGGCACATCCTCACCACTGTTCTTTCTGGCATTGTTGTCTTTCTCTGTGGTATCAGTTTCTGAGACATCATTAGGAACTATGCTATCCTGCTGAGGTGCTCCAAGATACTCTTTGAGCAGAGACCCCATCACATCCTCTGCCTGTTAACACCCATCATGGAAATATAAGATTATTTCCGCAATAAAATGAATGAAGCTGTAGTACTTTGAGAGAAGAACACATCAAATGCCGTGACGTTGAGAACTAATCTCTAGGTTTTAACACCACAAAATCACGAAACATTTTACTTATTCCCTCTATGGGAGCAAAAAGTCTACTTTTAAGTGTTCAATGACAAACAAAAATACTCTTGATTAGGCATGAAATGCCTAACATTGAATTTGTAATGCACAAACTTGAAATTTTACTAACTAGACACATAATTACGAGGCAAGCCCAAAATATTAGACGTTAGCTATAAATATCACAATGAATTCAGATGCATTTCTCCAAATAATAATTTGCTTCTGTATTGGAGTCATCTGGAGGACATTCTTGGTATTGATACAATCAAATTCTCAAACTCATGGGCAGCCTCATTATTTTTACACTTGATTTTGGAAATAAAATCACGTGAACAAGTAATATAAACTACTAGCAGGTGATATTATTGTACTAAAAACATGTTTGACAACATATGGTAAAATTACATACAAGGTTCTCCTTCATTCTGCTTTCATGCACAAATAATATAAACCTATCTTTGAGTAATGTTCAAAAAAACATATCAACTGACTCTAATGAAAACGGCTCATATGTATGTATGCCTTTTCCTTTTCCAGTTTTCCTATTCCATCATCTTCCTCATGCACTTACTTTGAAAGCATCCAAAATAACACAATTCACAAAAGCAACTAGAAACTAAGAGAATGAATTGTTATCATTCTCTCCACAACCGATACAGCAAAGCAAGTCAAAAGTGAATCCTTGGGATTCCAAAATTAGTAACTTATGTAGCATCAAACCAAAAAAAAAAAGTTGCAGTTACGGAAAAGAAACTCCTAAAGAGTAAAACTCACCTTTCCAGACACAAACCTACAATTTTTTATGCCATTAATCACTGCATTTCTCTCTGCATCTGATACCGCTGATTCATTCATTTCAATGCCAACAACCTGCATACGAATAGTAGAAATTTATCAATAGGAATGAACAATCAAGAACAAATTACAAGGAAATCTCACCACCTCTGAGATCAATATTTTAGCTTTCAAGATATGGTTAAGATAGTAAACAAACTACTAAGGTTATGCTGCACAAAATATGAGGCTCCATATTGAGCAGATGAAATGAACTGATCATTCTACCGAGACAAGTTGGAAGACTACTATAATATTATTTGTGACAAATAAACCAGAGGGAATATTAGGTTTCTCATAAATGCAGCAAAAGAACTGCCTAAGGCAGCTTAATTACCAATTAAAACCACAAAATCACATTCACAAAAAAAAGGGCACCAGAAAAATGAGTGGTTCTAATATAAACAACCCGATGGTGAAAGTGAATGAGATCTTCTAGCGGTGTTGATAAGAAAGCAAATACTCAGAAGAGAAAAACCTGGAAATTTAATCAAAGATTTAGCCCAGGCCAGAGAGGATCCTTAAAAGTGGGGGAAAGAAAAATCAAAGATGAGTACCATTCCAACACGGTGTGCTAAAGTAAGGCCGATAGTTCCTGTCCCACAACATATGTCAAAGAGCAATGTATCTGGACTCAGGTCAGCCCAATCACCAGCAAGGCTATACAACCTTTCTGCAGCAAGAGTATTAACCTGTAGACTTGTGAGTGGAAAATGCCCATTTTTCTAATCAATCAAAAAAAAAAGTGACTCAAAAGAATATAGTGGAGTTTCCAACTTGAAAGAATGCTGTTGGTGATATAGAGAAGCGGAGATTGCTTATGTAATCATGAATCCTTCCTTCAGCGATATCAAGCTTTTCTGAACAAGCTTGTCCTTCCATTTTTGGCACCAGTAGTGGAATCAACGGACAATCAGCTGGTGCGGCATTTGATATTCCTTTGTGATCCTGCATGATAAATATTAAGTTCTCATAGCAGTATCAATAAAAAGTAAGACTCAGAATTATCCTTCTAACATTGAAACAAGTCTGCAAACAAAATGGAGAGAATTATTCTTCTAAAAGTGAGAGCCTACCTGCACAATTATGGTTGTTAGAGGTAGTGGAGGAGCTGATGCAGCTGCTCCATGTACAAGAGCCGTGGACAACTTGGCAAATTCATTTTTCATCACATCTTCATCAACTCCCGTGGAACAGACCTGCATAACAGTAGTAACATAAATTTATAATGCAAGATAAAATGACTAAACATGTTCCAAAGTTGAGGCCTTAAAAAGTTTATTTTATTTTACATTACAGAATTGCGTTTTGCTTTATCAGAGAATACATAGAATTTTCTGCCTCCAACGAATTACTTGAGAAAAAAAATTTGATACATTAGTGGAGAGATTTGTACACTTATATAGTGCAATGTGCAGAAAAACAATACCTAAACTGTACAAATTTGAGCTTTTTCGGTAAGATGAGTTAACCTGAATGATAAGCATGACTTCTGCTATTTGGATCTCGGCATTTTCAGCAGTAGCAAGTTGGCCAGGAACCCTTCCCTCTCGGACCTAATTAGGAACTCCAAGAGAATAAGCATCTGCAATCTCATCTCAAAAAGATGTAAATAATTATGCACTTCCAAACTGTAGAAAAGCATACCGTAAATTGACGCCAAAAACCAGTGTTATCGGTTCTGCTCCACACAGGTAAGGCGGAGGACTGCAGGAAATCTTGAAAGATTGAAGCATACTTTGAGGAAACTCTAGACACATTTGGGCAGTTCACAGGTTCCTCGATTGCTGTCATACCCTCCCTTCAGTCACATGGTAGCTTAATACCTATTAGTAACTATACAAGACTATTGCTTCACATGAAAGAGGGAGAAAGGTGATAAAGTGACCTGAAATTTCCAAGCATAAACCCCACTGTTCGTTTGCCCTCTAATGAATAGCCCACAGAAAACTCACATTTGTTGCGGTATCCGTTTATCACCGGTGACTCTAGTATGCCTTCAAGCTTGCATGGAAGGCCACCTAGATGATTGAAAAAGACTATTTACTCCAATGTTATGTGACATGGATAATAAAGAAAATAGAACAATTTCAGTTGTGCAATATGACCAGATGTAGTAAATATTCTACTTTGAAACGCATCACCCTACCGCAGAAATGTTGTGTAATGACAATAATATGCAAATATCAAACAAATGCAAAGTTGTTTTACCACAGAAATACATGAAATTTATTAAGACAAATTATCTTATAATTATTATTAAATCTGCCACTTATGGACGCCTACGTAGATTTTTTATGTAGAAGAAATGCCGGGCCACATTGTATTCATGAAGAGGATATATGCCAAGAGGATACGTCGAGTCAATGGACATTACCTATCTCCCTAGAATTAATAATCCAATCCGGAAGTGGAACACCATCTGGACAAGCCTTCCGAGCATTCCGAGTCTACAATGAAATGGAAAACCATAAACTCATAGCCACACAAGCATTAAGATATATTCAAGAATTGTGAAATAAAATATGAGGCATATTATAGATTACATAGTTTTTACACAATACATAATCCACATCCAAAAGACACAAAACTATCTCACCAGTCGCTTTAGGATTTGGAGCAACGAATTCTTTTTGTGCTCCAACTGATCACTGTAGGGCATATGAGCAAGTGGAGTGACCACATCACGGGAACTTTTTGTTCTCGAAGACAAACCTTCCACGGCAGAAGTTTCATCATTGTCACTTCCCGACTGATTATCAGCATGCTGCCCTTTGTTTTGATGAGATTTACGGATGGCATCTGCAACCTTTATTTCCTTTCCACCATTCGACTTCTCATTCAAAATCTACAAATAGTTCAAAAGTGAAAGAAAATTACAGACTTTCCACAAATCCTCAAACTGTCCATTAAGTACAAAAGACTACCTCAATAGTGCTTTTGAGCTGTTCAGTATTCTCAAAGGTCACAAAACCAACAGACATTCCCTTCTTCTTTTTCATTGTCTTATACGAAATTCCCTGAAAAAAAGTAATAAGCTTTGGTCACAGTCCCATATAAATATGGAAAGCTTGAGCTTGTTGAAGTTGATAAATGAAGGCATATGGCAATGTTATATCAAAGTATGATTCTATGATCAATCTCAAAGACAGTAGAGATTCCTAGATGAGATAATAACAGAAGATAAGTAAGATCTACTTATACTGACATAACAAAGAGACTATGACATAGCAGGCTAAAGCTGTTTCCTAAAACTGAATACACTGTAAGACATGAAGCTATCGTAAAACTGTTTTCCTTCTTTTTTTGTTTCTACTGAAATTGAACTATCATCAACTGTTAAACCTAAACTTACAAAATGAAACACTTTCTAGGTTTTTCTTATTTTACTCATCATCTTACCAGTTTCTAGCTTTGCCAATTCTGCCGATTTCAATGGATTTGGAAGCATTTGTGGCATTTTCACATAATACGTCCAAAACCCACCATTCATAATGTTGAATTTGGTGAAAATTCACTTGCTCTTTAGTTATTAATATCCTTAGTCCAAAAATGCTTCTTCATAGAATAGTTCTATTAGTTCTCTCACTATTTAAACAACAGATAAATTAGGAAAAGTAGACATATTGAAATGATTTCCCATCCCTTCCAAGTGAATCAAATTGAGCTATTTCGAACCGAAATCAATAGAATTCTGTTCATATTTGATTCCAAGGAGCCGATTTTCCACTTGCCTGATCATCAAGGAACCTCTTCAACCCCTCGGAGTTCCACTTCCTCGGGAGGCCGATGAGGCACTTGTCGAGCGACGCCTCGTCCACCGTCGGCGCCTCCTCGCCTTTCTCCTCATCGCCACCGCCATCGGCGTCGGCGGCGGCGGCCCCGTCGGGCCTCAGCAGCTTCTTGGCGCGGAGGGAGGTGGGATCCCAGGTGTTGTCGGGGCGGGGGCGGAGCTCGGCCTCGCTGTGCGCATAGCGGCACGCGTCGCCGTGGCTACATCCGCGGCCGCCGCCGCCGCCGCCGCCGCTGGGGTTCCGGCGCCGGTAGTACGAGCACAAGCTCGTCTTCCACAAGGGGTTCTTCCTCTTCTCCGTCTCCGCATCCTCTTCTCCCTCCTCCTCCTCCTCCTCCTCCTCCTCTTCCCTCTTTCGCTTCTCCAAGGAGGAGGCGGGGGCGATGTTGCCACCGTCCACGGGCGCCGCCGCCGCCGCCTCCGCGGCTTCAGCTCCGCCGCCACCGGCGGGGCCGGCGGCGGATGCGGCGGCGCCGCCGAGGGTTTGGAGATCCGATGGGTTCGGCGGCGCCTCCTCTCGCGTGGGCGCCGCATCGGTCTCCATGGGCGACGTAGACATGGCAAGAGTGGGGATGGAGGTGTTGGGGTTTAGGCGCTCGGAGCCTCGGACGCAAAATCCCCAAATCCTAACCCTTTTTGTTATTACAGGATTGAACCGGGGTCGAACCTTGTGTCCCCCACAACTCAGTAATCTTACCCTCTGTTCGTGTTGATTGGTAACTAATTCTCTGCAACGAGAGTTTGGATAAAAATTAATTTTTTTACTATGATTTGTTTCGTAGAAAGCCAATAATAGCTTTAGAACTGTATTTATCCTACTTTTTATATTTGTTTAATTAAAAATTTTCATATTAGCAGCATATAAAAAGTGTGAAAAGAAGTTACACAATAATTAATTTTTAATTTTGTTCCTCTGCTGTAATTGATTTATCTATTACTCAAGGCAAAATGACATTATGTCAGGGTCATTTTTGGTTGTTTTAACGATTTATGTAAATATTGTATCGGACGGAACATCGACAATAAAAATTTTTCTTGTTTGGAATGAACATTGCTTGTAAATTTGCATTCGGTTGGCACTCGCGGCTATGCAGTAAATAATTCGCTAACAATAGTCGCTTATGTGATGAATTGAGTTGGACACGTATTGGACATAGGTGGGCGTCCTATTTTTTCATAGGTGTGCGGAGTGAGGAAAACGTATTCTTCGGTAAGCACTTTCGTTCGTATCCCCAGAATACCAAAAGTGGTGGACATTAATATTGGATAGTAGGAGAAGGTTGAGTAAAACATATTAAGTGATCCAGCTTGACTAAATACGAAGTCTCTTGGTGTTCATTTTGCCCTCATCAGCCATGCTCGTTTAAGTCAAGTCATGTGCCTTTCAATTGTAATCCACTTTTTCATAACTGGTACTTCTTATTTCACAGGTTGCACAATTTCAATCATCACCTAACATATGCTGCTTATTCCTCATAAATAATACACTTCAATTTGTATTCTCATATCTAGAAAATACACTTTGCTCTCACTCTTTGGTTAACTCGATCACAAGCATGCCGCTTCGACCGCGAGGCTCTTCGTGACCCCCCCACACGGATCTCCAAACATCTCGGTCGACACTCTGACGCTACAACTCCTCGCTCCGAGACAAGCCTACAAAGATATTTCACAAACCAAACTTAAGAACAAGGAATTTCACTTTTATTTACCAAATGCCTAACTTCTGCTGCTGCAGATACAATACAGATATATAATATATATGTACCTCTTGAACGACGGCGAGGGCAGTAGAACTACTGCATTCGCCGTGGCTGTAACTTCCACATGCACCATTTGGGGTCCCGAAGCTCGCAAACTTGATTGCGGAGATGACCTGGTTCGGGTTCGGGCACTCCAATCGGACCATCGGACCGGGCTTCCCCATCTTCTTTTCTGGAGTCATAAAAGCATCTACTGGGGCCGGATGTAGCTCAGAAACATGTGCACACAAACTCCCACTCTGCTTAACAGCGAAAGATATTTTAGTCGGGTCCCCGCCAACCTCCTCGAAAAGAACCAAATCGTTGCTTCCCGATTGGAGAAACGACCGTGGAACATGATACCTGTTTATATATGTTTTGTTCACATTAATTTAGCTCATTTCATGTGTTCTGATTACAAATTTTTGTTCTTTAAGTTGGACCGGTGATTTCAATTTCATCTCTAAACTTCAGCTGCAGTTGAAATTTTCCCGAGAGTTTCAACAAAGGGAAGTCTAGGAGTGGCGCATTTCATTTGGCAGGGTAAAGAGAGTACTTAATTATTTCGCTGAACAAATTTCGAGGATGAAACTATTATGTCGGAACTACGAAATCGAAATCCAGGTTAAACTTACAGAGAGTAAATTCGCTATAAACCCTGAAAACAGAAGATCGGCGGATAATAGAAATTCTTACATAGTTTGAGATGGTTTCCCACAGTTCTTGAGGCATTTGTCAGAATTGTAGGTTCCTTTGTAGCTGCAAGAGGTGACGCAACCGTTTGGCGGAGCGACGTAAGTGGGCCAAAACCGGCCAATACTCTGCCCGTTCACCCATGCCTCTCCTTTCCCCATGCCCGTAAAGTCTATCGCGACCGGGCCGTCGCCCTCTGGGGCAGCAAACTTTGTCTGCGTCATTGGAAGGACGTGATTGAGTTCGTCGATTATGTATCATAATCTTGTTAGTCTAGAGTATAAAATAACTTTAAACAACAAATGTGGGAGGACGGTAGAAACGTCAAACACCGACCTTGTACCATATCAGAGGTTGATTCGTCGGCAAGGTAGAATCTGAGACCCATTCTGAAGAATCATCAGAATTCTCATATAGCCGCGAGTCTTCCCCTTTAAGTCCAATCTGCATAAGTAAAAGTAAACCGTGAATTCAAGAATAATCTTAACATTGGAGACGTAAGCTAAATAGAGCGGCATATTACGAAATTATTTGCGTAAATAACCCACTTAATTCGGAAACAAGGTGATGGAACTGTTATTTGTTAGATATGTCTCGAATTCTAGTACCGCAAGGTTTTCTATCCCTATTCTGTTTTGATTATCCCATTAAGTTAAGTTTAGATTATGCCTAATTTTATTGAGATATTCCTAATCTTAGTGGGTTTGTATTCCTAATCGTATTAGGATTTAGCCACTATTATAAATATACCCTTTCTGCTATTGATTTAGTGCGGAAGATGAGAGAGGGAATATGGGTGTATTTTTGGGATTAGGGTTTTGTGAGAGAGGCATAATTTGTACACCACTTTGATTATAATGAAGCTTTTCGCTCCGTCTTCGCCCGTGGACGTAGGCCGATGGCCGAACCACGTAAATATTGTGTGCTTTATTTTCTTCTCTCTTTCTCGGATCTCTTTTGGATATTTTCGCATCCGACGAACTAGATCTTCTCGGTTTTAGTTCTAACAAACTGGTATCAGAGCCGGAGTGTTCGTTTGGGTGTTTAAGACGTCGACGAATTTGAGATCGAGAAGTTTGATCGCTCCAACAGTTTCGCTCTACGACAAGTTGTCGTTCTGATGCAACAGAGGTTGCAAAACAGGCGTAGTTGGAGATGAGAAGATTGCCACTTCAGAAAGTCCCGCGGATTTGCTCATTAAGTTTTTTCGGCGATCAAGGTTAAGTATCCTGCAAACTTGTTCGCATGTGCAGTAGCACTTCAGGAGCTTTTGGGATTTTGGTGGAGAAGACAGAGAATTCAAGCCAAGGTGGAGATTGTTAGATATGTCTCGAATTCTAGTACCGCAAGGTTTTCTATCCCTATTCTGTTTTGATTATCCCATTAAGTTAAGTTTAGATTATGCCTAATTTTATTGAGATATTCCTAATCTTAGTGGGTTTGTATTCCTAATCGTATTAGGATTTAGCCACTATTATAAATATACCCTTTCTGCTATTGATTTAGTGCGGAAGATGAGAGAGGGAATATGGGTGTATTTTTGGGATTAGGGTTTTGTGAGAGAGGCATAATTTGTACACCACTTTGATTATAATGAAGCTTTTTAGCTCCGTCTTCGCCGTGGACGTAGGCCGATGGCCGAACCACGTAAATATTGTGTGCTTTATTTTCTTCTCTCTTTCTCGGATCTCTTTTGGATATTTTCGCATCCGACGAACTAGATCTTCTCGGTTTTAGTTCTAACATTATTAATGTACTATTGAACAACCTGGTATGTCCACGGTTTTGAAGATAAATCTAATGTGCCATTTGGTCCGTTCAACTTTACCGGACCGGTAACTCCAGCACCCGATAAATCAAAGAATGCGCCATAATTCTAAAAAAATATAAAGAACAAAACAAAATCAAAGAGAAGATTAGTAAAAAAAAAAAAAGCGAAATAAATAGGGGGAAAAAAATGATTCCTTTGAAAGCAGGTCGAGAAGAACCTGTAGACCAACAGTGGCGCTTAAAAGATCTATATTGTTCTTTCCTGGTGCGAGCGTAATAAGCTTCTGTACTGAAACTGCTGCATTGCTACTGCTTCCCAGCCCACTAGCTGAATAAAAGTTACAACAAGGACATTTTAGATGCTAAAGTTCAAACAATAAAATGCAAGCTTTTTTCAGTTTTTCGTCTCAGATTCACTTTATTCAGTTCAACATGAAACGCATTACCTGACAAATTTCCGTTGACAAAAACTCGAAGGACGTGACCAAGTGAATTCACAAGGAGATTAGATTGAGTTCCATTTAAAAGAAACGGCTCATTGCCGGTGATCTCAATGCTGCAAGAATACCATTAAAACCCATTGAGTAGTCAATGTTAATCCGAGGATAAGCATTCCACAGAAACATGCTGATGAGACAAGAAAACTAGTAAAGAATAATCCTCTTCACCTTGTTGAATACCATAGATAATCACTCGCATCCGCAGTAGTATTTATTTGCTCTAGCAATCCAGTTTTTGTGAAGGCATCGGCCTTTGAGATACCAACAGGTTCTATTACATAGCTCCATTCTGATTGTGGTGTCCCAGAGGAATCAAGAGAATCGTCAGAGGTTTGATCGTAGGAATTTAGATACCTCATCTCCGCAGAAGAGGTTTGGGAGTTTATCTGCAGAAAAACAACTTTGATCAGTTCAAGGCGTGAAATACTGCCTTTTGTTTATGTCGTGAAAAAGAAAGTTTCCAGAAAAAAGTATTGAGAAAAAACATGAATAGAAGTTCAGCAGAAAGCACAAAGTACCACCTCACTTGGACGTCTGCTACGACACTCTACAAGTGCGAGCATAAACATGAATAGTTATTGAACAATTCAAATTATGATATAATACCTGAGCGGTATTGAATACGACATTCTGGCAGTCGGGTAAGATGCTCACAGACCACGCAGGTAGATGATATGACTTCCCATTAAAAGTAACAGTTGCATCAGATTGGCTGTCAATATTCGCAAGAAATGCTGCGCAAGCCCCTGCTGTCTTATACACATGAGCCTAAAGAAGAAAATAGATAAAGAAGAAGAATTAGAAAAAAGAGAAATGATAACCGTTGTGTTCAAAAATGCACCTAGAAAAAACAAATATATATAAAAGGAGTCATAAAACAAGACAGTTAGACACAAATTTCCTGCCTATAGTATCATAATTCTTTGGTCTATGATGATATTCAAAATGAAAATGCAGTAAAATGAACTAAAGCATGCTAAATGTGATGCACGCAAACCAGGGTTTTGAGAAACTGGGAGTAATAGTGAGACAAGTACGAAATTTAAAGGAAAAACTTAACAAAGGAAAAAGATTTTCCAAATTGTCAAATAACCATACTTTTGAAATTAAATTATCACTTTATTCTAGGCTGTCAGAGTATGATTATGAAATATTGCATTTTAACCATTACCTGTAATAACAAATCCAGTATAAACCATCCATATTTTTTTTTATCTTTGAGGCGGCCAAAGATATTACAATTAGCACATGAGTACAAATTATACGAAAATCAATGAAAATATAAAAAATTCGTACAAATTATGCATGAAAATACAATAAAAACAAGGCACTAGTTACCTCCAGGTTTGTACCGAGAGAAGTATATGTTGGATCAGTTGCTATCAACGCAGCTTCGCAAAGCTTTATTGATTTGTGTAGATCTTGTAAGTGACCCCACTTCGGCTGCCTAATGAACCCTGCAATCAATAAATGAAGAAAGTAAAATAAATGGATACACAAAACCTTTCTGAAAAATATATGACTTAACAGTACCAGCAGGAAATGTAAGATAACAAGCTTACCATACTCATCTATCGGAGCATCATAGTCATAACTTGTCGAAATAAAAGGTCCTCCCGAACTGCGGCCAAAATTGGTTCCGCCATGGTACTGACGAATAGTGGACAACATTATAACAAACAGGAAAAATAGAACATCTCTTAATATAACAAGGGATAAAAATCCTAACATAGCAAGTTCAACTACCAACTCAGAAGTGATACCATGTAGTAGTTTTGGAATGTACCACCACGTTCAAAGAATCGAGCAACAGCAAACGCAATGTCTTCAACGGGTCTATATGGCACTGCACCGCCAAAAGAACGATACCTATTTAAACAAGAAAGAATTATAAACAACCTTGGCGATCATATATGAATATTGTGCCACTAAGAAATCCTCTGTTTAACATGTGTGTATCAAGACCTCATTAGTAAGCTTCTCTTCGAAGAGAATTGTTCAATATAAGTTGATTTCCATCGAACTTACGCAATTGGTGTAAAGCCCCTTACCATCCGGTCCAGTTTTCCGTCCACATCTTTGGTTTATTGTTGGAGTTTGGAGTAAACTGATCACAGTAGAAACCATTGCAAGTGTTGATCTGCAGATTTTGCATCGTGATAATCGGAGATAACATCAATATATGAACTCACTCCATCACGAATGGCGAATTGCGAATAGACAAAGATAGTAAACAATTTTGATCAAATCGGTAGATAAGCTCGGACAAAGTTTATCCTCCTTGTAGCAAAGATATGATCAGGCATGAAGCACTTACAACAGGGTCGGGAGCATCGGCTTGCTGGCACATCACCCAGGGAACGCCCGTGTCGAGTGACACCGCCATCGAAGCAGCCCAGCTGATATACGTCTTCGCTGCAGGTCCATAAGCCGAGTCGATGTTTCCATATTCATTTTCAATCTAAAAACAAGTTGAGGACACGCGAAAACGTTATGTATGAGAAGCAACAGTACAAGACTTTCAACGAAGATGAGAACTTCGAAGAGTAACCAAACCTGAGATAAGATGATGGGTCCGCCTTGCGATGCATAAAGGTTCTCCTGCTTCATCATATCGACGATCTTCGCCGTGAATCTTTGCATCTCTGCCTAGAAACAAAGAAGACCCAAATAAGCTAAGAATTTTGTTTTTTTTTACAAAAAAAAAAATTTGTAAAACACAGGGTTAGAATTAAATAAATGAACCTTGAAAGGCTCATTGTCAGTCCTAAACTTGATACCAGGGATGAAATGTAGCCAAACTGGGAATCCCCTGCGCCAAATTATAAACAAAAGATAACAAATTCACACACTAAAAGGGATAGAAAAAAGAAGAAAACATACAAAATTATCAAATTGAGCTAGAAATTTAAGCTCACCCATAATTCCACTCGGCGCAGACGTACGGGCCAATGCGGAGATGAACATAGAGTCCAGCCGCCGCGACCGTCTTTACGAACTTCACCAGATCCTTTCTCCCCTCAAAATCATACTATATTCGTCCCGAATTTCGTTAGAAAGTAACGTACTTAGTGTTAAATATAAAAATGTTTAAACACCATTATCTAACCGCTTAAGCTTTTAGAGTACAACGGTTTGTTTCACACTTCGAGAATTGAATTAACATGACCAAAAAATGATTGTTTCACACTTCGAGAATTGAATTAACATGACCAGAAAACGAAAAACACTTCGAGAATTGAATTAACATGACCAGAAAACGAAAAAGGTCTCTGTAATGAGAATCATGCCTGATTTCTAACAGGTTCATGAAGATCCCAGAAAACATAAGTCTCGATAACGTCGAGCCCGCCGTCCTTCGACTTCTGTATCAGGTCCGGCCACATCTGCACTCAACCATGCAATTTCCCCATTCCACCATTAGCAAGTAGCAACTACACTCCACAACAGTATAAATTTGGCTCTTTTACTGTGCCGTTTTGTTATCTAAGGTTGCAGGTTCAATTCCCCATGTACATACACTACTTAATGACTTACACGTCTCTCTATCCATCAGTGCACGTGACATAATTCATTTTAGGACGGTACCAAAAAGCATCTTCTGAGTCGTTTCCTATCAGATCGATCTGAAAAGACACCTCACCTCGGGGGTGCTGCGAGGGTAGTGGATGGAGCCGGAGACGAGGACGCGGCGGGCGCCGTCGATGAGGATGGCGCGGTGATCGTAGCCGACGGCGGCGGCGGCGGCGGCGATCTCCGAATCGGAGAATCTGATCAAGAAGAGAAACAAGAAGAGGAGCATTCTGGAGGCAGCTGCAGGCCCAATCATGTTCAAAAGAAGCAAGAAAGGAATGTCGGTTTGGCAAAAGTAGCAGAAGATGGGGTGGGTTTAGTTCAAAAAATTGTGCTGTGCTTTTTCTCAACGCATGGGGGATAGGGGATTAGTTGTGTGTGTACTGTGCAGTAGTAGTAGTAGTAGTAATTGTAGTAGTAGAGGAAAAGGGTTGCTTCTACTTATATAGATATATAGATATATATATATATATATATATATTAATTAAATAAGAGTGAGTCATCTCTTTTACCACAAACTTTAATTGTTTCTTTTTTTTGGTTTTTTTTTTGGGGTTTCTTGTGGGGAGGAAGGAAAGGAATATGGAGAGGAGTGAAGCAAATTACTGGTGGTGGAGTGGAAGGAAAAATCAATCGCATTAATTAATTAATTAATTAAAAATTAATTTTTCTTTTTGCAAGATTTTGTATTGTATTTTAATTTATTTATATATTTTAATGTAGTGGGGGAAAGGGTTGAGCTGTGGGGTTTGTCCTTTAAATTTGTTTGTTGTGTGTTCATAATTGAGCTCCCTAAACATTGAACATTGATGGCGCGAGGAAATTAATTTAAGATTTTCTCTAATAAAGATAAATTGGGTGTAATTGTACTGAGACACCCCTCACCTGTTACCCTTTTTGAAATATATCCTTAAGCTTTTTTTTTTTTTTTTTTTTTTTACCCTTTAGGAGAGTGGAAAAGATATCTAGTAAATTTGCATATTTAAAATAATACAATAATTAAACTCATAAATATTAAGCCCAAGAAAAGAAAAGAAAAGAAAATATAGAAAACGAGTCCGGCTCTACTATACTCTTATGAGTACAGAGGCTCTTGTACTCATAAATTTTTGACCGTTCGATTCACCCTTTAATTATTTTTATCCGTTAAATTATACTATTCAACCAACCACCTACTCAACCCTATCAATTTAACCGTAATCATTTTTATCCTAACCGTACATTTTATCATCTGAACGGCTGAAAAGTTATGAGTACAAAGGGTTATATACTCGTATGAGTACAGTAGCCCTAGCCATAGAAAACATATAAACAAAAGCAATTACCAATAAGTTTTTCAGTAAACTTCTATTCTGTTTTTGCTACTGCACTATCATTACCTTAATTACTGTGCAATGCAATGATAAGTCAAACTTGGTGCCCAATAGAGATAGAAGATGAGCTGTTTTTAGATTTGTTAAAGTTAACAAGTTTATTAGTTGATAAGAAAAAAAAGTAAAAGAAAAAACTAAGATACAGTAAGACTTGATTTGGAACTATAAAGCGATTACATCACAATTCACAAACTGTGAGAAAATAGAGATATTTGAAAACATCGAGATTTTTACAAAAATAACATATAATAGTTGAACTTTATATAAATATATTTATCATTGTTTGTAAGACCCTAGAAAAAAATAATTCAAATAAAAAATAAAATATGGTATAAATGACAAAAAATATATATATCCAGAGGTGCCACGTGGCTGCCTGGCCCTGCATTTATGGGTTTAGATTAATATAGTTATATAGAGATTGATTCAAGGAGGAGATCTTTATAAATATTAATTTATTTCGAGTTAAAGTTTCCATTTCCAAAGTGGAAAGCACAACAACTTTACCAAACCCTCACCTGCATTAAGAACCAAACATCATGATTTGTAAGATACAAACTAAATGTCAAAAAGATACTAAAAAAAAAAATGTGAAGGGAAAGGCAAAAAGCCAAAAAAAAAAAGGAAAAAAAGAAGAAGAAGAGCACACCCACACACAATGATTAAACTAGTGACAGCAAACACCAGGACTATGATCCCATCCATATTATTTAATAAAATACAAATTATATTTGTTTTTTTGATAGTTTAACAGCACTGTGGTAGAGAGAAATATCTCATGAGCATTTCTACAAGTCTCGTATATTCGTATCGAACTTATGTACGATATGAAGACATCATGGACACGCATTCGATAGCTCCTCTTTAAAAATTAGGGAAAACTTCAAATACCCTCCCGTGGTTTCAGATTTTCTCACTTTACTACTTTGTTGTTTCAAATGTATTAAGTTAGTACTATGTGGTTTCGCACCTTCTCATTTTAAGACTTGTGTTTCTAGTGTATCGAGTTAGTACCCTGTGATTTCGCATTTTATTACTTTAATATACCTTGTGGGTTAATATTTCGTTAAATTATATATTTCGAAATGAATAATCAAAAGAAAAAATTAAAACCACAAGATACTAACTTGATATAAAAATGAGGTTACATAGTACTAATTTGATACACTTGAAACCACAGAATACTAAAAAGTGCTAAACCACATAAGACTAATCGATACACTAAACCATATGATACTAAAGTAAAAAAGTACGAAACCACATGGTATTTGAAGTTTTTCCTAAAAATTATATATTTTTTTTATTTTTTTTCATGCAGATATAATGTAAGATGTAAATGTAAGTATTTTGACTTTTTGATGAATGTTGAAATATTTTTGTATATAATAATTTATAATTATATATTAATAATATTATATTTTATTAGTAATGTTTATGTTGTATTTATATTTTAATTTTTTGAAAGCTGTCGAGTTGCTATGATCGGATCGTGTTGTGTTTTGTGTTACTTAGGGAGTAGTTTCATTTGTTGAACCCTAAAATTTTCCTCTTTTAATTGAAAATGTGCTCTACTAGCTATTTATTAAGAGAGGACCATACTGCTATTGATTGGTACAGTTGGTTGGGAAGTAAGGAAACATCTACTTTCATTTAAGTGTCAAATTTTAAATATAATAGATAAATAATTAGATATTAATTCTGAAATAAAAATATTTTATTTATAAATAAATCTCAAAATATTTTACAAACTATATAATTTAATGTATGGATTTAGACATTAAAATTATTAGTCACGACCTTTCCGTGATTTACATCTCTTCACCCATTAAATACTACAGCACATGTAGTTTATAATAGGGATAATGACCTATTTACCCCTAGTATGTTTAAAAATATCCAATTTGTCCCTATTTTTTTCTTTCTAAAATACATTTTATATGCTCCACTATTATTACAAAATATTTATACAGTTATCTCCTGTTAAGTTAACTTGGGTTAAACGTAAGTTAAATATCTACCACAATAAAATAAAATAAAATACTAATTTTGCCCTTAATTTAAGGGCAAATAAGAAATGTTAGTGATGATAGAGGAGTATATTGGAAAAAATCAAAAGTTAAAATATTTTTTGTGCCCGACTTTAAAGGCAAATAAGAAAGACAGTAATAATGGAAGAATATATTTGAAAGAGCAAATTAGTAAATTTATATAGATAACAGAATTAATTAATAGATTTTAACTCTAGTAGGGATATATTAGAAATATGTTGGAACATAGTAAGAGTATTTTCAATATTAGCCCAAGAGAGATTATATAAGCAATTGCCCCTTTATAATTTATATTATAAAATTTATTTATAAATATAGTATTGATTTCTATTGATATATTTATATGTTTAATTGTCAATTGTAAAGGATGGGAAATATGTCAAAGTGGAAAGTGAAACGGGCACGGTAGGAGACAGTGTATATACCATGGCATCACCATCACAAAGTAATCCTAAGTGATTGTTGCTCACCATTTGAACATCAAAATTTGACTTGGGAAAAAGTGAACAATACGATTAATGATTAAAAAATTAAGTAAAAAGGAAATTTTGTTGTCATTTTTTTTTCGAGATTTGAATGTAAATTTGAGTCAGAGAGAACCAAAATGAGAAAATTTAAATCGAATCAAAATCAAGTCTGCAAATTCAATCCGACCAATAAAATTTTGTTACATATATTAAAGATCTTAAGTACATGAAAATATAAATACGCTAATACATCACCAATACCGATCATCGCAGACTCTTCGTGACAAAATAAAAGCATTAATTTCACATAGAATTGCTCACAAATAAAAGCATTTCACAAGCGTAACAATTATAGTCAGGGACGGAGCTATTGAGGGGCCCATATAGGCCATAGACCCTCCTAAATTTTTTAAAATTTATAAAAAAAATTTATAATAAAAATTAAAATATTGTAAATTTTAATTTTAGGGGGGGGGGCCAAATTTAATTTTTTAATAAAATTTAAAAAAAAAAATTTTTTTTTCAAATTTTTTAGTCCTTTCTCTTCTAAGTACTCTTACAGTTTTGTTTTTCTTCGTGCATATTGTCGTTATTGTTGCTAATAATAATTGGTCAGTAAATCTAACAACTCTTTTTCTTACTATCCGAGGTCGAATTTTTTTTTCTATCAAATCTAAATCTTGGCTTCCCTGAATATTAATTTCTGACTTCGTCCCTGATTATAGTGTTTAGATCTATGAATTCAACTCTAAAAAAGCCACATAAAGATATCCAACTGCTGCAATTAAAACTACTCTTATTTATTACTTTTTGTCGCGGTGGCCAAAGACTTAAATAAGAATAAAGAGATTTAAATATTTAAAAAATAATTATTGATATTAGTATACTGAATTATTATATTTTAGGGTTAATTTTATACGGTCCATACAAATATAGTGAATTACAAATATATCTCTATAAAGTTTAACTTCCATATGTTGTTTCTATAAAAATTCTAATACTTTCAAATATATTTTTGTGGTTTGTTACCGTTAAAGCACTCTATTTTATAAGTGAAATAACTTTTTTATCATCACAAATATGTACCTCCAAAATTTCAACTGTTAATTAAAGAGGGGTAAAAAAGTCAATTCATCTTATTAACAAACCAGGGTTATATATTTTATTTAGGCTAAATTACATAAACCCTCCTGTCAAAACTCGATTTTTCACTTTCCCTTCCTGTCATTTAAAAACCTACACTTTGCCCCATTGTAAAATGAAAAATGTGCACTTCCCTCCCTATCATCGCTCGTTAGGGTTCGGCTTAAAAAATTATTTTTTATGCCAAAGATATCCCTCCACCATTTTCCGCTGCTTCACCTCCTCCGCCTCACCGTCGCCTCGCCGCCTCGCGCGCCTCACGGCCAGCTCGCCTCCCAACCTTGCCGCCTCACCCTCCTCCATTGCCTCGCCCTCGCCCTCGCCTACATCCCCTTCGCCCTTCTCCACCGCTTACCCTCACACGCCACTGCATCCATGCCCACTCCGATCTCCTCGAAGAACGGAATAGAAGGGGCGACAGCCGAGTGAGGTTGGGGCGCTTGCCCTCGCATGCCTCTCCATCCATGCCCACTCTGATCTCTTCGAAGAATGGAAGAGGATGGGCGACGGCGGAGCAAGGTTGGGAGAGAGAACGAAAATGGTGAGAGGCATTTTTGTCATTTTGTCACGGTGTACCCCTTGTAAACATTTCTCATTTTTCAAAGGATCAAAGTGTAGGTTTTTAAATGTGAAAGGATAAAGTGAAAAAGCAGGTTTTGATAAGAAAATTTTCTATAATTTAGTCTTTTATCTATGGTTAACTAATTTTTTATAATGAATTCTAACGACAGGAATATTTGAAAACATCAGAAATTTTATAGAAACAATATATGAAAATTAAACTTTATAAAAATATATTTATAATTTACAAAATTAATTTTATATCTTGTATTAAAATCGAATGTCTAATCGTCACGATAATGACCTAATGGGAACGTCCACGTGGCGTATTCGACATATACATCAAAAATGATTTGGCGAGGATGTCGGGGTCTTATACTGAGAACTCAATTGTCTCCAATGGATAAGCCATAAGTAGTTCCTTGAGTGTGGTTTTTGCATTGCGTGATACACGTGTATTGCCGTGTGAGACTCGGTCGCGTCGAATCGGGATCTATTTGGCACAGCGTGCCGAGGCCTCCACGTTATACGCCCTTGTCGACTTGTTTTTTTTTTGTCTCTATCGTACGTCACGTGGACATGAGTCACATGAAGTAGGATCCAACAAAGGTCAAAAAAAATAAAAAATAAAAAACAAAAATATTTAATTAGATAAGTTATGATAGTGTGAAATGAAAAGGAGAACTCGGTTCTTGGTTTGCAGGGATTGGGTGCGCCCACTCCGCTACAATTATGAGGCCTCATGCATTTTTTTTTTTTTTTTTTTTTTTTTTTTTTATAAGGCTTATTCAACTCTTGGTCCAATTAAATGACTAGGATTAATTTAAACTTAGACCCAGCACAATAGCCATTGTCTATTAGCAACGTCCACAATTTCATCAGTAGAAAAAATATCCTTCTTTACTGTTTGGTTGGGGACAAGGGAGAATAACTTTCGTTATCCCCGCTATTCCGCCAAACGCACTAAATTTCGTCGAATATTTTTTCCTAGCCAAAAGCCTGCTATTCCCGTTATTCAATAAAGAGGATTTACTATTCCACCATTTTTGACCTCCAAAAAGAGTATTCAAAGCGTGTGCCCACTTGTGTGTTGGGTTTTATGTAAAAGATGGTGAAAAAAAAAAAAATTAATATAGTTTGCAGTTAGTTTGGTTGGACGTAAAATTTTTTTTTTCGTACCAAATAGTTTTACATATTTGGATGAAAATTCTTTTTTTCATTTTTCGGGGAAAATAGTTTTTTCCAGCCATTTTCCCACAGTTTTACGTGAAACCAAACATACCCTTAGTTTGACATTGAGATCCATCTGACGCTGTTAGATAAAATGGTTAGAAGTAAAAGTATATAGAAATATGTTTCTGTGTTCTCCTATCACAGAAAATATATAGTAATCGACTTATCGCGATATGTCAAACAAAATATGATATTTTTTTATTGTACTTTCTCATCACACGTAACGTAATTTTTTTTACAAAATGGTACGTTGCAGGGCTAGTTCTGAATCTATTCTATTGCAGGAGGTTCTATATGCTTTTTTTATTGCCTTTTCGGTTTTCACTTTTGTACTGCTTGTGAATAGTCTTTCTGGTATCTATCATACACGTGAGTAAGAGTGTTAAGATTGTTAATGAATTATTTAATATTAAATTGATTTTAAAAGTAACATTGTATTAGACTTAGACCTATGCCCCGTATCTAGGTGGCAAAGATCCATGGCATGCCATGGTTGACGACAGAATTAACATTTCTACTCTCATATTGACCGTCCTAAAGCAGTTAAGAATGACTGAGAATGCAGATTCTGATTACAGTCAATCTTACATTTCTAACTAAGTTTATTTTGGAATTATAATTACGTCAATCCAAATGCACGTCCTCTTATTTAGTGAGGCTGTGAGGCCACACTTTTGCTGGGCTTTGAGTGGCCTAAGAAAACACTTGAGGCACATTTTGAGGCCTCATGCATTTTTTTTTTATAAGGCTTATTCAACTCTTGGTCCAATTAAATGACTAGGATTAATTTAAACTTAGACCCAGCACAATAGCCATTGTCTATTAGCAACGTCCACAATTTCATCAGTAGAAAAAATATCCTTAAATTGTAAAATTTATCATTAAATTTGGTGAAATTGTGAATAACAGGTTTTATAAAACATATTACTTTGCTATTCTATATTACTGTTGTTCCGGCCAAAGAAAAACCAAAACTACAGTGGAGAAAAATAGAAAACCACAAATTAAAGTGGTAAAGCACAGATACCCTCAACCCCTGCATGCCCTAGTCCTTTTGCTTCCAAAGGATGGCCCTAGAGCAAGTGGCAAAGGATTTGGTGGTTGGTATTCGAGATCCAAGTTTGAATCCTAGTTGATTTACATTTCCAGCTAAATTTATTTCTAAATGAAATAAACGAAGCGGGCAGCATGCTACCTATCTCTCCAAAAAAAAAAACATTATCTTGGACAAGTAATAATTCTTCCTTGACATCTACTGTGCCTACAAAATCTTTGGGCATGTTTATTTTGTTAGGGAAATATGAATGGAGATCAAGTAAATTATGATCTTTAGGTGTGTAAGTTTACCTTCTTTAAGGTGTTATTAAAGTATAAAAGAAAGTGATTTTGGACCTTAAAGTATTAGGAAAATTAAACTGCTAATTAATTACACTTTATTGAATTTGGGTAATCAATCAATTCTTCAAATTAGTGCAAATTAATGCGTAAAGTTAGGATATCAATTAAAACTTTCTTTAAATATTGCATAATTTAAGTACAAAAATAACCTTGGATGAAGTTATCTTTTTACCAGCTAAATGTTTAAATTATAAGTTTATCCTCTATTAATCAACTGTTACTTTTTTTCTTTTTTTTTTTTATAAAATAATGTACCGAATTATTTTTCAAATATTAAAATATTGATCTTAGATCTTGTTTTAATATTTATATATATAGCCCCCTCGTGAGTCAAGAGTCTGGAGTGTTTTCTGACGGTCGAAAATTTCCGACAGATAGAGAAGAAATGCAGAATTCTTCTTCCTAAGACTCTTCTTACAGAAGCAGCAGCATAGTTGATTTAGATGTTGATTGCTTTGTAAGCAGAGGGACAATTATATATGCCAAGGATATCTTTCCTCTGCACCGAGTGCACTTTATGTGCCTTTCTTCCAAACAAGCAGAGCGATCCGATTTGGGTTTCCGGATACGTTGGCTATCCGGTTTTGTAAGTTTCCGCTGCCCTAAAATTTCCAACACTTTCTTTATTGTTCTTTCCTTCACTTATGAAAGGAAGCAATCAGGCAATGAAAGGAAGCATTGCCCGAGTGCTCCTTCCATTGACCCGTGCTGCCGTCAACAGAAACAGACAACTAGATCTTGTAATTGTTCCAATAGATGCGCAAAAGAATGGCCATTAGAATTTTCCACCAGTATATAGACTTTTATTTCGGGTTGTGAGGAGCGTACATTACGGGTGATGGAAACATGTTTTGTTTGTTTCTCTAAAAAAACATCACTCTGTTATGATAGATTTGTCCTTTTTAATAAGTTCTTCCTCACCATGGACTACAGAAAAATGAATATATATATATATATATATATATATGCTAAATGAATGAAGTATAGATTAAGAACTTGCCTTGGTCCTTAGCCTCCAAAGGATTGGGTCCATTAGCTTGACTTCTTCTACATAATCGGGCCAAACAAGATTTACGTATTCTAGGTCGACGTCCAATGATAGCCAAACACTTGGCATCAAATTAAGGTGCCTTGTTAGATTGGTAATCTTGGACTCCAATCACAAAAGACAGACAAATAATACGCATATGGATCTTCAAAACTGCTGGCCACTCTTTCTACCAACAAAAACAGTCAGTCTCGTATCTGCAGGAGGATTGCATTCTTTGCATTTCTAGTTATGCTGATGCTTTTGCTGCTCATCTTCTGTATCTTCCCACGGCTAGCCGTATCCGTGCACCATAGCAATGCAACTGACCTCGCGGCGTTGCTATCCTTCAAGAGCCTTGTTCGCAACCCCGACGGGCTTCTCGACAGAAGCTGGAACTCTAACAACACATCCTTGTGCACATGGTTTGGAGTCTCCTGCAGCCCCCGGCGGCAGCGAGTCATTGCGCTGCAACTCGAGGGGCTCTCTCTGCACGGCACGATCTCACCTCACCTCGGTAATCTCTCTTTCATGAACCGTCTTGACCTCAGCAACAACTCTCTCCGAGGGCCCATTCCTTACTCCCTTGGCCAACTTGCGCGACTTGCATCCCTTGCTCTTGGGCACAACCAGCTCTCGGGGCGCATTCCTTATGTTATCTTCAACATGTCTTTGATAACATACATCTCCTTCATCAAAAACAACCTCTCGGGACCTCTCCTTACCGATACCGTCAACAACATAACTATTCCGCGTGCCCAGTACTTGTCTGTCGAATCCAATCAGCTCAGTGGTTCGATCCCCTCAGACTTTCTGCTACGATGCAAAGACTTGCAGTATCTGTCTCTGTCCACCAACCAGTTCAGAGGGAGCATACCGGAAGAGCTTATGAGATTACAACAACTTCGTGTTTTATATCTCGACACAAATAGTCTCACCGGGTCCATCCCAACATCCATGGGCAATCTCACATATCTCACTAAGCTTGATCTTAGTTCTAATCACCTATCTGGCGTGATCCCGCCAGTTTTAGGCGGCCTAACGAATCTCCAATGGCTGACATTAGGTAGTAATTATTTAACCGGCGGAATACCCCAATCTCTACTGAATGCTTCCATGATGGGTCTGATGGATCTTTCAGACAACAACCTAACAGGGACAGTTCCGACCGAAATCGGAAAAAGTCTTCCGCACCTCACATTCCTCGGTTTTGGAACGAACGAACTGAGCGGCGGGCTCGAATTCATCACCTCGTTATCGCATTGCAAAGGGTTGCAGCGTTTGCACATCTCGTATAACGAATTGGAGGGCGCCTTACCAAATTCAATTGGAAATCTCAGCGGGAGCCTTTACGAATTCGATGCTTGTCCAAATCGCATCACAGGGGAGATTCCAACAACGCTCGGTAACTTGAGTGGGCTCTTAGAATTGTGTTTTCACAGCAACCAACTAATCGGAAATATACCGATAACTATTTTCAATCTCGAAGGGCTTCAAGTCCTCGATCTCGGACACAATAGTCTCTCAGGATCAATTCCTGATGAAATTGGCCGGCTGAACAGATTGGGTGAACTAGGCCTAGATTACAATGCACTATCTGGAGCCATACCGAACTCAATAGGGAACGTCAGCGCCTTACAGTTCTTATGGCTTGATAACAACAAATTATCGTCAAGCATCCCCGACAGCATATGGAGTCTCAGCAACCTTGTGGGTATGTATCTTTCACAGAATACTCTAGAGGGCTCGATCTCTCCGGAAGTAGGGAACTTGGCGGGCATAAACCAGTTGGATTTGTCGGTAAATCGGCTATTCGGTGACATACCTGATACTTTTGGGCAGCTTCAAACACTCAGCATTTTGAATGCTTCTAACAACTCGTTTCAGGGCCCGATTCCACAGTCCTTCAGTAAGCTAACAGGTATCCAGTATTTGGACCTCTCGCTGAATGAATTTTCCGGTCCCATACCGGAATTCTTAGCTGATCTCCACCAACTTGTTGGCTTGAATCTCTCTTTCAACAAGTTCCAAGGACAGGTACCGACTGGCGGCATATTTTCCAATGTCAGCTTTCGATCTTTGATGGGGAACATGAATTTATGCGGTTCGCAGGAACTCGGTCTGTCGCCTTGCTCAAAATCCAGGTCTAATAGAGTACACAAGCTCAAAATCATCCTCCCTACTATTGCTGCCTCTATAATAATCTTTTTCTCTTGCCTTTCTATCCTTCTTGCCTATCGGTGGAGGAGCAAGCGCGGCACTTCATCCTCTGAAACGCCACATCTGAACATGTACAGTCGAATTTCGCACCGCGAGCTTGTCCGTGCCACGGACAATTTCAGCGAGTCTAATTTGCTCGGCACTGGAAGCTACAGCTCGGTGTATCGAGGGCGCCTAGACGACGAATCGCTCATTGCCGTGAAGGTTCTAGATTTAGAAGCAGAAGGGTCCTCGAGGAGTTTCGATTTAGAGTGTCGGGCATTGCGAATGATCAGGCATCGGAACCTCGTCAGAATCGTCAGCACCTGCTCCAACTTGGACTTCAAGGCGCTGGTGCTCGAGTACATGCCGAATGGGAGCCTTGAGAGATGGTTGTACTCCCCTGCCACTAGCTTGAGTCTTCTTCAGAGAATGAAAATCATTCTGGATGTGGCATTAGCACTGGAGTACCTCCACCACCATCTTCAGCAAGCCGTGGTGCATTGCGATATAAAGCCGAGTAACGTGCTGCTGGACGGAGACATGAATGCACGTGTCAGCGACTTTGGCATCGCAAAATTGCTGTCCCCCGATAGCAAATCCGTAGTATCAGCGAGCGCAGCAGGCACCATTGGATATATGCCTCCAGGTAAAGATCAAAAACAAACTCTCGACAAAACGTTTCGCCACAAAAATTAGATGACAAGAGTAAATAACCGACGAAAAGAATTATTGTTGCGAAATTCATAGCCACATTTTCATGCCTGTTTAATCTGTTCACAATAGTATTTTATTTCGTCAGTGACAATTTGTTTTGTCGAAGCACTAAATTGATATGTTTGACAGAGTATGGATCTACTGGCAGAGTTTCAAGAAGAGGAGATGTTTACAGCTATGGAATACTACTGCTAGAAACTTTTACAGGTAAAAAACCCACAGATAGCATGTTCAGTGGCGAATCAAACTTGCGAAAGTGGGTATTTGATGCATACGATGCGAGATTATCGGATGTAGTGGATGCCAACCTCCTCAGAGATGAGTCTAGTGATGGTAGAGACACTCTCGACGATTGTCTGTCGTCTGTTATCAAACTGGCTTTGGAATGCTCAAAGGATTCACCGAAAGAACGGATCACGATGAAAGAAGTCGTCTCCAGAATGCAGAAGATACAAACGGAGTACTTAAGAAAGTTGTCTGGTGGTTGATGCATAACATTGGGCGCGCAAGATCAAAATAAGTTCTACAAGATGCATGGTTTCAGAGAAAGAAATGAAGTACTGGAGCATGTCCCTTTCTTTCTTTTGTTATGTAGCAAATAAGACTATTTGCTGTTAGTTATTTGACTTATTGATGCTCCAATGACTAAGACATATACTTTTATTAAGGAAATTTAGATTCTGCTAAATTTAATTATTTTGTACGCTTATTCAAATTATGAAACTGAAATTTGTTATTAAAGAAAGAATTCTAATCATACCAATTATTAATGGTTTAATTAGGATATTAATATCTCCTACTTTGAAGTATATCTATGTGTCCATTACAATGCAAACAGGGCAGATCCAAGGATGGGAGGTTGCTGAGTCTTAGGTTCTATGTTTTGCTGTAGCTTATCACTCTGTTCACGATGGAATGGAGCAAATTTTTGACAAATCGAGATGGATCAAAAGAAAAAGGGTTCCCGCCATCCGCTCATTTACTTTTTTTTGAGAATAGGTAGCATGCTACCCGCTTCATTCAGTGAAAGAATGAATTAAGCTACAGGTATGAGGCAACTAGGGCATCAAAATAAAAAAAAAAAGGGCAAAAAGTCAAATGTTAAATGTCAAATGTCAAATGTCTTTCCAGGAACTAATCAGCTGTTTGAGGCTTTGCACCGCCAAAAGAGGGTCCGAGACAGTGTCGCGGAAGATACTATTATTCCTCGCCTTGCAGATGCTCCACCAGCAAGCCGCCAAGCTGGCAAGCCCGTTGTCCCTATTCCGTCCTCCACTCCTCCCCTGCCACCTATCCCAGACTCCGTGCACTTCATCACCCAGGTCCTCTGGCCCGACATTCTCAATACCCATTACCATCAAGAACTTAACAGCCACGCATTGCGTGAATAAGTGCTCCACTGACTCCTCGTACATCTTGCACATCACACAAGTCTTGTCCCCACTCCACCCCCTCTTGATAAGGTTTTTAACTGTAAGAACTCTTTTCTTGAGTAGTAGCCAAATGAACACCTTAACCTTAAGTGGTATACGCACTCTCCACAGTAGTTTGGCCCTTCCGTCCCTTGTACCCCTGTCGTTCAACATCCTATACAGCGATCTTACCGAGAACAAATCATTGTTGCTCCACCTCCACCCCATCGAGTCTACTTAAAAGAGTATTGGGATGGATTCTAGTCAGATTATTTTTTTTTCTAATTTTTGACCCCAACTTACTGTCCCAAATAGAACGGATCAGGACGAGAGTTCCATCAACTTGGATCCATTTGTATCCCTAGCCCATTGACCAAAAATTTTATTCTTATAATAATTTTAACATACAAGTTACAAAAAAATAAGAAAAAAAGGAAAAAAAAAACTCTGAAATATAATAGGAGGGTTGCAGATTATCCTCTTCCCAAAAAATCTATTATTGCGCTCAAACTAGATGGTCCACCACACGGTAGCAATGGTTTGGAGCTGTAGACAACCCAAAAACTATACACCGAGGGGCACTTGTGTATAAAAGAAAGTGATTTTGGACCTCGTAGTATTAGGCAAAATAAACTGCTAATTAATTACACTTTATTGAATTTTCAAAGATGCTTTTACTTCTATGTTACGCATGACATTTTATCATACACTCCAACTTGTGCGCCCACTCCACTACAATTATGAGTGCCTCCAAAAAGAGTATTCAAACGTGTGCCCACTTGTGTAGGGGTGTAAACGAGCCCAACACCAACACTAGCGAGCTGGGGTTGGCTATTATGCATTGTTCGATTAAAGTATCAATAAAAATTCGCTCGTGAACACTAGCGCTTAGCTTAACTTACAATAAACTAAAAAAAAATAGATTAAATGTATTAAAAAAATAAATTTATAAAATCTTATTCATTAGACTTTGATCTAATAGTTAAAATTTTATATGAAAATGAGTTTTCTTATAATTAATTAAGCTCGCATTTATATTTTTATTTTGCTAGAAATTAAATAATAAAAATATATATTATATATAATTATTTATTTATATATATAAATATAAATTAAATAAATTATATAAATATAAAATATATGTATTCTAGCACGAGCGAGCTGACCCTAGCTCGTGTTCGGCTCGTTTATTAAACGAAATGAAAAATTCACTCGTGTTTGGCTCGTTTACTAAACGAGCGAGCGATCTCGAGCTCATTTCGAAATTTGAGCTCCGAACAATGTGAATTGCCACTCCTACACTTGTGTTATTGTGTGTTGGGTTTTATCATTTTATGTAAAAAAAGGTGAAAAAAAAAATTTAATATAGTTTCCAGTTCGTTTGGTTGGACGTAAAATTTTTTTTCGTAACAAATAGTTTTACATATTTGGATGAAAATTCTCTTTTTTGTTTTTCAGAAAAAATAGTGTTTTTCATCATTTTTTTTTTTTTCACAATTTTACGTGAAATCAAACATATTCTTAGTTTGACATATTTATCCATCTACATTGTTAGATAAAATAGAGTTAGGAGTAAAAATATATAGAAATATGTTTCTGTGTTCTCCGGTAGGACCACAGAAAATATATAGTGATCGACTTATCGCGATATGCCGAACAAAATATGGTATTTTTCCATTGATTCACATTCCATTAATTTTTAATTTTTAATGTGAGTTATTTTCTTGAGTTGAATTCGGGATTCGTTGTTGAAATTACGTGAAAGGAAAAAAAAATCACAGGAAAGAAAAGTGAAACATCTCAATCCACACAATTGTAAAGTTTAAATTTGGTGAAACTACAGAGAGATAGATCCAAGTTTGTTCTTACAACACTTTGCTTGTCGAGAAGTTTTCTCGAGTTTGAACACTTTGCCTGTCGAGATATATATAAAACACGGAGTTTTCGTAACCTCGTAAGCTCTTCTGGTATGCTTCCTCTGAACTGGTTGGTTGGTGGATAGAGATAGATACTGCAAGTTCCCACATCGTACAAGAAACCTCTGAGCTGATTGGATTCGACAGACAAGCACTGGACAAGCGGAATAGTTATATTGCCGACGGTATCGGTAAGGAGAGGTCCCGACTCCCGAGAGGTGGTTTTTGATGAAGGAGATGTATGTTATCGAACCTCTCGGGGTATATATATAGAGTTGAACTAGAATACTATCGGTAGTAAAACGGTCGTTTTACTACCGATTTGTTTTCGATGATAGAGCTTCCAAATTGACGATCGACTCCGTTGAATATGATCTATATCATTTGAAGTGTTTAGAAATCAAATTTCAAATCTTTTCGACTTCATTTGCCTAATGATCAAACGGTTTCAAAATTTATAATTTTAATGGTCGATAAGAGGCGTTTTCTCGTTTAACGGCGTAAAGATATCCAAATCAATTGAATTTTTGTTAGAAAATTCTTTAAACTATTTAAAACAAGATCTATACTCTTGATCTTGATTACAGGACTCCTATTATCATTTTTTAAAGAGTATTCATTTTCAGCCGTTCATTTTTATGTCCACTTGATGGATAAAAGAACAATATCGAAAGTGCGTGAAATTTGATTTCTAGGTAGTTTAAATAGTTTAGATCATATTTAATGGAGCCGATCATCAATTTGAAAGCTCTATCATCGAAAACAAATCGGTAGTAAAACGACCTAGTTTCTGCTAGATAGTATTCTAGTTCAACTCGTATATATATATATATATATATATATATATATATATATATATATATATATATATATATATATATATATGTATATATATATATGTATATGTATATATATATATATGTATATATATATATGTAGGCTGGGGCTACTATATTCTTATGAGTATAAACCTTCTTGTACTCATATATTTTTAACCGTTGATTGATTGAATATGTGGTTAGGATGATGGTGGTTCTCATTTAGAATTATAGTGGTCCCCTAGAGTTGTTGGTTGAATAGTATGTTCTAACGGGTGAAAATGATCAATGGAATAAATCTAAGGGCCGAAAATTTATGAGAATAAAAGAGCCAATACTAATAAAAGTATAGTAGCCGGACTCTATTATGAGTAGGGCTACTATACTATTATGAGTAGTAGAGCCCTACTACTCATAAGTTATTTTCGATGATAGAGCTTCCGAATCGACGATCCACTCCGTTAAATATGATCTAGAGTATTTAAAACTTCTAGAAAATAAATTTCGTAATTTTTCAAAATTCGTCGTCATTTCGTAGACAACCTGGGTGATAAATTTCATAGACAAAATTCGCCATCATTTCTTCTGGAGGGGTCAAATGCTATGTAATGGCTTCCACTGCCTAGTTAAGTAGAAACATGTGTCGACCAAAAAAAATGGGGAAGATTGGGTATCCGAAATCTACGTGTCACGAACTCGGCCCTATTGATGAAAGTACTTTGGAATTTTTACAACTCCCACAACCTCCCATGGGTTAAACTACTAATGCAAAAATATTACAAGCACCGACACCCTACTACCGGTTGCAATTGCACTTCTAGGTGCTGCCTAGTTTGGAAAGGTTCACTTTCGTCTCGCTGGGCAATGGAAAGGCAACGTCCTTTTGGCATGCGAGATGGTCTGGTGAGCTTACCTTGACACACCAATTCCCAAACCTATATGCCATTTTGAGATACACAAACCTGTCAGTTGCTAACCGGCTCTAGCGCTTCGCCCAGAGCAACACCCTTGGTTTCGAACCAGACTTGTGTCTTCGGGAGTAACAGGAGGAGCTGCTGCGGCTCAAAACTCTGCTCCAGAACACATCACTTTCAAACGAGAATGACTATATCTCTTGGCGATGGAACGATGATGGAAAGTTTCAGATACGTCGTGCATACAACTTGCTTATTTTTTATGGTGTAAATGCAAACTGTACCCCTTGCCTTTAGAGGCTTAAGATCCCACTAAGAGTGAAAATCTTTATGTGGCTCGCTGCGAGAAATAAAATCTTGACAGCTGATACTCTGGCGACAAGGGGTTGGTATGGTCCATTGATTTGCATCCTTTTCTCAAGGAGTATGTGGAGAGAATCTACAACACATCTTCTTCTCCTGCACATACACGGCGACTGTATGGAATCTTCTACTACAAGACCGTCCGACGACTCGTCACGCTCTGCTCACACTACCAGGGGACCTACCTGCTCGATGGAATCGTGCTCGCACCTCAGTGAGGGGGCGGCCTAGGAAAAGTTTCGATATCTTACTCACAACAATTTGCTGGGAATTTTGGAAGGAACGAAATAGACATATCTTCGACGCTCAACTATCTACAAGCGGCGAAATAGGAAGGAAAGCGATAGACACGGTTACACTATGGCAATTTGCTCTAGGGACCTGATCGGTGACGAATCGCGGTTTCCTTCCTTCTTCCTAGTTGTTGAGTTTTCTTTCCTTCTTTTGAGTGTGTTGTACTGTTCTTCGTTTCTTTCAAGCTGTACCCAACCGGGTAATTGTCACAACTGTATGCCCCTCTAGTTTTTTCAATCACAAATAGGGTATATATCTGTTTACTCAAAAAAAAACACATAGAGCTCAATTCTCACACTCTCTCTCTCTCTCTCTCTCTCTCTCTCTCTCTCTCTATATATATATATATATATATATATATATAGTATAATAATTATTATCAATCATTAATATATAATATAATATATAGAATAAAAAATACATGTAATAATTTTCTATTTATATATTTTTCTATACTAATTTTTTTTTTAAAAAAAAAATAGCAAACTACCCGCTTCATTCATTCAGAAGGAGCGTAAAAGATATTAGTTGCATTCTTGATTCTTTCCATCGGGGAAAGAAAATGCCATGAAATATATGGTCAGAACTGTCTGCCTTGAATACAAGGCCACGCATCACGGCGGCTGTCGCAATCGCTATAATTACCAAATAAAGGACGAGCAGCCAGCAAGCACAAATGCTTTGTTTATGCCTCTAATTTGACTTGCAGGAAGATGATACAAACACGATATGAACATCGCTACAAAATATAATATTATTAATATAATAATAATATATAATTATTATTGTATATAAAATATTATTATATTTTTTAATACGGATGAGAGTTGATAAAAATCTCATCTATAGTTCATATATTTTAAAGAAAAAGATTATTCATCGTACATAATTTATTTATATAATTCAAAAAAAATTTATTTATTTCGACAAAATATTTATTATTTTATATTATATGTGCATAAAAAAAATAAAATTATATATATATATATATATATATATATATATATATATATATATATATATATATATATATATATATATATATATATAGTAGAGCTAAAATATTTTTAAAAGACCAAGTTCTTGATGCTTCTAAGTTTCTAGCCCTTGGATCTACATCCTAGTTACTAATACCCCTTGGATCAAATACTATTCCACCTACCAACACCTATCCTCATCATCTCAACCCCACATTTATCTATCCAATGGTTAAAAATTTAAAAGACCACCTCATTAGGTAGTTTTGAGCCAACTATATATATATATATATATATATATATATATATATATATATATATATATATATATATATATAATGAGATACGTTATGAACTGGCGTGTCTGCGTGTGACACAAGTCCGACACGGACATACGAGGCTCGTAGAAGTGTCTACAAGAAATAAGTATGATACTAACCGTCCTTAGAGTGCTGCAAAGCGGTTTCCATGTTAGTGCCCGAGACCCGAATTCGAATTCTAACATTCACATTTTCATGTTTTTATTTCTTAACGAAATAAACGGTTTAGCCACTAATTAGCCTCTCAAAAAGGAAAAAAAAAAAAAAAGAAGAAGAAGAAATAAGTATGATAATGATAAGTTAGTCAACAAGAATTCTCGTTACTTTCATAGCATTCAGAAGTGTAATTGGGTACAAGAAAATGGATAAGATTGCCTGCCATGCTCAGGACGTATAAGTAGTTAATTTCCTCCAAGATAAGCAGCTTCAGAATCTCTCCTCCTGTCTGCTCCCACAAAACCCAAAAACCACAGCACACTTCAAGCATACAGAAGGCCAGATTCTTGCACGTAAATGGCTTCTTTTCTACTTCCAGCCATGCTAATGGTATTGCTATTCATCTTCTTCTACCCTCAACTAACCATATCACTAGAACACAGCAGCAACTTCACAGATCACACATCACTGCTCTCCTTCAAGAGCCACATTCAAGATCCCAACAGCATTCTCGACAAGAGCTGGAACTCCAACACCTCCTTTTGCAGCTGGATTGGAGTCTCCTGCAGCTCCCGACGACAGCGAGTGGTCGCGCTACGGCTCGAAGGACTCTCCCTTCAAGGCACCATCTCTCCTCAACTTGGAAACCTCTCCTTCTTGGCCTACCTCGACCTCGGCAACAATTCTCTCACGGGGCCCATCCCTGCTTCCCTCGGCAGCCTTCCCCGTCTCAAATTCCTCATTCTCGGGCACAACCAACTATCCGGACGCATTCCTTCCACCGTCTTCAATACGACATCTCTAACTCATCTCTCCTTCACCTCAAACAACCTTTCAGGTCCTCTCGTCGCAGATCATAATACTAACTTTACAATTCCACATCTCGAGTTCTTTTCTGTCGAGTCAAATCAACTGAATGGAACAATTCCTCAAGGCTTTCTACACTGCCAGAATCTGCAACAGCTCTCTCTATCCACCAACTATTTCAGCGGAGGCATACCGACAGAGCTCGCCGAGTTAAACAAACTCAGCATTCTATTCCTCGACACCAACTATCTCACAGGGTCGATCCCGGCATCTTTAGGCAACCTCACATATCTCACCCAGCTCGATCTCCATTCTAACCACTTACAAGGAGAGATTCCCCCAGAATTAGGCTACCTATTAAATCTCCAGTGGCTGTGGCTAGGAGACAACAACCTAACAGGCGAACTACCGGCCTTTTTATCAAACATGTCCATGATCCGTGTTATGGACTTTTCATCCAACAACCTTGCGAAAGTGCCGATTGAATTGGGGAAGAACCTTCCATTCCTAACCTCTATTGGCCTCAGCTGGAACAAAGTGAGCAGCGGGCTCGACTTCGTCTACTCTTTATCCAATTGCAGGCAATTGCAGACTATAGACCTCTCGCATAACGAGCTGGAAGGGGTCATTCCAGATTCAATTGCGAATCTCAGCACGAGTGTCATGAAGTTCGCTGTGAATGGAAATCGTATCACAGGAGGGATCCCTGCAGGATTTAACAATTTGAGCAACCTACTTTTCTTGAATTTGCGCAACAACGAACTGACAGGGACTATACCGCCGGAGATTGCTGAGATAGGAGCGCTACAAGCGCTCTACCTAGGTTACAACACAATCTCAGGTTCGATACCTCCCGAACTCGGACGGCTGAAGAGTTTGAGTGAGTTAAGCCTCGAGAACAATGCACTGTCAGGATCCATACCAGACTCAATTGGGAACATTAGTACCTTGCAGTTCCTATGGCTTCGTACGAATAAATTGTCGTCGAGTATCCCCCGAAGCTTATGGGACCTTCCCGCACTCGTGGGGTTGTACCTCGCACAAAACGCTCTCGAAGGTGTAATTCATCCGGACGCGGAGAACATGATGGCCATAACTCAGTTGGATTTATCCGCCAATCGATTGTCAGGCAGCATCCCAGAAACTCTTGGACAGCTTCAAATGCTCGCAGCTTTGGATCTGTCTAACAACTTGTTCAGTGGTCTTATGCCACAATCTCTTGGTAAATTGATAAGCATCGAATATTTGGACCTCTCACATAATGAATTTTCTGGGCCTATACCAAATTCCTTAGCTGATCTCCGCCACCTTGCTTCCTTGAACCTTTCTTTCAACAAGTTAGAGGGGCTGATCCCAAGTGGTGGGGTGTTCTCCAATATTTCTTTCCAATCTTTAATGGGGAATGCGGCGTTGTGTGGGATGTCAAAACTTGGGTTCTCGCCTTGCGCCATCAAATCTACTAACTTGCATTCAAGTGCTAAATTACATAAGCTCAAAATCATCCTCCCAACCATTGCTTTGTCAATAATGCTCTTCTCTTGCTTTTTTATCCTTATCCTTTACTGGCGAAAGGGCAGAAATGTCGTTTCTTCGCCCAAGATCCCGCATCTACATGAATATAGCTTGATTCCGTACCACGAGCTTGCTCGTGCCACCGATGGTTTCAGCGAATCCAATTTTCTGGGTAGGGGAGGCTCTGGCTCGGTGTACCGAGGACGCCTAGATGATGGATCACTCATTGCTGTAAAGGTGCTAGATCTAGAAAATAAAAGGTCTTTGAGGAGCTTCGAATCAGAATGCCGTGCGCTGGGCATGATCAGGCACCGAAACCTGGTCAGAATAATCAGCACCTGCTCCAACTTAGACTTCAAGGCATTAGTACTCCAGTACATGGCCAACGGGAGCCTCGAAAGATGGCTATATTCTTCTCCTGAATGCTGTCTGACTCTTCTTCAGAGGATAAACATCGTATCAGACGTGGCGCTTGCGCTGGAGTATCTCCACCACCAGCTTCATCAAGTTGTGGTGCATTGTGATGTAAAGCCTAGTAATGTACTATTAGACGAAGAAATGAATGCGCGTCTGAGCGACTTCGGCATAGCGAAACTACTGGCCTCTGATAGCAAATCACTGGTGTCAGCAAGCATAGCAGGCACCTTCGGGTACATGCCCCCAGGTAAAGTTAGCTTGATCACTATTTTTTGTAAACTTTTTACATGCTCCCTTGTCGAAAAGACTAATCCGATACACGTGTCAGAGTACGGATCATCGGGAGAAGTTTCAACAAGAGGAGATGTGTACAGCTACGGGATACTGCTGCTAGAAACTTTTACGAGAAAGAAGCCCACAGATCTGATGTTTGCAGGGGAATTAAACTTGCGACGTTGGGTGCTCGATGCATATTCCACCAGATTATTCGATGTACTTGATGCTAACCTCCTCGGAGATACGCTTGTTGGTGATCAAGGAACTCTGGGAGATCACTCAGCAAGAAATCGATGCCTATTGTCGATTATCGAACTAGCTTTACAATGCTCGACGGACTCACCGATGGAACGGATTTCGATGAAGGATGCTGTCGCCAAAATGCAGAAGATAAAAACGGAGTACTTGCGAAAGCTGCCCAACAATTGACGCGCGCTGTCGAGACTTCGCCTGCTTCTTGTTCCTCGTTTCTCTCCTGAAGGGAGACTTCACTCTGCTTCTTTCAAGTAATAACAAAACTAGGCAATCTCAACACCCTATTATGGAATTTGCAGTTGTAAATCATCAATGTAACAGCCTAAGATGTTGGTAAACAAGTAGATGTTCTATTTGACAGTTAATAAATTTAATTCTTATAATAATTTTGACATACAAGTTATAAAAAATAAGAAAAAAAGAAGCAGATAAAACTCTGAAATATAGTTATGGACCATTTTGAAATGGTCTCCAAAATTTTATTTTCGTTATAACACCCCCTCAAATTTTCAATAATTTTAAATTTTCTTTGCGATGGATGATTTTATTCAATTCATCCACAATGGTAGTTGAATTGCACGGTGGATTTTGTTAAATTCATCCGCAATTCCGTTCAAATTCAATATCATTGATAATATTTAATAAGTACAACTATAATAATTAACAAATAACAACTAATAAAACTATTAAACTTAATAAAGTCCTTGATTCATATAACCAGAATAATTCAAATAAAAAAATTAACAGTTGCAACTGTGACATAAAAAACCTGAAAGCATCATCATAACTACCAACCCTAAATTTTCTTCTTTTTTTTGGCCTTTTGCCCCTTACTGTATACTTCTCTATTTTTCCCTCATGGCTTACAATATATAATTGCATGAAATGAATCAACATCTAGATTTTCGAATTTTAAATTGGACCTCGAATTTTAACTATCATCTTTGAATATCATTAACACAACGCAAATGGATCAATGTTAAAAATGGTTTATAACAACTTCAAACTATCCAAAGGAAAACACATGACATTTAATTTGAGTCCTAAAAGGAAAAAAAATATGAAGAAAGGGTCATGTAACACATATAAGTATGCTCAATGCGGATATAAATGTACAATCTAAAACCTCCAAGGAAAAAAATATATATATTTCTATGATTCAAATTCACGATGCTCGAATTAAACTTAAGCAACCTCACAATTGCGCCCACCCTCGATTTGTTTTTACCCTTTGACGGATGCGGCGCAAAACCATCATTCCAGTATACTTGCTGCATAATAAAAACAAGAAGGAATTTTTACTTGATTAATCCAAGAATAGATGTAACCAAACAAATAAGACAAAGCAAAAGATATTAGTTGCACTATCTTTTAGGGAAAGAATATGCCGAATTAAATATGAGGTCATTCAATAAAACGCCACACATCACATTCACTTTCGCTTTCGCAATCATTAATTATCATATATGGACCACGAACTAGCAAGCACAAATGATTTTATGCCTCTATTTTGACTTGCATGAAGGTGTTACAATCAATCAGTTGTCACGCTTTTAATTCTCTCCAATTTTCAATATCGTCCCTTCTGTTATCTTGAGTTCCATTGCATAATGAGAAGTAAGCAATTAATATCAAAATTTCTCATGTACTTGAATTTCATCACTTTCAGATGTGCAACTGGGCATAAGAAAACAAATAAAATAGTCGTGTTCAGGATGGACAGATATTTAATTTTCATCAAGAATAAACAATTTCGGAATCTCTCCTCAGTCTGCTCCTATAATACCCACAAATCACAGCACACTTCAAGCATACAGAAGGCCAGATTCTTCTGAGTAAATGGCTGCTTTTCTATTTCCAAGCATGCTAATGGTATTACTATTCATCTTCTTCTACCCTCAACTAACCATGTCACTAGAACACAGCAACTTTACAGACCACACAGCACTGCTGTCCTTCAAGAGCCACATTCAAGATCCCAACGGCGTTCTTGACAAAAGCTGGAACTCCAATACCTCCTTCTGCAACTGGATTGGAGTCTCCTGCAGCTCTCAAAGACAGCAAGTGGTCGCACTACAGCTCGAAGGATTCTCTCTTCAAGGCACCATCTCTCCTCAACTTGGAAACCTCTCCTTCATGGCCTACCTCGACCTCAGCAACAATTCTCTCACAGGGCCCATCCCTGATTCCCTTGGTCGCCTTCCCCGCCTCAAATCCCTCATTCTCAAGCACAACCAATTATCTGGACACATTCCTTCCAGCATCTTCAATATGTCATCTCTAACTCAGCTCTCCTTTGGCTGGAACAACCTTTCAGGTCCTCTCCTCCCAGATCACAGAAGTAACTTTACAATTCCACATCTTCAATACTTCTCTGTTGAGTCAAATCAGCTCAGTGGTGCAATTCCCTCCGGCTTTCTTCAATGCCAAAATCTGCAAGTACTTTCTCTATCCACCAACTATTTTAGCGGAAGCATACCAACAGAGCTCACCAACTTGCAAAAACTAAGTATTCTATATCTTGACACAAACTATCTCATAGGGTCAATCCCACCATCTTTAGGCAACCTTACATATCTCACCCAGCTTGATCTCAGTTCCAACCACTTACAAGGTGGGATTCCCCCAGAAGTAGGTGACCTATTAAATCTCCAGTGGCTAACGCTAGGGGACAACACCCTAACAGGCGAACTACCGGCCTCATTATCAAACATTTCCACGATCAGAGTTATGGATTTTTCAATCAACAACCTCACTGGGCGAGTGCCGATTGAACTGGGGAAGAACCTTCCATTCCTAACCACTATTGGACTCAGCTGGAACAAAGTAAGTAGTGGGCTTGACTTCATCAACTCTTTATCCAACTGCAAGCAATTGCAGAATATATATCTCTTGCATAATGAGCTGGAAGGCGTCATTCCAGATTCAATTGCAAATCTCAGCACGAGTGTCATGAAGTTCAGTATTCGTGGAAATCGTATCGCAGGAGGGATCCCTGCAGGATTTAGTAATTTAAGTAACCTAATTTTCTTGAATTTGCACAGTAATGAACTGACAGGAAATATACCACCTGAGATTGCTAAGATAGGATCGCTACAACAACTCTACCTAGGTTACAATAAACTCACAGGTTCAATACCTCCTGAACTCGGACAGCTGAAGAGCTTGAATCAGTTAAGCCTCGAGGGCAATGCACTATCAGGAGCCATACCTGACTGAATTGGGAATATTAGTGCGATGCAGTCCCTATGGCTTCATACCAATAAATTATCATCAAGTATCCCCCAAAGCATCTGGAGCCTTCAGGGACTGGTGATGCTGTATCTCTCACAAAATGCTCTTGAAGGTATAATGCATCCAGATGTAGGGAACTTGATGAACATAAACCAGTTGAATTTATCCGCCAATCTGTTGTCAGGTAGCATCCCAGATACTCTTGGACAGCTTCAAATGCTTGATGCTTTGGATCTGTCTAGCAACTTGTTCAATGGTCTTATGCCACAATCTCTTGGTAAATTGATAAGCATCGAATATTTGGACCTCTCACACAATGAATTTTCTGGTCCTATACCAAATTCCTTAGCTGATCTCCGCCACCTTGCTTCCTTGAACCTTTCTTTCAACAAGTTAGAGGGGCCGATCCCAAGTGGTGGGGTGTTCTCCAATATTTCTTTCCAATCTTTAATGGGGAATGCGGCGTTGTGTGGGATGTCAAAACTTGGGTTCTCGCCTTGCGCCATCAAATCTACTAATTTTCATTCAAGTGCTAAATTACATAAGCTCAAAATCATCCTCCCAACCATTGCTTTGTCAATAATGCTCTTCTCTTGCTTTTTTATCCTTTATTGGCGAAAGGGAAGAAATGTCGTTTCTTCTCCCAAGATCCCACATCTACATGAATATAGCTTGATTCCGTACCACGAGATTGCTCGTGCCACCGATGGTTTCAGCGAGTCCAATTTTCTGGGAAGGGGGAGCTCTGGCTCGGTGTACCGAGGACGCCTAGATGATGGATCACTCGTCGCTGTAAAGGTGCTAGATCTAGAAAATAAAAGGTTTTTGAGGAGCTTCGAATCAGAATGCCGTGCGCTGGGCATGATCAGGCACCGAAACCTCGTCAGAATAATCAGCACCTGCTCCAACTTAGACTTCAAGGCATTAGTACTCCAGTACATGCCCAATGGGAGCCTCGAAAGATGGCTATATTCTTCTCCTGAATGCTGTCTGACTCTTCTTCAGAGGATAAACATCGTATCAGATGTGGCGCTTGCGCTGGAGTACCTCCACCACCAGCTTCATCAGGTTGTGGTGCATTGTGATGTAAAGCCTAGTAATGTACTATTAGACGAAGAAATGAATGCACGTCTGAGCGGCTTCGGCATAGCGAAACTACTGGCCTCAGATAGCAAATCACTAGTGTCAGCAAGCATAGCAGGCACGTTCGGGTACATGCCCCCAGGTAAAACTCATCAGTATTTTATAAACTATTTATATACTTCCTTGTCGAAAAGACTAATCTGATTATGTGACAGAATATGGATCATCGGGAGAAGTTTCAACAGGAGGAGATGTGTACAGCTACGGGATAGTGTTGTTAGAAACTTTTACGGGAAAGAAACCCACAGATCTAATGTTTGATGGGGAATCAAACTTGAGGCACTGGGTACTTGATGCATATCCCACCAGATTATTTGATGTACTTGATGCTAACCTCCTCAGAGATACGCTTGGTGATGAAGGAACTCTGGAAGATCACTCAGCAAGAAATCGATGCCTATTGTCTATTATCGAACTAGCTTTACAATGCTCACGGGATTCGCCAAAGGAACGGATTTTAATGAAGGACATTGTCGCTAAAATGCGGAGGATAAAACTGGAATATTTCCAAAAGGTGCCCAACAATTGATGTGCGATTATAACTCATCGATGTAATAGCTTAAGCTGTTGGTAAACAAGTTGATCTTCTGTTTGACAGCTAAAAATTTCTTTTCTTTTTGTGTCCTCCAATCAAATTTTAGCAAAAGTAAGCAATCTGTCTACATCGTGCAGGTTTATGATGACCAGAATTTCCTATGACTCTTCTAGTAATTTAGAACATATTCTCCTAGAAACAACAAATATATGATAAGCATGATCTTTGACCAGCAAGCGCATTCACTTGATATGCAACAAATGAGACTAAAAATCAAGTAGCTCTTTGCTTATTTACGAACAAAAGGTAAAGACAACACAGTTAATCAAAATCGGGCTATAATCTGTTCTTTTTCAATACGATTTTACGTCATAGGAATTCGCCTGGAGGACTAATTTTGTGTCGTCCAAACCAAACCAGCAAAAGTTAGATTGGTCAGTATTGCTTAAACATGTGCATAGAGCATTTTTAGACCTCATTTGAGTTCTTACTGAAAGCTTTAATGAACAAATCCCTTACAAAAGGTTTCTTCCTGCTTATCCTTTTTGTCGTGTTACTGTGATACAGACCATGTTTCTAAAATACTACGATTAAATTTTGACCTAGATTATGGCACAAAGGCTTCGATAATTTACACTGCCACAATATAGGGCTGAAGAAAGACTTCTGCAGCAGTAATATCTTCTTGCAGCAGTAAGCAAATCAAGACAGCAACAATAAAAGCTACAAAGCGATCAAGGCTGAAGAAAGTTGCATGGATCCCATGTCAGAAAGAGAGAAGAAAAACATAAGTTACCAACTTATTGACTTTCCTAAAAGACTACAGCCCAAACAAAACTATAACAATGTAAAGAGAGTAAATTGGAATCATATAGGAGCCGATTACAACTGGAAGTACTTCCTAAACAAGACTGGGGACTGGCTGTCAAGCAACAACACTTTCAAACACTAAATCTTTGCAGTAGACACGCACGATATTGTTGGGCGTACCATGCCCATGCTACATAGTGCTGGCTAAGGCTCAAAACATCCCCATGGCTTGGAGCTTGAATCCTTGGTCCAAACCAATTGCCATATCAGTAATCATGTGGTGGAGCACCGCATCTTTAGTAGTTAACTTGCCTGTGATGTGCAGTACGTAAGAAGCAAGTCCTTTTCAACATGCAATGTAATGACTCGTGCAACTCGCGAACCATACAAAATGAAGCCTAAGCTAATATAGAAGCATTTGAATTGTTTTCTAGAACATTGCACTATTCCGTCAATATCAGGAAATAAAAATGCTAAGAGAGGAAATGCAGCAAATTTCTGAAAGAAGTATCTAATACACACGAATTAAGATGTTGCAAAATGAGTATTATGTAATTCACTATATCAAAGAGTAGAGTTAGACTACAGAAAACTAATTGAAGTCAAGCCTTGGATGGCTGATTTTTGTGTGTACCATTTATTTGAGCTCCAAATGTATCAGAAGCCTTAGAACTATTACGTTTCAACCAATGTCCTGGTCTTCAAGGCAACTTCAGCTTTCACTTTTTCCGGTACAAAATCTGAAAAAAATGAAATTTCACAAAGATGAGTATATACATATCTAAAGGCATAGCGTATACCATGTATTGTATTTTCCCAACTGATTTTACCTGAGAGGAACTCATATCTTGTCCGACTGGATACAGTTGATGCTGAAGAATCAGAAGAAAGTGCAAAGTCAAATAAATGATAGAGGATGATAAAACTCCATTTGGTTTATGAAAAAACTAATAAGAAATAACTAAGGAAAATGAGTACAAATGCACTCTAATTTCATCGTTTCTGCTTAATGGAACCGGGAAGAGAAACTTATATAAAAGAATTATTACTCTTGGCAATGCAACTAGGGTAGGATATATATGTCGCACAGGGAACACTTCCATTCTCTCAAGCAACTATAACAACTATCTTGCTTTCAGTACTGACAGTCGGTACATATGTAAAGCCTTAAAGGAGTAAGTAGAATGCCTACGGTAGTTTGGTCGAATGTGATTAACTGATTATACTAGCGTTCTTAATAATAGAATAATAGATGGTATGCATAGACTTATATTCAAATTTAAAATGGTTTGGTGTCATTTTGGACAAGAAAAAAAAATCTCATTTCCAAAAAGGAAAAAAAAAAAAACAAAATCTCATTTATGCTTCTTGTCATAGCAGAAATTCTAAACTTTCCAGTTTTCTGATAGGTTTACAAACGGTGGCCGCTGTTCAAAGCAAAAGCAAAAGCTAGGCCATAAGTGCATTTAAACCCAACAGAAATTACTGACTGCGACAACGCAATCTCTTGCAGGTTGATCAGGTAAAAATAAGCTGAATGGAAAACATGAGGAGAACTATTCTTTCTTCTCATCCCTATTGTGATAGTGCTTATTACATGTTATGTTAGATATAAGAAGAGTATAACTCCAAGTAGTCCGTGATTCTATGAAGCAGTGGTTTGACCTTATATGCACCCTTAGAGATCCTACTATAGATTAAGCGCTACAAAATTACTGTTGTGGATATCGTGGTAATTCTCTAGAACACAGACAACAACAAGTGCCACAGAAAACACTAATTTCATGTGTATGATTTCAAAACAAGTGACATGGCCTAGACCAAGACATAGTCCATGACCAAGTGGCGAACATACGCAATTACCATTGAATGGAGGTTCAAATTTAAATTATATCTTCACTCGCACAGCAGAAGGAACCACTTTCGTGGTTCAAATAGATCATTAAAGTTGTTTGCAATATTTTAGCAATCTACAAATGTATGCGATGCAGGAAGATACAAGAGTTGACATTATATTATGATTAGAAATCTTATTCATCTCAAATTAAGTTCTATCTCTCATAATTTATTATCTATTAACCTTTATATTTTCTACCATTTATTCACATTTATTTTACATAATTTGAGCATACAATTTCTTGCCGCTTTTGATGAGAATGGGCTGTTATAGTTGGAAGTATTAGGAAAACTTAATTATGAGAATAAAAAAAATAGGGATAATATCTAATATACCCCTCAAAACTTCTGAAATATCCCATATACCCCACCTTTTTTTTGTTTCATATATATCCCTTAAAAATAACCCTATTGTTAATACCATTAAGTCATCTCGGGTTAAACCCGGATTAAATTTCTACCAGAGTTAAAAAGAAGTCAAAATACCTCTTTTTTTCCTAACTTAAGGAAAAATAAAAAAAGTTGGTGACGGACTGACGACTGTTTCTACCAGCTCACTAACAGAATTTAACTCTGGGGGTATATTTGAAATAACTGAGAATGTTAAATGATATTTTTAATATTAGCCTTTTAAGAGGGATAAATAAGAAAGAGAGAAACTTTTCAAGGATATATAAGCAATTGCCCCCAAAAAATAATGGCACTGCTCCTCGTTCCACTTCTCCCTACCAAGCACTCCATCCTTTCTTTTTTTAAACTCAATTTATTCTACCTCTTAATATTACACATAAATAGTAAAGTTCTCTACATTTTTCCTAAAGCGTCAAAGTTCTCATGTTCTTCCTAAACTTCGCGCCACCAAAGCTGTTGTACAGTTCGAACCATAGGCCACTTATCATTCTCATTCCACTTTATCGGATTTTTTTTTTTTTGATATTGCCTAGAGGCCCCAAGAACCAACAAACTACTCATACCCAGGATCGAATTCGTGCATGGATGCTTCACCGTGGGTGCCTTACCCACTTGGGTAGCAATCAATTTGCTTTGTCCAAATTAAACCATATATTGTTTACTGCCTTATAACATGCTCTACATACTTTGTTTTTTACCAAATTCCATTGGAAGTACTATTTCCACAACACCATTAGCCCTTAAATCCGCTGTTAGTGACAACGTCTTACTAACTTTCTTCTTCACGTAGACTTATTATATAAGCCGAATCAAAAAATAAGATTCATATTAATGGAAACATATTTAAATAAACAACGTAAAACATAGTATCACAGCCTATATCATGTGCATGGAATAAGAGAGTTTAGAAATCCATGTAAACGAAAAAAACACAAGACTTCATAAAGAAGCAGCAACATCAACACAAACACCCAGCAGTGCAAAAAAAACTCCACATTGCAGCTCATATGCCAAAAACAACAACTTGTGGTCAGTTACAAGATCAAAATAAAATTAAAATCTTTCGAAAAGAATGATAGAGAGCAACTTACAGAGATGCCTATAGCTGATCGATTTCTTGCGGTCCTTCGCCACACTTTGATAAACGCCCTCCACAAGCCTCTCCAAGAACATCTCCTGCGATTACATTCATATTAACAATGGAGAACAGAGAGAGAGAGAGAGAGAGAGGGAGAGAGAGAGTATACAGAGGCTTTGTTGATGAGGAATACGGCGTCGGGGGTGGTGCGGGCGCCGGAGGCGCCCTCGCTCCGGATGAGGCGCCACAGCCGGCTCATCGGGAACTTGCAATCGGCGGAGGGCGGCGATAACGGCGACCACGCCGCAGAGGATCCGTCGCCGTCGTCGTCGCCGGCGCCGTCGATCTCCGCGTTTATCTCCCTCATCGTCCTTCTCTTCTTCCTCTTCTTCTCGGTCGTCGTCTCTTCCTCCCCCAGCTCCTTCGTCTTCTTCGTCCTTCTCGTCTTGTACATCGCGGGGTCGGCGGAGCCCGCCGGGAGAGCAAGGACGGGACCTTTGGGGGGAGGAGGCGGTGGCGCCGCCGCCGCCGCCGCCACGGCTTTGGCTCCGCTCGCCTTCGTTTCTTCTCCTTGGATGGATCCTGTCGTTGGCCCCATCGCCGTTCTCCGGTATAATTGGTGCCCTTATCCTCCTCCTCCTCCGCCGCCGCCTCCGCCGCCGCCGCCGCCGCTCCGACGCTGGGGAAAGAGAGAGTGATCGTAGATGAGGGTTTTGGGGGGAGGAGGAGTAGAGGGATTTGGTGAAGGAGTGTTCTCCGATGAGCGACCGGTTTTTTGTTTTTTTTTTGTTTTTAGTTCTTTCGAAATGGAAGCGCTACTAATGGGTTGGGCCTTGTCTGAATCGGGCCTTGAGGTTCGCGGGTCGAAACGGTCCCTCACACCCGATTAATTGGCTAGACCCAAATTCTAGGGCTCTCACTTCTCGATAATTAAAACTTAAATTTTTCTAAATTTAATAAAGGTTTCGGAGATAAACTTTTCATATCTACTCAGATTCAGTACCCACCATCAAAGCCTTGCATCATTCAGATTCGCTAACAGATGAAGCTCGAAACCGACCGTTCCTAGAGCAAGTGGCAAAGGGTTTGGTGGTTGGTATCCGTGATCTGGTTCAATCCCGCTTGATTCACATTTTACGCAAGTTTATTTTAAAATGAAATAAACGAAGCAGGTAGCATGATACCTATCTATCTCTCTCTCAAAAAAAAAAAAGAAAAAAAAAAGATGAAGCTCGAACAAGAATTACGGATCTTCGGACTTTTCTATAAAGTTCTAAGCAATTTAGCTATGAATGATCTTCAATATATTATAAAAAAACTGTAGCTGCTGATTGATTGGCCAAATGGGGGCTCTCTAGCAACAAATTATCGTTTTGGTCTTCTGTAGATGATTTTTCTCAAAATTAATAAATAAATTCGCCTTAGTTTACCCTCAAAAAAAAAAAAAAAAAAAAAAAAAAAAAACAGTTTCAAACGTAGTCCTTTAAAAATTTTGTAGATATCCTTCTAAAATCAAGAGTATCACCTACACCTCTTTAAGTATACGAATTTATCACACATGCCCCTTATCTCAATTAAAATAGAGGTAAGCACTAAGATGATTGACGATTTTACACTCAGCTATTCTTATAGAGCAATATATTTTTATATTTAAATTTAAACTAATTATCTATTTTAATGAATTTATAATTATGAGAATTGCATAAAATATTTTAAACCTGTAAAGATAAACGATACAATCAAAATTTAAAGTCCAAGTGATGTTAACTCACTCAAATCAAATAAATTGAAAGGTTAGCTAATAAAACTAAAATTTTAAAAGATTGAATTATATATTTAAAATGCTACATAATTTAAGGATAAAATTTTGACGGAGAGCTTCCAATAACGTCTTATTAGAAAGCCCTTGATCAGCTGTCACGTATTAGTTTTATCTCCATCAAAGAATTTATTAGAGATTTTTATAAAATTAAAAAAAGATTTGTTAAATCACGGAGGAAAGTTTTAATTTTTGAATGGAGACAAAAATTAGGAATTTCTTAACAAAAGCGTCCTTAGAGAGCTCCTCATTGACGGTTTTTTCTTTTCTTATAATTTAGATAAAATTTATATTTTTTCACATAAAATATATAATATATTTCTTAGTTTAGAAATAATTATAGTATTTCTTGCCAATCAAATTGAACTTTTGAAACTTATCTATTCTACTATAAACTTTTCAAATATATTTTTATTTAAAAAATTTAGGGACAACTTAAAAAAAAAAAACCCGTGGTTACATGTTTTCTCACTTTAGTACCATGTGGTTTAAAATGTATTAATTTGCCCTCTGTGGTTTTGTTTTTATCTTTTTCGGTTGCTTTTTCGTTAATATTTCGTTAAATTATATACTTGTCACTTATTGAAGAAAAAAAATAATAAAATTAATAATAAAAGGAAAAAAAAAATCACAACCACATGGTACTAAAGCGATAAAGTACGAAATTACATGAATTTTTTAAAAGTGTTTCCATATTTTTTATTTAAAAAATTTAATTGATTGAATACGTGGTGATTCTTTGCCGCCTACAAAAACCACGATCCGTTTCCCCGCAAAATGAAAGGAAAATATGACGTGGCAACCGACGATTGGCCGACGCTACGTCACCCGAACCGGCGCGTGACGTGGATGCCACCGTGGACCCACTCGTCCAGGCCCACACCAGTGCAAGTAACAACGCGACTCCTCTCGCTTCTCTTCCCCACACCCCCCCCCAAAAAAAAAAAACCGCTTTTTTCGACGCCGAATCCTCTCGCTCCCTTCCTCCCTCCTCTCTCTCTCTCTCTCTCTCTCTCTCTCTCTCTCTCTCTCCCTCTCTCTCTTTCCTCGCTCGTTCCTCCCCCCTTTAGCTTCGATTTGGGGGAATTAGGGTTTCGTCATCCTTGATCCACCCACAGATCCGTCGATCGATCCGTGGTTGCTGCGGGAGGGAAATGGCGCAGGCGGTGGAGGAATGGTACAAGCAGATGCCCATCATCACCCGCTCCTACCTCACCGCCGCCGTCGTCACCACCGTCGGATGCTCCCTCGACGTGCGTGATTCCATGCCACCCAACTCCGCCTCTCGGTTCCCTCGTTAGGGTTTGGGGATCGGGGGATTAGGGTTCTCCCCCCCTCCCCCACTCCCCTATGTTTGATTGGAATCATCGATCTAGTATTTTGCGCTGTGCGGGATTGTGTTGCGTGATTTGTTCTTTCTGGCGAAATTTGGAATCGGCGGGGATTTGTTTATTTTGCTTTTCTGTTGTTAAAAGTTTGGAATTTTGTTTGGAGCATGTGGTAGGAATTTAGGTTTGTGCTGACACTAACTGTAGGGACCGTGTTGCATGATTGTTCTTCTTTGTAACATTTGGAATCGGTGTGAAGTTGTTTGGTTCTACTTTAATTTTCGTAAAAATTTGGAATTTTGTTTTGAAAGATAATGAGTGGTGCGATTTTTGGTTTCTCGTGATCCTAAATGTAGGAGGACTTGTTGTCATGGATCAGCTGCTAGAATTAGGGTTTAGGGCTTCGCTTTTTAAGATTATAGGACCTTTTTTTAACCCCGTTTGAGGATCAAAATATTGATGTAGTAGCTTGCATTATGGGAGAAGATTGTGAGATTAATTCCTCTTTCTGACATGTGAATTTGTTTAGTTTACTTAACTCTTCTTAAAAACGTAAGATTTTGTTTAAATGGATAGTTAATGAGATGCGAATATCGGTTTTCTTGACCAAAATGTTTGGATGATTCGTTGTCTGTATTGTAGATCATTTCTTTTCTCTTTGACTATTCATGTGGATTAGGGTTTACGGCTTCACATTCAAAGATTCTGTGCTTTCCACCCTATCTACTCATTGAAATTGTCGATTTTGGCTTAAATATGGGATTACACTGGTTAATTCTTCTTCCTTAGATTTGCAATAGCTAAGAATCTGTTTAGCTTTAATTTCCTCCTCTTGAGATTTGATACTTTGTTGAGAGAGATAGTACATGAGAAATGAATATAGGTTCTCTTGACTCTAAATGTTGAATTATTATTTTTCTTGTAGATCATATCGCCCTATGATTTGTATCTGAATCCCGAACGCGTTGTTCAGCAATATGAGATCTGGCGCCTTGTGACAAACTTCCTGTACTTCCGAAAAATGGGTATGTTCCGCAACTTTAAATTTCTGATGATCCCACTATATACTAATGATTATAATTTATATATACCTTGTTGTGACGAACATTAGAAATAAATGACATTACCAAGTCTTTTCATCTTTGAGAACCTTTTGTTTCCCCCTCTATTTTTCTGTGCGCGTGTATGTGTGAGAAGAAGAAGAAAAAGTAGAAGAAGAAGAAGAAGAAGAAGATCTTTTTAGTGAAAGCGGTGGTTAAAGACATGTTATTTCTGTACAGAGAGAGAGAGAGAGAGAGAGAGAGGAGCTTTTGATTGAAAACCGGGTGGGTAAAGTCATGCTATTTCTGTACAGAATTTTGTCCTGGAGCACCTAAATGTGGTTGAATTTCTACATTCTACCCAATCAAGTGTGCATAGGGTATTAGGGTTATTGATTTTTACATCATACTTGGTTGTATGAGTAGGTTTTTCAACTTTTCACTTGGCGGCTGGGCATTTTAATGGTTTATATGTGACTTTGAGCATCATCAGTTTAAATTGCAGAGTAGCCTCTCTATGTCAGAGTAAGGTTGCATAATTTTGATACTTTCAGTGCCAAATTGTTTATAGCGAGTGCCTCGGAAAAGATGCAAATATGGTTATATGAGAAATGGGAAACTGTTTTGTCTTTTCTATTTAACAAACGTATGCATGATATGCCATGCAGACTATTTTTGCTTTTGTTATTGTTCTCTAGTCTATTTTACTCTACGCAAAATGTTTGCGCATGATCTTTTGTTACGAAATATAATTATGCCCCTAGTTGATCTCCCTAGATCCTGTAATAGCAGGAGCCTTGTACATTGAAATGTCAATATTGGTTATGTTGATGACATTTCTCCTTCCTCTAACGTTTTTAATTTTTCTTTCTTTTCCATTGGTTGGAATTTCTTCTTTACAGTTGGGGTAATTCATATTATAGCTAATCCTTTATGTATTGTTTAGTAATTTAACATAAATTATCGGAGATAAAAACACTCGGCCAAATCCAAAGTTGCCTTATACTTATATGATTGTTCAATAATTTAGCTTACACTACTGGAGGTATAAACACTTGGCCAAATTTGAAGTCGCCTTATGCTTATATGACCAATGTCTAATGGACTGAAGCTATCACAGCTAAAATGTTCCCAATCACATAATGTTGCCAAAGAGTACCTATTTATCTATATCTATCTATCTATCTATCTATCTATCTATCTATCTATATACATATATATAGAGTCCTGCTATGGTGCTTTTAAAAGTGCCAAGCACTTGGTGCTTGTAAATTTTCTGTCGTTAGATCTACTCTTTGACCATTTTCACCCGTTAGATCATATTATTTGCCCAACCACCCACTCAATCTTAGAGGACCACTATCATTCTAACCGTACATCCCTTAAGCCAAGGGCCGAAAACCTACAAGCACCAGTGTTGAGTGGGTGGGTGGGTGGTTGAATAGTATGATCTAACGGGTAGAAATGGTCAAAGAGGTAGATCTAATAGCGGAAAACTCAATCGTACCAAACGCTTGATACTATCGATAGTATAGTAGCCAGACTCTCTCTCTCTCTCTCTATTTATATACAATATACATACATACATATACATACATATACATATTCATAGTTACATATATACAGATACACACATATACATACACATAGATACATACATATACATACATATACATAGATATAGATACATACATACATATAGAGAGAGAGAGGGAGGGAGGGAGGGAGGGAGTGAGTTCGGCTACTATACTATTGGTAGCACGGAGGCCACCGTGCTATCAAGTTATTTTCGATGATGCAGCCTCCGAATCGACGATTGGCTCCAATCGACGATTGGCTCCAAGAGAGAGAGAGTTCGGCTACTATACTATCGGTAGCACGGAGGCCACCAAACTATTTCAATGATGTGGCTTTCGAATCAACGATTGGCTCCAATAGACTTGATCTACAATATTGAAAGTATTTGGAAACCAAAATTTGTAATTTTTCGACATAATTTATCTATCAAACGAGTAGTAAGGTCTGAAAATAAAAATCTCATAAAAAATGTTGATAAAAGACTTGAATTTAAGATCAGAGGTGCCGATCTTACTCTAAATAGTGAAGAAATTTTTTTATAAAATTTCATCGGATTTGGATTGTTTTACACCATTAAATTCACAAACGCATTACATCGGCCATTAAATCGTCAACTTTGAGACCTTTTGATTACTAGTCAAATAATATCGAAAAAAATTGATAACGTAGATCATGTCTAAGACTCTAATGAAGCCGATCGTCGATTCGAAAGCCGTATCATCGAAAACAACTCGTTAGCACGGAGGCCTCCGTGGTGCCAACAGTATAGTAGCCGGACTCTCTCTCTCTCTCTTTCTCTCTCTCTCTCTCTCTCTCTCTCTCTCTCTCTATATATATATATATATCTATATATATATATATATATATATATTCTTTGGTGTTAGTTAAGAGGATTTAAGTTTTTGAAACACGTGGTTGAAGTTGGTTTCAGTCAAGATGCTAATATTCGTGACCTAGTTAAATGATTGGCCCTCTAATATTATCCTTAATCTGATGGGGAGGCCAAGAAATAAAAGGTGATGGTATCACGGTAAAAGAGAAATTGACTATCATGCCTTTGGAGCCCACATGAATTCAATCGGAGACATGTACATGTATTAATGGGCTTGATGAGGTTGTTTCGGATTAAAGAATTGGGGGGTAGAGCTTGCCACAATCTAATATTCATAATTCATATAATTTGGAAACTAGATGCCCATGTGCATGCTAGTGTTGTTAATGTGGGTTTAAGCATTTTATGCGACATAGGTAAAGGCCTGCTAATTTTAGTTGCTGGTACTGTCTACTGGATGGGTATCCAAAACTATGGAAGATGCCTCCTGATGTCCGGTCCCTTCTTGAAGACCAATTAGTTTGATCCTTAGGTGATGCTGGTGAGGTTACTATTATGCAATGAGTTTGTCGTCAGTAGGTGAGTGCTCTGATGATCTAGGTTATTAATTGATCGGCACTTAGGATGCTTGGTGGTGGTGATGATGATGAGCGCATAGCACGATGAGAGATTCCGATAAGTCATTAGTGAATAGAGTGGGAGAATGTTGCTGCGATAGAAATGACCTTAGGATGATTGAGCAACAATGGGCTTTGGCTGATTGTGAACAATCAATTATGATACAACTATTACCAAGTATAATTTGATGAAATCTTATGTTAGTTTATACTTTCTTGCAAAGAAATCGATGGGTTTGTTAAAATGTCAGTCTTTTCATTAAATTGACAGTCAATGTGTGTGGAAACCATCGTTGTTAGCCTTAAAATATCTGGTGAAGAGTAATATATGGAGTGTTGGCATTGCTAGTCTAAGAAATATAAATACCAGGAAATCTCGGCCTACAGTGTTGACCATAAGTCAGTTTTTTTAAGTTTCAGAATTTTCCCTCCTGAATCTCTTTCGGGATGCAAGTCTTGTAATCGGCTGTTAGTTTTATAATTTACTTCAAATTTTGATTCGGAATAAAGTTACACATAGAATGCTTTACATTCTCATCTTTGATGCATAATATAAGTTTTCACAAAACATATTCTGTTATTCTGTTTTATTTCTTACTTTTGAAAATTCGTTTTTTTATCAATTTTTAATATCAAACTATATTGCTGACAAGTTACTCTTATTGATACAAATTTTCCTTACCAGATTTGGACTTTCTGTTCCACATGTTTTTCCTTGCACGATACTGCAAACTACTCGAGGAAAACTCATTCAGGGGACGGACTGCGGATTTTTTCTACATGCTCTTATTCGGTGCCACTGTTCTCACTGGGATTGTTCTTATTGGAGGGATGATACCATATATTTCCGAGACTTTTGCCAAAATTTTTTTCCTTAGCAACTCATTGACTTTCATGATGGTTAGTCATCTAGTACAGCATCTACCATTCGCCCTATTTAACCCTTGACGCATGCTCCAGCAATGCCATCTACTGTCATATTGTTGCTAGAGTTCTAAACTAGAGTTCTATTTCTGATTTTAGGTTGGAAATGCCTCGTTGGATTTTTCATTTCATTTTATTTTATTTTTACATTGCAGGTCTATGTGTGGAGCAAACATAACCCTTTCATCCACATGAGTTTTTTGGGCCTTTTTACCTTCACTGCAGCTTATCTACCATGGGTGAGTTTTCTTGTTGATTCTTCAGTGGCCTATTATTCAAAGTGACTATCTGTCACCATTGAGCGGCTGATTGCACCTTAATGTTAAATCTTATCATTATTGCTGTGCAAGCTTTTCATTGTCTGAAGGCCAAAACTTAGTTTGTTTTTTATTTCTCTTCTCTTCCTTTAAATTTGCAGGTGCTTCTTGGGTTCTCAATTCTTGTTGGTAGCAGTACATGGGTGGATCTCTTGGTAAGCTTACTTTTAAGGTCTGAGATAGTTGTTACCGGTAATCATTGAGAAAATTTTATTTGACTACTTGGTAATAAATAAGAAGTTAGAGACAGTTTGTCAAAAATGAAGTAGAAGATATAACTGTCAAGAGGTTACTAATTCGAACTGTCTTATTTGAATGTGGGATTTTTCTTTTTTTTGGTAAATCATTTGTCCGAATTATTTCCGGATTTCAATGTGTCCAGGCTTGTTGCGTGACTGGATTGATACCTATTCCTTTAGCTAGTTATTCAATCTTGTTTTGCACTTAGTTCATGCTAAATACAAGACAATTGAAGAGAAAAAGATGTTTATGAGTAGGTCCTATTCGACCACTGTGGATCAAGGAGTAAACTGTAGGATGCTGTTTGTTTAGCTGTAGGATATGTATCAACATTAACAGATTAATCATTTTCCCTATATAATTTAGTCTAGCGGTGCCTGACTTGGCTGATGGTTCCCTCCCCCCCCCCCCAAAAGCCTTTTTCCTTTTATTGTGCTATACCGTTTTGAAAGCTTAGCTAATAGTAGTTGTAATCTGATTGCGGCACTACCTTAACTTCTTTAGGGCATGATAGCTGGCCATGCATACTACTTTCTCGAGGACGTGTATCCTCGCATGACGGGCCGACGCCCCCTTAAGACTCCCCAGTTCATCAAAGCGCTCTTTGCCGATGAGGCTGTCGTTGTCGCCCGGCCAGCGAATGCACGGTTCGCCCCTCCGCCTCCACAGCCGCAGGATCCTCACCAAGATTAAAGGAGCGAACGCTTCTTCTGCAAAAGATCTCTCCAGTTTCATCGGCAATGATATGCAGGTGATGTCAATGTGCCAGTCCCAAGCAACTTCTCTCCTGACCTGAGGGGAATGACCTATGTAAACAAACCTTTTGGTCTGTGTTGGAGAGGAATTAGGTTGTGAGATCATTGCTCTCTTCTTTTTTCCAAATATAGTTTAAACATAGCAGTTATATGTGCATATGAATTTGGACAAAGTTGTTTAGGAAATATTGCGCATTTTAGTGGTAAAACATAATAAACCTAATTTTTCTATGATGTGAGGTAACTGATACATCATTAGTCCTGCTGCTACTCGGATGCGAAGTATAGTGGGTTAACTGCATCTGTATGGTGTTTCATCCATGATATGTTGTAGCATAATTTAACTGTGAATGAAGTAGTGTTTCATCCATGATTTGTTGCAGCATAATTTAACTGTGAATGAAGTGAATATGGGGTATCATGCAAAATTTTTTCCCCCATAATCTTAGGAGTTGATGTACTAATTTGTGAAAATGAAATGAAACAAAAATTATTTGGTCGAGTTTGAAAATGCCAATTGGAACTAACAGCTTGAGTGCTTTTTTTTTTTTCTCTTTTTTTTTTTTTTTAAAGTTTTTGATCCTTTTATTTTTGAGCAAATGTTACATATATATTCCAAAAGAAGTCAATGATATATACACAGTTCATTCATCCTGATGATTGGAGGGGGGTAAGATGTATAGGATTTTTGTACAAAATAACCGTCTAAAATTTTATAATTTGCGAAATAATTTTATCAAATTTGTATTTGATAAATTAACTTTCAAAACGCGGTGAATCATTCACCGCATTCTGAAAGGCTTTAAGTCTTTTAGGCTTTGTTTGGTTAGGGAATAGGGATAGGAATAGGCCCTTATCCCCCTTTATACCCAAACGCTAATTTTTTATTCGAGAATAGTAGTTCTCGGTTATCCCCACCAACACCTCTATTTTTATATAAAACTACTTAATATTTTTCTTATCCCCGGGAACAATCCAATTTTCATCCAAACGCTATTTTTCTTATCCCATACTTGTACCTATTCCTGTAATAGCTAGTTCTTGCTTATACCCGAACCAAACGGTACCTTAAAGATGGTGAATCATTCACCGTCTTTTTTATAATTTAATTGCACGTAGATTATACGGAAAATAAAAAATGAGATCGTTAAGATTGTGGGTGGAATATTAGAATTTTTGTTTGATTTTTAGAATTGTATGGATAAATTAGTAAATTTTTTTTTGATTATTAGGATTATATGAATATAATATTAGGATTTTTAATTTGTTAAGATTATATATGATGTTTGATTATTATGATTGTATGGATAGATTATTAGGATCTTTTTTATTGTTAGGATTGTATGAATAGATTATTAGAATTTTCAGATTGTTAAGATTGTATGTGATTTGTTGAAATATTTATTTGGTGGTTAGGATTATAGAAAAAAATAATAAACAAGTAAAAGGACGGTGAATGATTCACTGCTTTTATGAGAAATTAGACTTTTTATGAAAGCGGTGAATCATTCACAGTCTTTAAGAGATTAGTTTTTAAGATATAATTTTGACAAACCTATTTCGCAAATAATAAAATTTTAAAAGCTTATTTTATATAAAAAAAAAAAAGCCATATTTTGTGCTAAATTGCACTTTCAGTCCTCAAAACTATGGAAAGTGTGATACTTCGGTTCTCAAACTTTAAGTTGTTGTAATTTTTTGTTTGAATTTTATAAATTGTTGCGTTTCTAAAGACTAATTTAGTTGACTAAGTACTGATATATTGCTGACTTGGTAATAATACGATATTTTAATTATTGTTGCGTCATTAATTACAATAATGTTACACCACCGCCATATTAGCAACACATGATCATTGCTACATCTTTGTCGCATTCGTGACACATGATCATTTAGTTAACTTATCGAATTAGGTTGTGTGATTGTGTTGTAATAATTTAGAATGTTCGATCCAAAAATTATCATAAACTAAAGTTTGAAGACCAAATTGTCACACCCTTGATATTCCAACGATCACAGGTGTATTGTAACCCTCTTTTTTTTTTTCTTTTTTTTTCTTTTTTTTTTTCTTTTTCTTTTTTTGACTTGGGAGCTTGGATATTAAGCTAATCACAAATTCTATGCATGCTCATATTATTATCTTCATTACGTACCATGCATTAATTCTCTGGGAAAGTTCATCTTCTAGAAAGGGACAAAATCCTTTTTTTTTTTTTTTTTTTTTTTTTTTTTTTGGGGGGGGGGTTTTAGAAACTTACTAGTGTTGATGTGATCCTAGCTAGGGATTAATAGATGCGTAGATAAAGCAATAAACATGGTTGTAATCTTATCCATTACCACTTGTGACTGTGAGACTGTGAGACCGTGATATAACCTTATTACTTAGTACTCACCCACCATGTTTTGTCCATTAATGCCCCGCTTCTATTACACCCAAAGTGCATGCAGAGGACTTATACCTTTCCAGCAAAAATAATAATAACAAATTAGTAACTAATAATAAAATTGGCTTGGATTTTTGGGGTGTAACTATATATGGCTCTCCTTTTCTTTCTTTCTTTTTTTTTTTTTTTTTTTTTTTTGAGAGAGAGAGAAAGGTAGCACGCTATCTGCTTTATTCATTAGGTAAATGAATTTAATTATATGGAGTGAGACAGCTAAGGCCTCGATTACAGCAAAGAGTCAAAAAGAACAAACAAGAGCCGAAAAAATAACTCGAGAAGTATAAGGTGTAGGGTAAAACAAGCGGTAAGAAAAAGAGTGTAACAAATGGCGATATCGTCGTACTCAATAAAACTCAGTCTACTCCTTCGTCAGAACGCTAATACGTATGCTGAGCTGTAGAGATAGCATCAGTAGATAGATTTTTAAAAATGACGTTATTTCTTTCACGCTGGATCGTCCACCATAAGACCGCCACGAGTATTCGAGCTTCCAAAGCGTCAGGTCGCGATCCCCTCCCCGGCAGCCCATCCCAAACAATATTGACGTCGTCGCAGGAAGAGGAGGCGTGAAGTTCGTTTAGGAGCGTTATAAAGAGGAATTTGCTAACTACACAGCCCACTAGCAAGTGATCTCAACAGTCTCATCTATCGTTCAACATATAGTAAAAAAAAGTAAGTAATTACCGTCCTATAATTAATATGTAATTTATCATCGCTTACTTTGCAAAAGAACATAGTTTATATATTATCATACTTAACAATTAATGTAACAAATATTACAGAATAATTAATTAAATCAAAGTTTCATACTACATGTGGGGGGACGCTAAGATTGATGTGACCGTGGACTTCCGTATACTGAAAAACGCCAAAACAAAAGGTCTTCAAATAAATAATTTCTTATTCATAAAATAATAATTAGATAAATTCGAACCAAATCATCATCATCATCGATTCCTTCTAGTTATGATTGACTCTGCAAAAGTTGGGGTGGGAATTATCAATTATATATGTTGCTTTTCTGAAGAGTACAAATTAATGTCATTGGCCTAACCCTTGACTAACTGAGTCGCTTTAAATCAACACGTACACCTTATCCATATAAGCAAGATTGGTTTTCCAAGCAACAATAAAGTGATCAGCTCTACTCCGCGAAATGCTACCAGGTCTCTTGAGCGCGTCTATACCTTGACGAATGACTGGACGTTCTTGTCTTGATGAATGCCGGGAACGACCTGGGATTCCTCTGTCTCTTTTTGATCTCTCACTTTTGTATTTTCGCATCCTCCGTGCTAACTCTCTGGCTTTCTCCTATAGCTCTATTTTCTCCTTCATGTTCATTTTCTACTTTTTTTTTTTCTGCTTCTTAGGAGGTCTTAGCTGCTTTCATAATGTACGCTTAGTTTAGTTTGCTTGATGAATGAAGTACATATCTCGCTATCTCTTTCTCAAAAAAAAAAAAACAAAAAAACAAAAACAAAGTGAGCTCTACTCGATCCCAATCATTATTTCCATATGATTTTTCTTCTTCCTTTTTTTTTTGTTTTTTATCGCCAGTGTTTTAGAGGAGTTGTTTGGTATCCTTTCCTCTCTAAAGTGCTGCTTCGAGCGAGATAGGTGCAGGAAGGCTGTCATTAAGCGGAACACGAGTGAGTTGGGACTGAGTCGTGTACTTTGTTTGTTTATTAAACGAGCCGAATACAAGCCGGCTCGTTAAAATTTTAAGCTGAAAATTTTAGCTCGTATATATTCGGCTTTGAAAGAAAATAAGAAAAAATTAGAATTTACAAAATATAGGCTTCTTTATATTTGAGTTGGCCTAAAATCAAAATAGTAGAAATTTATATAATATATATATGTATATATTAAAATTACATCGAGTCGAACACGAACAAGCCGATCCTAGCACGGGTTCAGCTCATTAAGATTTCGGGCTGAAAAACTTAATTAGCTCGTGATCTGCTCATTTAATAAACAAATCGATCGATTTCGAAATTTTTTCGATCGTACGAGATGGTTTGCGAATAGCGAGCTGAATTACCAGCCCTAGGTGCAGTGAGTGCGTATATGGTCAACGAACAGAGATAATATCATAATGAAAGGATTAATCTGGCAGCTTGAAATGATACTCTTTATTTCAATAAATAATATCGCTAAATTTTATTACTCGATCATTTTTCATCTCGATGTATGATTTAATAATAACTTTTATAAATATATATATATATTATATGCTATATGAGTGGGAAAAAGATGCACATTGTATTGCACTCGTGAGTAATGGAGAATTTAGGCCAAAGATATTGAATTGGGCCCCACTACATCCACTGGCCAAATTGCGGGTCCAAATTTTTCTACACAAAAAAAGTTGTAGACAAAGGGAGGAGTTAGGTCATGTTTCCTACTTACTTTAACTCCACCTTGAATAACCTTTTGTTTTTTAATTTGAAGGGAAAAAAAAAAAACAAGAAAACAAAAAAGAAAAAGAAAAAGAACTTTAATTAATTAGACCCTCTCATTAAATGTACTTGGATCCTCTTTGAGCAACTCTATTTGGAAAACAAAAAAAAAAAAAAAACTCCCTTTTTCACTTTAATTTAAAGTCTTTTATTCGAGACCCAAGTTCGAATCTTAGTTGATTCACATTTCTAGCTAAGTTTATTTCTGAATGAAATGAGCGAAGCGGGTAACATACTACCTATCTCTCAGAAAATTTAAAGTCTTTTTGAATAATTACATTTTATAGAATGTGGATAAAGATATATCAAATCTATTTGATCAACTGTGGACTATTTTGAGTTAGCGATCCAACTTTTTAGAATTTTGATTTTAACTATCCATCCAGTCTTTCAATTTGTTTGATTTTAGTTCAATACTTTAATTTCAAAAATTGAACATGTTGTTTATTTTTAGAGATTTAATTATTATATTTTATACAATTCTCGTAATAATAAACTCATTAATATTAGTAACTATAGCTTAAAGTTTAAAGTCAAAAGTAGTGTTGATTAACTCAAGTTAAACAAATTAAAAGATTGGATAGTAAAATCAAAATTTTAAAAAGTTGGATAGCCAATTTAAAGTGGTTTTGTAGTTTAGGTAAGTTCCTGTTAGCTAAAATATATTCCACATCAATCATATAGTGTCATATAAAATAATAAAGAATCCAATCAGAGATAAAATGATGGGTTTATCTAAAAATGATGCTTTAGAAAAGCATATGAATATATCGATGAGATCGCAAAAATTATACTTTAATCAGCTCATTGCTATGGCTAGGGCTACTATCATATTAATAGGATAGGAGCACTTGTCCTATCAAGTTTTTAACCCTTGGATGAGAAATTGTAAGGTTAGGATAATATTAGTCGGTTAGAGTTGAATGGTCCCCCTAGGGTTGAGTGGTCCCCACTGGGTTATAGTATTTAATCCAATGATTAGAAATGACGAAAAGAATTGATCCAAAAGCTAAAAAACTGATAGGACAAGTGCTTCTATCTTATTAAAAGGATAGTAGCCGGACTCCATTGCTATATATACATATAACATAATACTGTTACAGAAACAGACAAACTATTTTTTTACTGCACTTTCTCATCGTAGATAATACAAATTTTCCGCAATTCCAAATGGAGCACGAATATTGTCATTCTTATGTAGAATAATAATTGTGACAAAGAAGTTTAATTTTCTCGATCTTCCATTTAATTTGCAATATTAGAATCCCAAACTTTACCCCTTATTTTGACAGAAATTAACCTTAGTTCAATACTTGTTTCTTTTTTTTTTTTTGAGAGAGATAGGTAGCACTATCCGCTTCGTTTATTTCATTTAGAAATAAACTTAGCTGGAAATGTGAATCAACTAGGATTCGAACTTGGGTCTCGGGTACCGACCACCAAATCCTTTGCCACTTGCTCTAGGGACGGTCGGTGTTCAATACATGTTTCAATTACCAATAAGTACTATAAGTTGTTAATATTAATTATTGCTAATATTTTCAAGATGCATGGTTATTAATTGTTCAGGTAAGTTTAAGATACCCAAAAGGCCAAAACTACACAAGACCTTTTAGGAGACAACCTTGGTGATGGTAGTGGTGGTGGTGGGCCTGCAAGGAGGTGTCAAGCAACACACATATATTCAAAATATTGGAAATGATTCCAAAGCTTTAATTAAACTCCCATATACAACTGCATATGCCACACTGGTTGAACATTTAACATCTGCATGATATAATTTATATGATACAGTGGATTGATTGATTTGAGCCATGGCATGGACACAAAGGATCAGGTGGGGCAGTGCCAGATGATGCAGGGGGGATCAAAAGGCACTACACCATAAGGCAAGGATATATTGCTTTGCAAGTCGGCACAGCCTGCACGTGATAAGTCTATGTCAGTCGTGTCGTTATATAAAATAGGATGTGTGTCGAGATATGCCAGTATGTACGTGGTGTTGTTGTACTGCTAACATACCATTATATCTTAAGAATATTTTAAATGCCTTCTAAATTAAGCTACGTGCGATTGGAGAGTTTAATAGAATGAGAACCATTACTTTCACATGTTTTTTCCCCAAATCTTTGACAAAGCCCCAACACTACAAGGTTAATAGACATTGTAAAATCATCCAACTTTTTTTTTTCTTGATGTCCTGGTTTGTCTCACCCTTAAACAATTAAATCTTTTGATAAATAAAGCAATTAGCGTCTTTCTATTCTCAAAAAAAAAAAAAAAAAAAAAAAAAAAAAAAAAAAAAAAAAAGAAAAAAGAAAAAACACTTTGGGCCTGTTAGGCCTAGCTTCTGAGAAGGTAATTTCAGCAAAAGTAATTTTTGTTTGGAGAATTGATTTTGGTGAAAAGCTGTAGAGCGTTTGGCTGAGAATAAGTAAAAGTGATTTTTCTGAAGTGATTTTTTAAAACTGTTTGGCAAAATTTTTTTGATCCTTGCATATATTAATATTTTAAAATAGTTTAAAATTTAAATTTAAATTTAAATTAAAATTTTAAATTTGAAATAAAATTTAAATTTGAAATTAAAATTAAAATTTTAATTTTAAATTTGAATTTTTTAATTTGAAAATTAAAACTTGTAATTTTAAATTTTAAATTTTCAAATTTGAGATTTGAAACTTAAATATAAAATTTAAAATTTAAAATCTAATTTTCAAATTTTAAATTTGAAAAGTTGATATTTAAAAATTCAAATATTATTTTAAAATTTCAAAATTTCAATACTTTGAATCTCAAATAAAAATAAAATTTGAAGTTTGAGTCCAAAATCAGAATCAGTTTTACAGAAGGAGCTTTTTTCTGTTTCTGATTCTGGAGCCTTTAAAATCAGTTTTTTGATTCTAAAAAATAGAATCAGATTTTTCATCTGTCATTCCCAAATGCTCTACTAAACTCAAAAGTGATTTTGGATTCAGAATTACTTATGAAGAGTTAAGCCAAACACCTCCTTTGACCCACAAAAACATGTTTTTCTTTTCTCTCCTTCTTTTGCATTATTTTGATGTTCCCAAATTTTTTATTTGTTTTTTTTTTGGGAAAACTTCAATTACCCCCCTCTTGGTTTTACTTTTTCTCACTTTAGTACTCTGGGTTTAAAGTGTATCTAGTTAGTACCCTGTGGTTTTGCACTTTCTCACTTTAGTACCCTGTGGTTTAATATTTTATTAAGAGAAAAATAAAAATCACATGGTATTAACTTAATACAAAAATAAAACCATAAGATACTAACTTGATACAAAAATAAAACCACAGAGTACTAATTTGATACACTTTAAACCACATAGTACTAATTAAAGTGAGAAAGTGCGAAACCACATGGTACTAACTTAATTGATACACTTTAAACCACAGTGTACTAAAATAAAAAAAGTGCGAAATCACAGCAAAGGTTTTTGAAGTTTTTTCTTTTTTTTTAAAAGAACCTTTCTATTTGTCTCTTTAAATTTGAACTTAGATCACCGACTTTTTTCCCTAGCGCAAGTGATAAAAAAAAACTTGGCGGTAAGTATCCGAGGCCGTAAGTTCGAAACCTAATTCCTTCATATTTCCAGCAAAATTTATTTCGAAAAAATAATAAATGAAACAAATAGCATGTTTTCTTTCTCTCTAAAAAAAATTGAACTAACTTCGATCGCATCGTCGTCACATCTATAGTGCAGTTGGTAGGTATCTCTGGTTCAGTACGCTGCATGTAATTTTAGATCAAATTCTATTTCGAAGTAGAAAGTGCGGCGCATGTGTAACCTACTGTTCATACTCAAACTAGACAAATTTTCTCTCTCCAAAGCTCTAGTGAGAGAGAGAGAGAGAAAAAGAAAAAGAAAAAGAAAGAAAGAGAGAGAGAGAGATCTAGAGAGGTGCACTAACTAAGCGCACTGAGGAAAAAATACATGCATGCATCCACTAACTTTTTCCGTGCTTGCTTTGTACCATTCAGTGCGGATCACTTGTCATATATATATATATATATATATATATATATATATATATATATATATATATATGCTTTTATGTCATGTCACACTGGCTCCTCTTATTATAGCTAGTATGTTACATCTTTATTTGCTACAGTAAAATTGATTGCAATATAGCATCTTTACGCATTGCAAGAGGGTACATGTAATATATAGTACTGCACAACAAGATAGCTAGCACTATACATGTATGAACCCAGAATCAAAGGATTCAAACTTTATGTTTTTTTTTTTTTTTTTGAGAGATAGGTAGCACGTATGCTTTATTTCGTTTATTTCATTTAGAAATAAGTTTAGTGGAAATGTGAATCAACTAGGATTCAAACTCGGGTCTCGGATCAACCACCAAGTCTGCCGTTTGCGTTAGAGACGGTCGGTGATTCAAATATATATATATATATATATATATATATATATAAAAGGGTGTTTTCCTATATTTTATATTTGAATTACATAAAAAAGTTCAATTGTATTTTATGTTTTATAGAAAATATAATAAACACAAGACCTCGTGCTCTGTTATCATTTGAAAAAAAATATCTTTTTCTAAAAATTTAAACTATAATTAAGAAAGTACTTCTTTTTTTTGTGATATATTTTATATTTACTAGTAATTAATTAATAATTAACTAGTAAGTGTTTATGAGTTCTTCCAAAGAAAATTACTGCTACGTACAAATATTCTTCACGAAGGAGCTCGATCGTTAAAAAAAAAAAAAAAAAAAAAAAAAGCTAAGTTGATATATTGATGCATGGTTAGGTTTTCATTTTACTACCTGACTATATAGTAGTACTTTTGAAATAAGTATAAACTAAAAAAATTTAACTTTATCGAGTAATCATATTTATAATATTTGTAATTTTTTATGTAATATGCCACTATATAATTAAATACAAAAGATTATTTTATCAATGCCTTACTTGTACCCTACTGTTCGAGCTGTGATATATAGTTTGTTCTGAATTTGGCTCGATCAGATGATGGGTGAACTAATAAATTACTTAATTCGTAAAAATTTATTTTAATTGTACGTACATATATAGCATTTAGAATACAAATTTTAACTAACTGAATGTAATTTTATTAAGTTATCACAAAAATAATAAGGACAAAAAAAATTTGAGATACATATATGGTTAACTAGAGAGGATCTTTTGTAAATTAAACTTATTTATTAGTACATGGACTATATGCATGTCTATATATATGTGTTCTTTAGGCAATCTCACTCAAATTACTAATATATATTTACATGAACTAAGTACCTACATATTTATTCTCCCTATTAAATGATTTTATATTTTTTTTTTTCTGGGTAGAAGTGGAGTTTGCTATAGGCTAATTTTTGAGGACACCCAACCAAATCTTCAAAAAGCTAGCCAACCCTACCAACCAATCTCCGCGCATATTAATTTTGGTTTCTGTCTAAATATTCACATAGCTACCGTTTGGTTCGGGGTTAAGAAAAAAACTAGTTATTCCAGAGATAGTGTTAAGTTTGAGGTTAAGGTGGGGTTAGAGTATTTTTGTGTTTGGTTGGGAGTTGGAGTTAGTTGAGGATAGTGAAAAATAGTATTTGGTTGGAGTAGGTGGAATAAAAAGGATAGTGGGTTATTATGAATAGAAAAATAATATTTGGTTAGGGTTTGGTGGAGTCAGGTGGGATTAGCTAAGCCAGAATAACCAATTTGAGATGGGATTTGCTAACACCACCTCTTTTTTGTGGTGTTTAGAGATAAAATGGGGGTTAAGGGGTTATTCCACCCCTTAGCCCCCAACCAAATAGGGGCATAAGAAATAACACCACCGATCGTACTTAGAATAGGTTTTTTTTTTTTTTTTTTTGAGAGAGATACGTAGCACGCTACCCGCTTCGTTTATTTCATTTAGAAATAAACTTAACTAGAAATGTAAATCAACTAGGATTCGAACTAGGGTCGCGGGTACCAACCAGAATAGTTGGTTAAGTTACCTGATCGTTAATATTTAAGATCCTAATTTCGAATCCTACGTGGTTTATATTTCAAGCTGGATTCACTTCATAAGTGGAGTTAGGCAACTAATTTATATATAATGACTAGCACAAGTCTTTCATAAAGCAAGTTAGCCAACCCTATCGGCCAATCTGCATATTGATTGGCTTTTGTCTAAACATTTATATGGTAATAAAAAATATTATTACGTACTGATCGTACCTAGTGCAGTTGGCTAGTTCTAAGTTTGGAACATGCATGCTTTTTATTTCTAATTGAATTTATCTTATAATGGAGTTAGGAGGCTAATTTTTAAAGACTTGGCCAACCAAGTCTTCAAAAGGCAATTAAGTTAGCCAACTCTAGTAGCCAATCTTCTGTCTAAATATTTACACAAAAATAACATCACTGACTATACCTAATGCAGTTGGCTAATATATGACTTGGCCGTTGATACCTGAGGACCTAAGTTTGAAGCCTAGAACTCATTTTTAAAAAGTGATCAAAACGGATAGCTTACTTCCTTTCTCTCTCACAAAATCAAAATCAAAAAAAAAAAATCATCAAAATAATACCATAAGTTAATCTTTACATCAATTGCAATATTTCTGATTTACTGACCGTACCTACCACAATCGGCTTAGGGTTTGATAATTGATGGCTGGTATGCGAGATCCTAAGTTTCGAACCTAATTACTGTTTTATATCTAACTTGTTGATATTTTTCGAGGTTCCAAGAAGTTTAGAGTTTAACTGCTTTAAATTTCTAACTAAATTTATTTCTGAAGGATAAACGAAGTAGATATATATATATTACATGTTATGTGGTTATGATGATAGTGGTCTCCTAGGGTTGAGTAGGTGGTTGGTTGAATAGAATAATCTAACGGATGAAAATGATCAAAGAATAGGCCTAACGACAGAAAACTCGATAGTACTAAGAGTTTAATATTATCAATAGTATAATAGCCGTATTATATATATAGAGTTGAGCTAGAATACTATCGATAACAAACGGGCTCCGTTGCCACCCATTTATTTTCGATGATGGAGCCTCCAAATCAACGATCGGCACCGTTGAACATGATATATATATCACTTGAAGTGTTTAAAAATTAAATTTCAAATCTTTTCAATATCAGTTGCCTAATGATCAAAGAGTTTCAAAATTTGTAATATTAATGGTCGATATGAGGCGTTTTCTCTTTTAACGGCGTAATTAAAGATATCCAAATCAATTAAATTTTTGTTCGAAAATTCTTTAAACTATTTAAAATAAGATCTATACTCTTGATCTTGATTACAAGACTCCTATCATCATTTTTTTAAGAATATTTATTTTCAGCCGTTCGTTTTTATGTCCACTCGATGGATAAGAGAACAATATCGAAAATATATGAAATTTGATTTCTAAACACTTCAAGTGATATAGATCATGTTCAACGGTGCCAATCGTCGATTTGGAGGCTCCATTATCGAAAACAAATGAGTGACAACAGAGCCCGTTTGCTATATATCGACAGTATTCTAGCTCAACTCTCTCTCTCTCTCTCTCTCTCTCTCTCTCTCTCTCTCTCTATAAATATATATATATAGAGTTCGGTGCTATGCTATCAATAGCACGAAGCACTCGGTGCTACCAAGTTTTCCGTTAGATCCACCCCTTTGATGATTTTCACCGTTAGATCATACTATTCAACCAACCACCTACTTAACCCTAGAGGGCTCACATCATCCTAACCGCACATCTTTCAATCCAATGGCTAAAAACTTAGTAGCACCAATAATTTTGTACTATTAATAGCATAGTAACCTAGTTCTATATATATATATATATATATATATATATATATATATATATATATATATATAGAGAGAGAGAGAGAGAGAGAGAGAGAGAGAACTAAAATACTATTAATAGCACTAAATGACTTGAAATTTTCTACCCTTGGATTAAAAGATGTACGGCTAGGATGATGTGGGCCCCGTATGGTTTAGTGGGTGGTTGGTTGAATAGTATAATCTAACGGGTAAAATTAATCAAAGGGGTTAATCCAAATGGTAGAAAACTTACTAAGACAGTTAAGTCGTCTTATTAATAGCATCTATATATATATATATATATATATATATATATATATATATATATATATATATATATATATATATGATTTTGGGAGAAAGAACTTTCGACGAAAGAGACCAAATATTGACAGCTATTGAGTCGTTGTAAAGTTGAGTAGCTGGGATCAACATTGCATATACAGAGCAGTTGCATTCCATCCTCATCAAGTTCTATATATAGCTAGCCCATTATAGTGACACATCTATCTAGCATTATTATATCATTTTTTTCCCCCCTGTTTTAAATTGGATTATTATTATTTTTTATATATAATAACAAGAGCTCATTAGAGCTAATTAATCCTTTCCCTTTTTTTTTTTTTGGTTTTTTGATTGCACACACATACTTGCAAACATATCTTTTTTTTTTGGGTTATTTGCATACACGTCCTGCAAACATAGTGAATTACGGATATATCCTTACAAAATCGAAATTCTATAAGTTGTTCCTACAAAAGTCCAAAGTTATACAGAAATGTCCGTGCGGTCATCATCCGTTAGTGTTTTTTTAATAATTGAAGCGTGAAATAATATTTTTGCCCTTATAAATATATTCCTTCAAAAACTCTAACTGATAAACAATTGCAAAAATATCCTCGCAAAAATAAGGGTAAAATAGTCAATTCACACTATTAACTAAACATGGTTAAGTAGCTTAACTGTAGTTAACTATATTTCATTATTGACGGCAGGAACATATCTGTATAACTTTGGACTTTTACAGGGACAACTTATGAAATTTCGATTTTGCAGGAATATATTCGCAATTTACTATATTTGCAGGGACGTGCATGCAAATAACCCTTCTTTTTTTTTCCTGCCTTTGTAGTCCTTTTTTATTGTTTACTTTTAGGATTCAATATGTCCAAATTATCTGTATTTTTGCCTATTTAGATATGACAATCAACATGTCTAAAATTTTTTATTTATTGTTTAGATTTTTAAAAATTTTAATCTGAATTATTTAGATAAACAATTTATCGACTTTATAGGCGATTATCAAGAAACAATACAAAATGCAGGCCAGCTTACTCCCGCGTATTTTAGATGCAAACAGCTGTTTTTTTTTTTGTTTGTACAAAATTGATCATAATCCAAGGATTTAAGTGTCGTGGCACGGAGTCGTCAGGAAACTTTGCACGATACGACACGGTGCGTGTCGGCCGTCTTGATGCGTCTTGGTCAAAAAAATTCTTATGTGCCGACACATAATATCGTAAAATATTTATTTTCTTTAGCAACAAAATATTCTAACTATTTATTATGTCTTTTTATCACATCTTTTGAATTGTATTGAGAAAATTACTCACTAAATTAAAAAATAGAGGGTTTTGAACAGTGCCTTGGCACGGGATACGTATCGTCTTTGATAACTTGTTTTAGCGCTGGATGCGGCCGTCTTGACGGCACTCTTAAAACAACCATAATCAGATACCTAAAAATTATTAATTTCTACATTATTATCATAATAAATTTTGAAGTCAAATTTTTTTTCTTCTATATTACTGGCGTATATATATTAACTATTAAAATGTAAATCTAGATAATTAATTATAAAATTTTCGTTTTGGTCTTCCATAGATGATTTTTCTCAAGATGTACCTCCCGATTATTAAATAAATTCGCCTTAGGGCGTGTTTTCCCCTCAAAAAAATTATAAAATTTTAAACATTTACAGATAAAAAAAATATAAAATTTTAAAAACTTCAGCGGAGATTAATTTGCAAACCAGGCTAATTTTTTTTCCTTTTTTTTTTTTTTATGATTATGATGCATTTAATTCTTATATATTTTTTTTATTTTGATTCAATAATAAATTCTTTTTGCGTTAATGGTGGTGCAAACTTTATCCTCTCCGTACGTAAGAATTTTTTTTTTTGTACAACACACGTAAGCGTGGGGCCCTCCTTATTGCGATGTACATGCAAATCACCATCAATTCCGTGCACCCACCCATTCTCTTTAATTATTTAATTTGAGGCAATTGTTGCCTGCACCTGGTTCATTGCACCCTGCGCTCTCGTCGCAGAAGGCAAATTTTCTTACGCCATCATTAACCCGAGAAAGGGGTTATCGGAGATTCAAATTTCTGTTCAGTAATAATAGGCCGAAAAGACTAATAAATAGAATACGACTGTGCTCCATAATAGATTTAATAGTAAGAGATTCAAAAATAGACCTAACATGCAGATGAATTGAACAAGGTCGAAATTCGTGAGTACTATGCATGGCTGAGTCCTTAAATACGCACTACAATAGAATTAGGTTATAGGGACACATGTTTGAGAGATTTTTTGTGTAAATATCTTATTTATATCAAAATTTTTAAAAAAATATCTACTAATTAATGCCTAAATATAAAACCCAATCCAATCAAAAATAAAAGGTTATTCTACTCAACCCACCTAGGCCACCCAGCTTATTTGGCCTGATTACAAATAGAAAAGAAAAAAGAAAGAAAGATCGATTACTATCTCCTCTTCTCCCTTCACTCAATTCGCTGAAATTCTAGACGAAAAGTCCTTCTCTTTCGTCCTCCTCTGTCACCGCAGTCAACGAGGTAGAGTTTTGACGGTTGCTAAATGCTTAAATATAGTGTTGGTAAATTAGCAACACTCTTTTTAGATTATAGTGACACTCTTTAACTTTCACTATATACCTAGCGACCCCACATATAGCAATACTTTTTAAAAGTGCCGGTAATTTAACAAGTAGTATTTTTTTAACCTATACCGATATTTAAAAGTGTCGCTATAGACCGTTTTTGTTATAGTGATGAATATTGGTGTGTCTTTCCTATCAGCATGTGCGTTTGAATTAGTTGGTTAGCAGTGCTTATGATCCAAAGAATAACCGTCAACCGATCTTGTGCCGTTCATCGGAGATTCGAGTAACCGGAGGAGCTCGATTGATCTCGATCGTTCTTCAATTAATGGACCATCTAATAAATTTTCAATTTAAGATTCAAAGTAAGATCATCTACCTTAGACAGTTATAGACTATATACAAAGTCTCTATTTTAAGAGATATAATTAAAAATAATAGTGAGATATATGGAACCTAAAACATTTTATTTTTGAGCAACGCTGAAATAAAACATTATCAAATAATACTGCACTCATTAAAAAGAAAAAAGAAAAAAGCTAACAAAGAAAAAACATATAGGATTGGATATGATCATATGAGTTGTTGGTACAATAGCAGTACACAAGTTGTACGAATGCATTAGGTGCAGGGGTTTAATTAACTTTCCATCATCACATGATTACTTCCAATTAAAGCAATAAAAAAACAAACACAAAAGGTTTAGAATCTCAGAGATGAAGTAAAGATAAAGTATAAAAAAGAAAATAATTTTAAAAAAAAAAAAAAAATTTCATGAGCATCAACCCACTCCACTTACCATGCAAATCTATCATCACCACCCCACTACTCATTCCCTGCATTTGAGGCCTCCTTAATTTCCTCTTCCTTAGATATATTGTGTTAATTGCATCACCCTTGTCCCCTAACTTTGAGGCAAATTAAGTTTCATTTTTGATTTTCAAACTTTTGATTTTGATAATCGAAATTTTAAACATTTAATTCTGTTTTCATTTGGTCTCTGAACTTTTAAAAAATATTCTATTCTAGTGCTCTTTATCTTTTATTAAAAATTATTGCTTGCACATACTAATTCATCTGCTTGCTTGTTCGCACACTATAATTAATTAAAGTCAGAGATTTATTTTTTATATTAAGAAAATTGTAATTAACTAAATCCATAGTAGAGTTGAAATATGATGATAATATATATACATGGACAAGAGTAATTTTTTAAATTAGTTTATGGACCATTAAGTATCAAAATTGAAACCTTGAGGATCACAATAAAAATTGCTTAAATGTTCAGGGACTAGTGTTGCATTTTACCCTCCTTACGTATTATGCCGTACAAAAACAAGCTACGGAAACACGCGTCATCACTTCATACCTAGCACTCATTCTCTCATTTTTTTTTTTTAAAAAAAAAAACAATATATAGCACCAGCACTACACTACCAATATCTGAGTACATAGCCCCCTCAAAAAAAAAAGAAAAAGAGAGAGAGAGAGAGAGAGAGAGAGAGAGAGAGAGAGAGAGAGATATTGGGTGTTTTGTGTTTTGCATGATATATATATATATATATACATATATTATAAGTTTTTAGAGAAAAACGGTTGTTTTGAAGCGCATCGATTATGGACGCTGCAAATACTCTTATGCCGCCGACTGCGCCGATGGCGGCGGCGCAGCATGCGGCGGCGGCGGCGCCGAGGCCGACGATAGGGTTTCCGCCGACGGCCTGCTGCTCATCGTCATCTTCTGCCTCAGCGGCATCTTCTCGTGCTGCTACCACTGGGACAAACTGCGATGCCTTCGTCGCGCCGCTGCCGCCGCAGGCGGCGGCAGCGGCGGAGATCCCGAAGACCAGCAGCAGCAGGCTTCTATTGCAGTGCTTCCAATGCATGGCCTGCATCCATCCTTCTCTATTATTACCACAACCACCACCTCTCCCTCCAAGATTCCCTCCAAAAAACAGGTACTTAATTACTTACTTAATTAATTAACTAATTAATTAATTAATCACTTTTATTTTTTTTTTATTATATGTTGATTTTCAAGCTTGTTGATTTTTTGGCTAGTTATATATAGTAAATTTCTTTTTTCTTTTTTTTTTTGGCTAAAAATGTATGGATATATATAAGTCTCTATCTAGCTAGCTATATATTTTGATGTCGCGATTTGGATATATATATTTTAATTCCTGAACAATTACAAAAAAATTAGTTTATATATATTGTAAAATGATCATTTAATCTCAGTTAAAGTTGATCATGAAGTGAAATTAATTAAGTCACTCAGGCAGATTATTTTTTCTTTGTTAATGTTTGGTTAAAAAATCATTAAAAACAAATACATATATCACACATAAATAGCTTTTTCTAATCACTTTATTTTAAGAGGTTCGATCAGTTGGAAAAAGTTGAATTTTAGAGACCTATTTATAAATGATCACATGTATATATAGTTTTGAGTATCCTTAATTTTTTAGATTAATAAATCAGTGAGCCAAATTAATCTGATAGAAAGCTCAAAAAAGAATAATGAAATTTAGGAAATATATTTCTCTTTAATTCCATCTTTTCTCACACTAGCAAAATCATAATTTATGAGATAATTAAAAAGAAATACTGTGTTTCCTGTTTCCTATGACATAATTAATATGGGTAATTTATCAGGAATCAAATTGAATAAACAGGATTACCACCAAGGGTTTTTTCTATTTTAATCTCATAACCTGCATATATAAATGATTAATCTCTCTCTCTCTCTCTCTCTCTCTCTCTCTCACACACACATATTATATATGATTATAATTTTTTTAACCGTTGAATCGTCTCAAAATTCGTACATCATTAATAAAGGAGACTTAACAGAACGATGTACGAATTTTGAGGGACTAATTAAAAATTTTCAATAATAATTTCCAGTAATAATTTTTTGTTTTTGTTGAATCTTTTTTCATGTAGAATTACAAGCAGGAAAGGGACCAAAGCTTGCCTGTTATAATGCCAGGGGATCAGATTCCAAAGTACATGGCATGGCCATGCCCTTGCCAACCTACTTACAACTTGCCCACAACAGAGAAGGTCCTCAAAGAGGTGGTAATCCACCCCTCAATTTCACCAAATTGACACTTTTCATGTTAAAACTATTTAGAGTAGGGATTCATTGACACAAGGGTAATTAAATTGCACACTTTTTACACCTGCAACACAACTTTAGTAATAGAGAGGCTTCAGAATCAAAATCTACGCCATTGAATGCGATCTACAACATCTGAAAGGCCTATATGTAAAATATATTATGTATAAATTTTCAAAACCGATTCGTTAAGCATCGAGCAGTACCGAAATCGGTGTCCGTAGTTTTCGATGAAGACTATAGTTTAATGTAAAAAAATTGTAATGTTTTTGCGTGTAGGCCTTTTAAATGTTGTAAATAACATTAGATAGTTTCGATTTTGTTGTTGATTTTCACAAAATTTAAAAAGTGTGTAACTAAAAACTGTGTAAATTGATCCTGATTTTTTTTTTTTTTTTTCTATTCTTCATGGATGAATGTAAATTCTTGAGTTGGTTCCCACTTGCATAAAACAGAGAACAGTGCTGTTCTTTTGGCTTTGCCTAAGAGTGTTTTTGAGTTTAATTTTATTATTTGGTCCATTTTAATTTAAAGCATACATTTTCATTCTATTTCAATAGCAATTTGTTCTTCAATGTTTTAATTCAGAGAGATGCCTTAGAAGTTGTTCCATTTATGCTTTTCAACAATAGCACACATGGTAGTTAATGGGTGTATTTGTTAGTAAATGGTTTTATATTTGTTGTGTGAAATTAGAAGATCCAAATTGGTAACTTACAAGAGGAATAATTCAAGTAAATGCTTTTCTCATTGCTCAAAGAATAACAAGAATGTTTGATACATCTCCTACTGCAGTCACAATTAAAGCTAATCTATGAGATTATGAAAATGTTGACATGAAATTATGGAACCACAATGAAATGAACTCAAGGTTTCAGATGATACTATCACTTCCAAGTCCAGAAACAGATTAAATAATAGTATACAACAAGGCATTGTTTGTATCTGTTTTTGAGTTCTATGGTTAAATGAGCAAATTTTTCACTAATAATGAGATATAGATGCTATATCTTTCGCACTTTGCTGCGTCGTTCTTGTAAAGTTATCCTAACAATGGACAATCTACAACATCTGCCAAATTATGGAACTATTTATAACTATTTGTACAAAAGGTTATAAGCTGGCAAATCTTGAATTCTGTGGAGGTCCTCCAAAGACAACTCCCTCTCCAGTTGGATTCTCGTCGCTTCTAAAACCTCCTGGAGACAAAAAAAAAAAAGGGAGGAAAGTAAAAAACATCGACAAATAGACAGTTTCATACGGGATAACGATATGAACACACGAAACCGAGACGTAATGATGAGAAGGCAAAAGAAGAGAACCTTGAACTGCATGTATGAAGCTCGCATAGCCAGCCACTGAGCATCCATCATCTCAAATGCTATACAGTATAAAACGTCGAACGCTTCTTCATCTTCTAAAATGACAACAACTTAGAGCGCATTAGGTTATTAGAGCACCAGGACGGGATGTATCTTCACTAATTTATACAGGAAATCGCGATTCACCTGTTAATACTTTTACAAAGTTGATTGCGGGCAGAGACTTCGGCTTTGCAACTGAAAATTAAAAACTTGCACTGTAAGTTCGATGCTAATATAATCTTAAAAGATGACTATGATAACTGTATTCATAGATTGCAGTATGGGGGGATTTTTTTTTTTTTTTTTTTTTTTGGGCAAGAAATCCAAGTTCAAGCTCACTGGTACTTGTGTGCGTCATAAGGTAGCATTGCATTCACAACCAGAAAAACAAGCTATAAATAAATTATACAGTTCTACGCTCAGCAGTGTGTCGGCGTAAAAATTCGAAAGGATTCAAAAGGCATGCTTACTTTCTTTCTGACTTGAATTCAGTTCCAACATCTGAATCAGCATGAATGAAACATTGACGCCCGCAACAGCGAATGGGTATTCCCATGTTGCTCTTATGCCCTCTTGTTTAAATAACAACCTTTGGAAAGAAGCCTTCATGATGAACCAGATGGATGCCATTAATATTTTTGTATCATAAGTAATATCACAATATTTTTTTTTTTTCCAAGTAGGAAAAAAAAATTGACAGAGGTTTGTTTTAATTTGGAATATAAGTTTAGCCTGGTTACAAAAACCAAAATCCACCTTGTTGGAATTAGTCAAAAACGAGATGCATTTTCCATATTTTGTAACTTAGAACCATTTTCAATTTCAGGGCAGTGTAATCCTAGATGTCGAAAAGTGGTCTACAGTAACAAAAACAAACAAAGGTCAAAGTTCTGCAAGCAGGAAAGTAGATGATGAAAATTATTGGATTGTGGTAAGAAGCCCAGAAAAGGCAGTACCGGATAAGTCCTTGCAAGAAATAATAGATTCTCAAGTGAAACAAATCCACAGCCCCTGAAAAGAAAAGAAACAAATGACTTCACAAAGTAATAGTGAAGTATGTGATTATCTAGTTCTGGTAGCAAAAGCAAAAAAATTACGTGAAGGAGTGAAAGGCATGAGAGAAGACCGCCGATAAATTCATTGTAACACAGAAAAAATATATTCCAACTGTCTATCGCTGTGAAAGATATTAAGTTTTCGGTGATGAGTTTTTTTAGAAGTGGAATATATCTCTGAAGAAATGTTAATAATGGTACTCCATATTTGTATGTAAGAATGAAGAAAAATATACAAACCGGATTTACCTGAAGTCGGTTGATGGATTCGGGCCTTGCCACCCTATATCTTTCCATTGCTCTGATACTAGTCCTGTAAGTTCTGTTTCTGGAAAGGAAGCATGCCAAAGTGCTTTGAGAGCTTCCTGCCAATTAGAGTACGAAAGGGGCACAATAATGTCAATGCAATGGTTACAAACATATCGTGTCTTTGGATTCTGGAACAAGTTATATGATAGCTTGTGTTTTTTGGGGTTTTGTTCAGTAATTATAACATGATAGTTCGACTTTTTTTTTTTCCATTGTATGAAAAGTCATGATTGTTTTTATATATTTTCATGCAACCAAATTACACTTTTAAGAAGCAGAAATGTTGGTTTTAGTTGATGTCGAGCAACTCCATATTAACATTCTACATTCAAAGGTTATTCCATTTGCTAGTCGAGTTGTTCATTGGGTCATATCTGTTTTCGCATGATACCTCCGTATTCACGTATAACTTAAAGTATGGGCAAATGTAATTACATTAACAGATACTTACTTGATGATCTGGCCGAGTCTCGTCAAATGGCACACTTAGTCGATCCTTAAGCTTTTGCAACCGTTGCTCCTATAAAAAGTCTAAAATTTATGACTAATATTGACCAAAAAAGTTCAAAACAATAAAATTTCATCCATTTACAGATGAACTTTTCACACAAATGCAGGGGATAGAACTGATATCTCCACACTTAAAATCAAGAGTCAAGGAGCGAACACCCAATTCAATAAGTGGAGAACTTGCCACAAAACACAAATACCCTGTTATCATGTTAGATCACCGATATCTCCATTCAAAAAAGTTAAGCTGATAGAGAATGGTCGAATATAGCAAGAAAGATCATGATTCATGGATCTAATTCATTGAACTCAAAACAAATAGTTGGCGAATCAAATCATAGAGTTGCGAAATACTTAAGCTTAACATAACAGATATACTCAAATGTAAATGCGACTTTACCTGAAGAGGAGTCAAATCAAGAGTCCTTTCACCACTACCTTGACGCTTGTTTCCCGCGCGGTTGAAGAGTCCTCCAAACCACGATCGATTTCCAACCATAGCATCAACTGCGAGAATTACAAACCATACATTCCTTTTAGGACTTCATTTTGGTTTGAATTGGTCTTCACCTCAGTTTCTTCGAACTAAGTAAATTATATATATCTATAACAATTAATCCGTTTCGGTTCGATTCTTGAAAACTACGAACGTGTTCGAGCCGAAGACGGATCGCATTTCCCAGAAAACAAGCACTGCAGCTTAATATATTCCAAACAATCCGCCATTTGTTGCGCGAAAATGCAAGTTTCGCGAGAAAGAACACATATGAAATGGATCGCATTTGTGGCAAATAACAAAAAAGTTTCAACACAATCAGATGCCAAATTCAACATTCATGTCGCAACGTACCAAAATATGAAAAAAAAAAAAAAAAAAAAAATGGCACAACATTACCCGGACACAACAAAAATCCAAGAACTGGTTCATTCTTCGATCATTTAAGATCTTTTAACATAGATTTTTAGACATTTTTTTTGAATCGACACGAGTAACACGATCGTGGCAAACATTATGGATTAGAAACCTTGTTTTGTTGCTCACCTTCGACCGAGATTGCCTCATCAGCTACGATAGGGGGATTGGAGAAGCCCAAAATGAGAGAGGGAAAGGGAGGGGAAGAGAAAACCCTAATATTTTTTTATCGTCGTTCTCACATTGTGGACACGGATCGAATTAATTGATCCAAAAATAATAAAAAACCTCTCTCTCTCTCTCTCTCTCTCTCTCTCGATAATAAACGGTTTTAGAAAAATCGCTCTGTAAAACAGCTGCTTAGGGTTTTCCTTTTTTTTTAAAAAAAGAATAAAATAATAATAATAATTAATAATTAATAATAATAATAATAACAGAAAAAGGAAAAGAGGGAGAGGCGAAGACACCCCGCCCTTTTCTCTCTCTTAACCGCTCGCCCCGCCTAAATATGTGCTCCGCAGAAAATTGTTGGGTGGACTTGGTGCACCACATCGTCTGTGGACCGCTTCTCTATTTTTCATAGGAGATTTTAAACTGATTTTATCATTAATTTAAGAAATTAAATATTAATGTGTTACATTAGCAACACATTATAATAAAGATATTAGGGGCAATTTCTTATATACCCCTGAAAAGTTTTCAATTTTTCGATTTTACTCTCCCTTAAAAGGCTAATATTAAAAATATTCCTCTGCGTTCCAACTTATTTCTAATATATTCCTAGAGTTAAATCTGTTAATTAACTCTGTTATCTCTGTAAAATTACTATTTTGCCTTTTCAAATATACCCTTCCATCATCACTGTCTTTCTTATTTGCCCTTAAAGTCAGGAGCACAAAAAGTATTTTAACTTTTAAACTTTTCCAATATATCCCTCTACTGTCACCGGTCTTTCTTATTTGCCCTTAAGTTAAGGACAAAATTGATATTTTAATTTTTTTTAACTGTGGTAGATATTTAACTCACGTTTAACTCAAGTTAACTTAATAAGAGATAACTGTAGAAATATTTTGCAATAATGATGGAACATATGAAGAATATTTCAGAAAGAAAAAAAAAAAGTAATAAATCGAATATTTCCAAACATATAAGGGCTATATAGGCAATTATCCCAAGATATATTATTATGTCCCCTCCAACTTGGGGCAGCAAAAAATTTCACACTTTGTTAAATGCGTAAGATAAAAAAAAGTACGAAAACTTATTCATGAACTATATACTATCTTAATTTGATTGTCCGATCTTTCAAAATTTTAATTTTGCTAGCATATTTTTTAATTTATTTGATTTGAGTCAATCAGCAATATTTTCATTTCAAAATTTGTTTGCATCGTTTATCTTTACAAGTTTAGTTGATATACTTTATATAATTTTTATAATTATACATGAACTAAATAAGCAATTAATTTAAAGTTTAAAATTTTTAAAAAATAAGATAGTAAATTTAAAATGATCTATAGTCCGGATAAGGTCGGCCGATTTGGTCAATTTCAATTGCACAGAAATTCAAATTAGTTTTTGGTTTAATGTATTTAATTTTAACTCAAATTAGTCACAGTTCAAATTGCAGTAGTTGGAAACAATAACTCTAAATAAAAGATATATACTTACCTCCTTAATTATTTTTTAAATAATATTTGTTTACATTCATATACGTAAAATAATAAATTTTAAAAAATTATTTCTCAACCGCATGCAACAAAGCATATTATTTATAATTACTGCATTTTCAACTATATCCAATCAAATAAAATACATATAGTTACAACTGTTATATTTCTAACTACATGTATTTCTAATTAATATTATATTATTTGTAATTATATCTGATGAGACGGCACCTTATAAATGGGCGAGTTTTACTTAATTTTTTTTCAGACCATTAACTCTAAATAAAAGATATATACTTACCTCCTTAATTATTTTTAAATAATATTTGTTTACATTCATATTTAAAAATAAATTTACCTAAAACGTATCAATCACCAAACCTATTTAATGATGATAGAATTATCTACCTTAGTATCCCAAATTCGAATAATAACTATTCCTAGAGAAAATGGCAAATGGCTCGGCTAGCTGGTATCCGATGGGCCCCAAGTCGAATTCCGCTAATTCACATTTTCAAATTTAAGTTTATCTCTAAATAAAATAAATCACTGTTGATTTTAGTTATTTGTGTTGGGAGATCATTAGGAGCTTAAGTCTATTGATTTTCAAAAGTTTCATTACTTTTTTTTTTTTTCAGACCATTAATTATTTTTTTTTCTTCTTTTTTTTCTTCTTCTTTTTTTAGAGATAATAATATCTATTATTTTTCAAAAAAAAAATGACTATCCATCTTTATATAAAAAAAATAAAAAAAATAAAAAAAAAACTATTATTTTTCCAGTTATTTGTGTTGGGAGATCATTAGGAGCTTAAGTCTATTGATTTTCAAAAGTTTCATTACTTTTCTTTTCTCTTGGCTCAAGTTGCTTTAAGAAGGCATTTTGTCGACTTGGGTCACTGCGCTATTGCGATTTTGTTTCTTGAATCACAACTCACAAATAGGGTACATCCCTATTTTCTCAAAAAAAAAAAAATGACTATCCATCTTTATATAAAAAAAATAAAAAATAAAAAAAAGTTTCATTATCTTTTATTATTATTTATTGCTTTTAATTAGGTGAATTAATATGTGGAAACGTATGGCATTAAACCGGATTAATGGCATTAAAAGGGATTAATGGGTAGAACGTTGGAGCATCCAACGTTCCAATCACATCCCATATATATTTACTCCTGTCTACTGTTATATATATATATATATATATTTTATCTATTGTTTACATTTACTGTGTTTCGAGCTGACCAGATTGTAAGCGACGACGTTCCGATCAGATCGTCGATCGTGATAAGATAAGAAGACCTTGAACCAATACCCTTGATCGCCCACAAGTTGATCGTCATCGTCGCCGTCGCCAGCGTCCTCGAGAACGTTCTAACGTACGACAAACTTAATAAATACGCACCGAGCATGGTACCCACCGACTGGCTTGGACGCCCCGCACAATATGCAAGCCGTATCTCCGCACCACACCCTCTTCATCGAGGTTGTCCGTCAGCAGTGTCTTTTCGAGCGATGCTCGCCATAACACTTTGATTTTGAGTGGAATACGGAGCCTCCAGATCGAGTTACACCGTCTGTCCCTCGTCCCCCCGTGTGTTCGTCATTCGATAAACCGATTTGACTGAGAAGTCACCGTTACTGCTCCATCTCCATCCAACCTTGTCGTCTCTTTGCCCGACATTAAAGCTGGTAACTCTTGCTTTGAGCTCCAAGCAAGTAGAGCTCAGCCACGGTGGAACGGAAGACTTGTCACCCAACATCGTATCCCAATTCCATCCGCCCCTTCCGTAGCAAATTCGTGGTTTCCAAGTTGTAAATAGAAAATTCGAACAAAAAATTCGTTGTTTTTCCAAGTTGTAAATAGAAAATTCGTGGTTTCGCCCCAATCTCGAGAAAGTCTCGTATAGAGTCGCGGTCGACGGGAGTAGTGTGCTCCATCTCCATCCTACATGTGTACACTACTACTCTTGTTAGTGGGAATAGGATAACACAAATTAACGGATAATTAAACACAATGGCTCCTCCTCGTCCTCCCTCTCCCCTCTCCCCACTTCAATTTATCGTCGTCGTCGTTGCTGCTGTCGTTATCCCGACGATCGCCGGCCGTGGATTCGAGATCGAGGAGGCGACGATCGACGGCATCCACGGCGCCTTCGAGAGCGGCGAGCTCACCGCGGCCCAGCTCGTCGGCGACTACCTGGACCGGATCCGGGAGCTGAACCCGGCGGTCCGGGCGGTGGTCGAGACGGACCGGGCCGGGGCGCTGGAGCGGGCGGCGAGGTTGGACCGGGCCGGGTGGGAGGGGCCGGTTCGGGGGCTCCGCGGGATCCCGGTTCTGTTGAAGGATAACATCGGGACGGGGACGGGGACGGGGACGCGGTTGAACACGACGGCGGGGTCGCTGGCGCTGCTCGGCGCGGCGCCGCGCGGGTCGGGCGCCGAGCGGCGGCTGCGGCGCGCGGGAGCGGTGGTGGTGGGGAAGGCGAGCCTCAGCGAGTGGGCCAACTTCCGCTCCTTCACCGCGCCCAACGGCTGGAGCGCGCGAGGGGGCCTGGGTCGGGTGCGTTTTTTTTCAGTTTTTTTTTAAGTTTGTTTGAATTTTTTTTTTTTTTTGGATTAATTGTATATATGGATAAGAATAGGCCTTATCCCCCCTTTATACCCAAACGCTAATTTTTTACTCGAGAATAGTAGTTCTCGATTATCCCCACCAACACCTCCATTTTTTATATAAAACTACCTAATATTTTTCTTATCTAACAACCCAATTTTCATCCAAACGCTATTTTTCTTATCCTCATACTTGTACCTATCCCCGTAATAATGGCTTGCTTATACCCGAACCAAACTACCTATAGGTTTATGCAAATATAGCAAATTACAAATATATTTCTATAAAATATACTTTTTATATATTATTTCTGTAAAAAAGTCGTGATGTTTTTAAATATGTTACTCTCGTTAGAATCTGTTAAAAAAAATTTATTAACCGTAGGTTCAATCCTTTTTTTTTTTTTGTGAGAGATAGGTAACACACTACCCGCTTCGTTTATTTCGTTAAGAAATAAACTTAGCTAGATGTTAATCAACTAGGGATTCGAACTCGAGTCTCGAGCACCAACCATCATGTTCTTCATTACTGCTCAGTGACGGTAGGTAAACGTAGGTTAAATATTTAACTTGGTTAGTTAATGAGACGAATTGATATTTTTATACTCTTTAATTAACAATTGAAATTTTTAGAGAAATATACATGAGATGGTAAAAAAAAATCATTTTTCTTATAAAATAGATAGTACTTTAACGGTAATAAATCAAAATAATATATTTAAAAATATTAGAACTTTTATAAGAATAACATATGAAAATTGAACTTTGTACGGATAGATTTACAATTCATTATATTTTCAGAGACCTATAAAAAATTAATTTTAAAAAAAATAAAAATAGTAACTTTTTATTGAGTGGAGAGCAGCCATTAGAAAGTACTAATTAACCTTCAAAAGGAAAAAGGTCAGAAAATTGAAAGAAAAAACATCATAATTTAAGCCTTATTTCTAAACGAAATAAACGGAGTAATTCACCTATCTCTCAAAAAAAAAAAAAAAAAAAAAAAAAAAAACAAACAAACAAACAGCTGCTAACAAAAATTTTTTGTGACACTCCAAGCGTTTGGTGTTGTCGATAGTATTATAACCGAACTCGTATAATGTCTATATATACAATTTGATAAATGATTTACTGAAGACCCACCACCGTAACAAGTAGTAGAATTTCCGTTCCAGAGTAGTAGTTAGAGTTTCTGAACCCAATAGTTGGTATTGTAACGGATGCTAAATTTCTAACAGAATCCATACCTGCTGTCGGCGGACCCATGCGGGTCAAGCAGCGGGTCGGCGATAGCGGTGGCGGCGAACATGGTTGCGGTGGCGCTGGGGACGGAGACCGACGGGTCGATCATCTGCCCGGCCGCGGCAAACTCCGTCGTGGGGATCAAACCCACCGTAGGACTCACCAGCCGGGCCGGAGTCATTCCTATCTCCCCTAGGCAAGACACCGTCGGGTAAGCAATTTAAGGACCTGTTTGGTATCGAGGATCATCTGAAGTTACTAGACAAAATAGAGTTGGGACAAAAGCACATATGAAAAATTTATTATGATATGCGTAATGCTTAAATATCTTTTTATCTTACTTTCTCACGGTACATAACATAATTTCTATACAACCTCAAACCGAGCTTGAGAGAGAGAAAGAGAGAAAAACTATTGTTTTTTTTTAGAGATAGATAGCGCGCTACCCCGCTTCCCTTATTTCATTTTGAAATAAACTTAGTTGGAAATGTGAATCAATTAGGATTCGAACTTGAATCTCGGGTACCAACCATCAAATCCTTTGTCACTTGCTCTCGAGACGGTCGGTGAGAAAAGCTAATGTTGTGTTCAAAAGAGTGATGCAAATAAGTTTGAAGTTGTTGCCAGTAATATTTTTGGTTTTGCTATTTATATAGAATTAGTTTTGTCAATTCATCTGCTCCTATACATAGTTTTCTCTTCTTCTTTGTTTTGAATGATAGAATATTCGATTAAGCGACCGTTCCATTGTTCTGCAGTGTCTTCTGTATTGAAACACTGCATGCTGAATCGCAGTTTAAAAGCCGTAACTTATAACTTATTACACATGCTAGACGGTAGAAAAATAATAAGAATGCTTTGACATGTGAAAAAAAATCACTGCTTTTGTTTTAAGTTGCATTTGGGAGTTGGTAATGCAATTAGTGTTTGCTGTTTTTGTATGCAGGCCTATTTGTAGAACAGTGTCAGATGCTGTTCATGTGTTGGATGCAATTGTTGGCTACGACCCAGATGATGCAGAAGCAACTAAACTGGCCTCAAAGTATATACCTCAAGGGGGCTACAAGCAATTTTTGAATTTAGAGGGACTAAAGGGAAAGAGACTTGGGATCTTGAGGAAGGGCTTTTTTGATGAGTTCCCCCGAAATTCAGTGCAAAAAAAGGTTTTTGAGAAGCATTTCAACACAATGAGGTATCTACCTCTTCCTCTCCAAACTTTATCTACTACTAAAAATTTAGGGGCAATTGCTTATATATCCCTGAAAAGTTCCCGATTTTTCGATGTACCCCTCTTAGAAGGCTAATATTGAAAATACCCCTCCTACGTTCCAACCTATTTCTAATATACCCTTAGAGTTAAAATCTATTAAGTAACTCTGTTATTTCTGTAAAATTACTATTTTGCCCTTTTCAAATATACCCTTCTACCATCATTGTCTTTCTTATTTGCCCTTAAAGTCAAGGGCACAAAAGTATTTCGACTTTTGGTTTTTTCCAATATACCCCTCTACCGTCACCAACCTTTCTTATTTGCCCTTTAAGTTAAGGGCAAAATTGGTATTTTAATTTTTTTTAACTGTGGTAGATATTTAACTCACGTTTAACCCAGATTAACTTAACAGGAGATAACTGCGGGGGTATTTTGCAATAACGGTGGAACATATGAGGGGTATTTTAGAAAGAAAAAAAAAGTAGGGGCAGATCGGATATTTTCAGACGCATGAGGGGTATATAGGCAATTATCCCAAAAATTTAAGTGTCGTGATATGGAATTGTACCGCAAAATTTTCAGCACAGTGCGTGCCAGGCAGTGACGATGCTTGTTAGTTACAAAAAAATATATATATGCCGATATATAATAGCATGAAATATTTATTTTCTTTACCAACAAAATATTCTTACTTGTTTATTATGTATCTTTATCAAATCTTTTAAGTTTTATTGAAGAAATTACTTATTGATTTAAAGAATAGATGGTTTGAGCTGTGCCATCAGCACGAAGACTATATCGTGCCGATATTTTACACTTAAATTCTTGCTTTAGTACCTAACTTAAAAGTTCTAATATAATTTGTTTTAAAATAAAAAAATAATCTGTCAAATACTGCAATATTCTGATACATCATTAAAATGATAGAAATATTGTTAAGGTTACACAGTAAAACTAAGAAGTTTCAAAGTTCAAGTATCTGTTCCAGGAATATTATTATCATCTGTAACTCAGATATTAACTTCAAAGAAATATTCTATAATTGTAACGCAAACATCTATCTAATCATTTTACTATTTTGTTACTTGAACTAACATTGTGATTTCCCTTTTTTTTTTCTTTTTGTTGTTTTTTTTGGGTAAAATATGTCAAAGGCAAAGAGGAGCCATCCTAATTGACAACCTTGAAATTGCCAATGTGAGCATCATCCTTGATTACGAGCAAAGTGGTGAAGCAATCGCAATGTTAGCAGAGTTTAAGCTATCACTGAACACATACCTGGCACAATTATCCTATTCTCCTGTTAGATCTCTTGAAGATGTAATCGCTTTCAACAACAAGCACGAAATCGAGGTATGCTGTAAACAAAACACAAAAAAGTGTAGATTAAAAGTTCAGATGATAAATTCAAAATTCTTAAAGCTCAATTACCTATTATAGTGCAGCATAATTCAGGTAAGATCTATACATTTTTTTAACTCCTTATTGGTTCAACTGATAAGAATTGGAGCTAAGATTGCATTTGAATGCAGGAAAGGATGAAAGAATATGGCCAACCTATCTTTTTGATGGCTCAGAAAACTAGTGGAATAGGCCCCGTCGAGAGAAGCGCGATTTCGCGAATGAATCAACTCTCCAAGGGAGGGATAGAAATGTTGATGATGAAGAACCAATTGGATGCAGTAATCACACCCGACGCGACTGCGACGAGTATTCTTGCTATCGGCGGGTATCCGGGAATTAGTGTTCCGGCAGGATATGATAAAGCAGGGGTACCTTTTGGTATCTGCTTTGGGGGTTTAAAGGGTTCAGAGCCTAAGCTGATTGAAATAGCTTATGCCTTTGAACAAGCCACAGCAGTTAGAAAACCTCCCACATTCAAGTCAAGTGTAACAGCAAAATATAAACTAACCACTGACAGTGTTGAGAGCTAATGAACTGCAATATGTATCTTTACATTCTAGGCATGTTTATGTTGTCTTTGTGTTAAAATTGTTCAATAAATCTCCTTTTGACTTTCAGAGAGTTCAGAGATTGTTTCATCTCTCTACTATACATGCTTGTCATCATGTTTAGAACAGTTTGAAAAGCTTCTAAGAAACAGATGGCTCAACACATCATGAACTAAGAAATTTTTTATTCTAATAGATGCGCAAATCATTCGAAATGACATCGTCGAAGATTTATTTTCAGTTCTGTTTCCTAACCACTTTTGGTAAGACACAGGGCAAATAAACAATTGGCAGTCACCATGTCCAGATTTAGGCCACTCATCTCTGAGATTCTTTTTGTTTTGAATCTTTAAAAGTACCAATTATTAAGACAGAAAAGAATATTACAATTGCAACTTTGAAAGTCTTAACTACAAAAAATAAAACAACAATGAATGAGAAGCAGAAATAATGGAGCCTAAATAGGTGATAGGATAAGATCAAGGGGTTTTGAGAATGAAGTTGTACAGTAGTCCCTAAACTTCTGCATGTTTTGCAACACAGACATGTTCCTCTATTGTTCATTCAGAGAAAAAAAAAAAGGGCACAGTACTCAGATCTTATTCCTTTATTGGTAAACATCACTTGACAGTAAATAAATTTTCATCCCATCAACAAGCACCAAAATGTCAAGCACATCCAAATACCATAACAAGCAAGATACATTGGTTAAATAAAGAACACATTTAATGCTTTAGTAAGGAGTTTGTGGCAAAATATCATATTTACACAGGAAAGCCGTACGCGCTTGGACGTATAAAGCACCGCAAGTTAACAGCGGAGTGCTAATGGACACAACGATACATGCACACACATGGAAAACTGAAGAGACTCATACCTTGATCCTAAAGCTGAACACTGGAACCATATTGAAGAGCTCACAATCGACTTCTAGTGGGTCAGTTTGCAAAGCATTCTCAACTTTCAGTGGTGCCCAATCAACAAACTTCAGATATTCATCCAAAGCATGAGGGGTTAACAATAAGATACCTATACAACATAATTAAGCAGCCGGCTAATTTTGTTCCGCGGCACATTCTTCGGAGCCATCCTTGCCACAAACAAACTTCCAATAATCAATTAATTTATGGTCTTGAGGAACCACTTCTTCCGGCTTGCCCGCACAGAAAATAGCATATGCATCAGCAGCATATCTGAGAGGAAAGTAAAAATCAGAATATGTAAACACAAATAAGAAATAAAATGAAAAGATTACAAAATTTGTTTACGAAGAGGTTCGATAAGATAAGATTCGGTACTCACTTGCCTATACCATGGAGTTGAGTGACATGAGTCCAGTCACTACTCAAGTACTCCTGAGAGAACTGCTTAATCATTCTCGCTCGTTTTCTTTGCAATCCTAGACTCTGTATGACCTTCTCTATCTCCTCCGCAGGGACTTTTGTTGTGGTCTCAGCATCAGGACAAAGAAGGAATAAGCCCGGGAGTACTCTCCGGACCTGCATCGCGTTCATACGTGATCAGTGATCTCCTTTGTTGCTCAATGTTATAAAGGAACCTAAGTCGAATTTTTAAATTTTTGCATATGTAAATAAGATTAGTAGCTATCAGCGACAAAGAGATCAATGTGGCTATCAAGTACTTTTAAAAATGTGACCAATCAAGTTCTCCTCTGCTCCTTTATCTCTCCTTCTCACTCCCTCACGCACTATTTTAAGGCAATTTCTCCAAAATTCTTTCTTGTCCCCTGCTCCACTCTTTTAACATCAGAATCGCGCCCGAACAATGATGAAGAACTTTTAGGCAGTTCATTATCTATTACTTACATAATAGACATAAGACTAAACTAAAAAGATCCCTTTTTTTACTGCAGCGATCGAAATCGGCAGTAATTGAGACAGGAACTAATGGTGGGTTCTTCACAACTTAGCTAAAACTAAAATTTGGTTATGTTAACTTCAATTTTTGATGCTACAATCTCCAATTTTAAGGAATTCGAAATCAAATTGAGAGGAAAGCATAAAGAGAGAGAGAGAGAGAGAAAGAGAGAGAGAAACCTGTTCCCCAGTGGTAATGTTAAGGAGCATGCATATGATCAAAACCCTCCACGGATCGAACGAGTGCCTCTCCTGGAGGAGGCTGTGGCACGACGCTGGAGGCTCCCACGCCTCCTCGGCGGCGACTCTCCGATACGCCTCCGACATCTTCTCCGCCGCCGAGAGCTGCGATCGCTGCTTGCTCCTCCTCCGCCGCTTCTTCACATCGCGATCAACATCATCATCGTCGTCGTCGTCGTCGTGGTCATCGTCCACGCCCTCGCGATCCCCGCTAAGATTAGGAATAGGGTGGCTCTTAGGCTTGTTAGGATTCCGCTTCTGCTTCCTCGTCGTCGTCATCTTCCTCCGCTTGGTTCCATGGGAGTGCTCCTTCTTGTAGAGGACGATCGGGGGGGAGGCGTCGGGAGGGAGTGCGAAGAAGCGGGAGACGACGACGGGCTTCCCGGCGACGGTGGTGCGGAGGTAGGAAGAGGCGGCGGACGACGACGGCTGCGGCGGGCGCCGCCGCCGCCGCCTCTTCATCGGCGGCGGAGGAGCATCGTCGTCGTCTCCGCCTCCGACGCTCCTCTTCCTCTTCGTCGTCGTCGTCGTCTCCAAGGGTTTGTAGGCGAAGGAGGAGAGGATTTGGTCGAGCGACGGGGAATCGCGCGCCATGGCGGGGGGGCGTCGCGCGTGCTCGGGACTCGGGAGGGCACGCGGAGCGAATTTTGGGGTTCGCGGGTGCGGTACGCTCACCGCCTCCCCGGTATGCTCACCGCCAAAGCGGGGAAACTTTGTCGCTTGCACCCGGTGTATGAATGTTTCTCGTACACCGGTGTTTTGCTTGGGTCAAAATATATGGACCTCACCTCAAATATTTTTTTCTTGATTTACATATCAAATTTAATGATCCGTTTAGTTATTAATAATTAATTTGATCAAGTTTTATCCTCTAATAAAAAATATTTTAAGTTATTAAATTTGATGGAATCATCAATATAAACCTATAAAACTTATAAATATTTTTTTTTTTACTAATGTCAATTAGAAGGTGTTGGATTTTTTTTTTTTAAAAAAAGAAACATAACTAACTTACACCGGCTAAATTTCCAAATAATAGTTAGTTATTATAGAGCTTAAATTCTAAAAAAAATAGCCGATAAATTAACTGGCCATTAGAGAGATTTTGAAATTCAAAAAATTAGCCGGTGAAGACTTATCATACTTCTTAAATCATTAATTAAAGATAATTTTAAAACTTCAAGTCGCAATCAAAAAAGCAAACCCTACTAACAATTTCTTATTATTCACAACACTTGCAATTTCGTTAATAGAATGGATGAAATTGATATTCGACTCAAGTTCAAATTTTCAACTTGCCAATAGTTTACGGTGCGACCAAATTGAAAAAATTAAATCACGTCAGTAGATGGAGCCGTTACAGACAATTGAATTAGGGTTAGACCGGGACTCCGATATATTACATATTTATATATAACTTAATATAAGGATGTTAAATCACGTCCGTCCATTAAGGACGTGTCCGAATACATCCTAACCGAATGATTTACCGTATCTTTATAGATCGACTTAAATAGATTGACTGTATTTTTATGGATCATCTTGAATATATTACGTAGACCACATCCAACACGTATTTCTTTAGTCCATTCGTTTTGATCTCGCCATTGAGGTGAATTAAACTCTTGCTAAAGCCCAACTAAATTAATAAGCTCTGTGCAAATCCATCCACCGTGCTCTACTTTTTTATTTTGAATTATTATTTAAAAAAATTTATGAGCGATTAGTCTTAAATATTAAATAATGAGAATTATTTATCAAGTAAAGGCTATACCATTCAAAAATTACAAAAATAAAGTTGAAGGGGAAAAATAAACTAACAAAAAAAAGAGAGGATATATGTAATGTTTTTTTTTTTTTTTGTTAAGAAATAGGTAGTAAACTATCTGCTTCATTCATTAAGTGAAATGAACTAAGCGTATATTACGGAAGTAGCTAGGGCCTCCTGATCGAGCCGGCAAAAACGGGCAAACCAAAATAAACAAACGCATTACCTATCAATAAGACAAAAATAACCAAAGAAAAAGACTAAGAGGAGCGAAACTAAAAAGAACAAAACTAAGAATCACAAAGAGACTGATGCTTTGATCAGAGAAGTGACACATTCGAGACACCGGAAAGCATTGGGGAGCACATCACGAAAAATAGTGTTGTTTCGCTCCGTCCATACGACCCACCAGATTGCCGCCAATTGGATTAGTCTTTTCGATCTCATCACGGCGTTGGGGTTGTTAGAGGTCTCTGTCCATAGGCGTCGGACATCCCCTAGGTTCAAGTCGGTTGCGTCTGTACCTCCTGCGCCAACAGGATATATGCAATGTTAAACACGCGCGAGCTGGATGTATGTTTTACTCGATATCTTATAAAATTAGTTTGTATTCGGCTCATTTATTAAATATGTCAAACACGAGTTGGTCCGAACATGCTCGCATTCGCCTCATCGACACCCTATTTACAAGTAGGGAACAAAAATAACAAAAGTGGACCTAAGACAATAGTACTAATTAAAGGCCTTAATTTGCTACATAAATGGTGCACAATATTTGGTCCCCATAGTAGAGAAATTTGAAAAGTAGTAGATGGAGTGAATAAATTATTTAGATTTTGGTCTGATTATTAATTATAAGCTTCTCTCCTTTTTCTAACTCTTCTTTTTGGTCAAGAGGATGAATTGAACCTTAGAAGAAAAATGGTAAAAATGTAGGTTAAATTACACTTTATATTTGGCTCTCAAACTATGAGGCTCGTAATAATTTAGTTCTCAAACGTTAATTCGTAGCAATTTCTAGGTCAAACTTTCTAAATGGCTGCAATTACATCTCACAATCTAATTTAGTTGGTTAAATATTGATAAATCAATGATATAGAAATATTAACAATTTTTTAAATTAAAGTAATTAATTAGCATAACTCAACTTAATTTTTTTTTTTTTAAAAAGTTGAAAGATATAATCTAAATCTAAACATAAAAAACTTAAAAAAGGCCATTTCCAAATGGCGCATATATAGTTCAGAGGTTCTCTATACTATTTTGAAAAATGCAAAAAACAATTATAAGCTGTTAAAGGACAATGATCTTAAATATTCATTTAACAAATTAATGCACAGTTCAATTCACAGGTTGCGAAAACATTTAGTGCGTTACATCTACGTCGCACACACTTAATTTATTAATCAAACTAATAATTATAAACTGTATTAGTCATAATTAAGTTACAAAGTGTGTGATTTAAAACACCAAAAAGGTTCAGGGGGTTTGTTTTCAGTCTAAATCAAGTGGATTTTTATGTTAATTAAGTCTCAATCATCATAATTGGAAATTTTACTTAGTTTTCACTTAGATTGCTCCAACCAATTAATTCAGCATTGCATGTATAATGCCATTTAGAATTAATAATTCAAATCATATGAATTTTTTTTAAAACTAATAATAATAAATGCTTGTAATTTCGGTTGAGGAACTGTATTAAAGATGCTTATCTAAAGTGGTTGTGGTTTGTGCTTTATTATTGGGTTTTGATGTGTAGAGAAATGAAATCCAACAATTCGGAGTTTAGGTTTAACTTGATGTGTAAGTTCTAACTAATGGATCTTTAATATGATGTTTTAATACTAATTTTGACTTAAAAAAGGATTAGCGTTCAAATTCTCATCCCCTCGTGTGCTTTGTGAATTAAGGTAGTTAATCGCCCCATGATAGTGATATAACTGTTTTGTTTTATCACATGAAAGTGATCTTTAACATGAAATTGTTAATTCATCTAACGCGTTCTTATTCATTTGTAATTAATTCATCGATAAATGAAGCGGGTAGCATACTACCTCTTTCTCAAAAAAAAAAAACATGAGCTACACTTGAATCTTAAATGAGAAAAATCACTCCAAAATCATGTTTAAATGGGAAAAGGCACTCCGATCGAGATCATGTCTAAATGACAAAAATACTCTGACAAATTAATCTCGAAGTTCAAATGCTCTACGTCATGTTTATTGCGTCGATCATCGAATTGGATGCTCAATCAACCCTATTTGAATTGTAGAAAACAACAAATGAAGTTTTCAAATAGTATGCAATTATATATTCAGAAAAATTAATTAATTTGGTTTTTAAATGAGAAAAGTGCTATATAAATGGTTCCATTGTTAGGATTAAAACCATAAGATGGACATGGACCCCTACTACTAATTATAATAACTTTTATTGTGATGAAAAATGAATGCTCAAAATTAAGAAAAGAGAGAAAGGACATAATTGATTAAGGCTCCAATTATGTTGTTGTTTAATTCATTAGTTAGGGTGTCATGATCAAATTAGATGGACATGCATGTGATGAATTAAATGGAGCATTCTTGATTAAGATGTTTTGTGTCAAACCTGATGTACCCTCACACAACCACCCTCATTTATGCATTCACCTGCCATCTAATTTTATTTATGCACACAAACTACTCACCTCTCAATCATAAAAACTTATTAGGGAACTATGTAGTTGTGAAAAGTGTATAAAGCTTGTGAGCTCATTAATGAACATGTTCACTTTTGTCTTTGTTAAGGATTAGGAGAAAAATATTAACTGTTGAGGAAAAGTTGAGCTTGAGCCACTACCACAAAAACGGTGTATAGCGATACTTTTAAGTATAGGTGCATGTCAAAAAAGTGATGCTAGCTAAAATTACCGACACTTTTAAAAAGTGTTGTTATATATGTGGAGTTGCTAGGTATATAGTGACAGTTAAAGAGTGTCGCTATAACCTAAAAAAGTGCTGCTAATTTACCAACACTTATTTAAGCATTTAGCAACCGCCGAAACTCTATCTCGTTGGCTGCAGTGGCGGAGGAGAACGACATGAAAGGCTCTTCGTCTAGAATTTCAATGGATTAAGTGAAGAGAGAAGAGTAGATGGTAATTTATTTTTCTTATTGTTTTTTCTTTTTTGTTTGTAATTGGGCCAATGGACTGGATGTGGTGGGTTGAGTAGAGTAATATTTTATTTTTGGTTGGAATGAGCTTTATATTCAGGCATTAGTAGATATTTTTTCAAGTTTTAGCATAAATAAGACACTTACTCAAAAGTGTCCCAAATATGTGTTCCTATAACCTAATTTTGTTGTAGTGAGCACTTTTAAGAGATTTTTTTTAATGATTTTACTAAGTTTTTGATGATGAGACATCGATCTGAATAGATAATCGACATTGTTAGACAATTATAATTTGCAGTTCTATTTGTACTAGTTAATTAAGGACTAAATTTTGTGATTTTTCATTATTTTTTTACCTTACGATTGAACTGTTTGAAAACGAATAGCTGAAAACAAAAATCTTATTAAAGAGATGATGCATGTGATTCTTAAACTTTACATCAGAAACACTATTCTTGTAATAAATTTGTACTGTTTTCCACAGTTACTAATTAAACTTATAACTAGCTCATAAATGTCATCAAAATGGTTGATTTTAACGTCTTTCAATCACTGAACAAGTATATAATGTTGAAAAAAATATAAAAATTAGGCTTCAAAATACTTCAAACTATGTATATCATGTCTAATAATATCGATCATCAACTCAGATATATCTTTATCAAACGCAAAATAATAGTATATTAGTATGGAAATTAATTCCTATCCTTTCGCAAACACTGCAACTCAACTCCTACGTGGCGAAGAAAGTATCACCGTGAATAGCATAATACCACAACATAAAAACTACCAATACAACAGAATTAGGTTATAGGAACATATGTTTGGGATATTTTTGAGTAAGTGTCCCATTTATACTAAAACTTAAAAAAATATCTACTAATGCCTAAACATAAAACCCAATCTAATCAAAAATAAAAGATTACTACACCTAGTCCATTTGGCCCGATTACAAACAGAAAAGAAAAAATAAAATAAAAAATCAATTACCATCTTCTCTTCTCTCTTCACTCAATCCACTAAAATTCTAGACAAAAAGCCTTTCCTGTCGTCCTCCTCCGCCACTGCAGCCAACAAGATAGAGTTTCAGCGGTTGCTAAATGTTTAAATAAGTGTTCGTAAATTAGCAGCACTCTTTTAGGTTATAGTGACACTCTTTAACTATCGCTATATACCTAGCGACCCCACATATAGCAACACTTTTTAAAAGTGTCGGTAATTTTAGCTAGCAGCACTTTTTTGATATATATATACCTATATTTAAAACTGTCGGTATAGACCGTTTTTGTTGTAGTGATATACTATAGAACTGTGCCACATGCAACAACTATATATATATATGAAACAAAACAATTATAATAATCAATGTAGCCTTAAATTGCCAACCCTAAAATTTGTTGGCGTTCACCGTTACTTTTCTGAGCCATGCACTCCTATATATAGAAAGGATTCTTCATGCTTCTATTTGAAAGCAACCCAAACTAGCTAGAGAGTACATGCACAGCAAATAGTACATTTTATATATATATATATATAGAAGAGAGATCGAAAATGGGGGGATGTTGTAAGAGGATCTTGTTGAGTGCTTCTTTTGGCCATAGAGAATACATTGTGCTATTTCTAGTGATGCTTCAGCTTGTTAGGGTTTTAGGAGGGTACACTCCGAAGAATCAAACGAAGATTCCCGCTGTGTTCGCGTTTGGCGATTCGATCATCGACCCGGGTAACAACAACCACCTCAAGACCCTGATCAAGTGCAATTTCCCGCCCTACGGTAAGGATTTCATCGGGCAGCAGCCGACCGGGAGGTTCTCGAATGGAAAGATCCCAACCGATTTCCTCGGTACGTACACTTTTATGAGAAGAAGAGAATTGTGAAAACGTATATAATTTGATGTTAACTTTCGCTGTTTGACTCAGCTAAAGCTTTGAAATTAATTAAGGCGCTAATAGTCATTTTCGTATGATCTATATATAAAGATGTTTTTATTGAATGCTACGTACGTATATAAAGTTCACGATAATGACTATTAATTGTTATTGCTTACCAAACTAATTAAGAATCAAAAGCTCACTTCAACTTCATGCTTCGGCTAAACGCTCTAAATCACAGGGGAGAAAATTTAAGTGCATATCTACAACTTAATTAGATTGTGACTCGTGATCCACGAATATTGCGAATACGACGACACTTATTTTGGAATTAGTTATAATAAAAGCTTCTAAAACTTTACTAACCTCTCAAATTAAGGTGCTAGCTAGGTTGTTGAGTGAGATCTAACCCCTTGCATTAAATGTGTTTGTGACATGCATGTTGAGCTCACACTTGCCCTTTTTTTTTTTTTTTTTTTTGAGGGATAGGTAGCCCGCTATCCGCTTTGTTTTTTTTGTTAAGAAATAAACAATTAAATGTGAATCAACTAGGATTCGAACTTGGGTCTCGGATACCAACCACCAAGCCCTTTGCCACTTGTTCTAGGGACGGTCGGTCACACTTGCCAATTTTAACAACCAGTTTCCCACGGGCCTGTTTGTTTTACCAAAAGTGAAGTTCAGATTGAAGTAAACTTTTCGATGAAATTGAGTCCATGAAAAGATTATGCTTCTTCTGCTATTTGTTTCTGTAGCCATGGAACTGAAGTTTTTTTTAGCTATATTTTTAGCTATTTGTTTTGCAGAAAGTGAATTACATAAAAGTTTCCCTATAAATAACATTGTATTATTGTTTCATCATTTATGTTTTGTGATTGACTAGGCATGGGTGGGCCGAAGTTAATTATAGTATTTTGAGAAGTTTGAATTTTGACCGAAAATAAAATTACGGTGAACCAAATAATACAAATGGATATTTACGATCGAAAATCGTTTCATCCATCTCTATTTCCGGTGAAACAGAGACACAGTACCCTTGAAGTTTATTACTCTCGCAAATTTGTCCACACACTACAATAGAATATATTTTAGACGACGCTTTCTTCTAGCGTCTTTAATATTTAACATTTGCCGACACTATGATTAAGCGTCGCTAATAAACATATTTTTATCAAATATTTATATAAATTTTTCGACGCTATATTAAAACGTCGGTATATTTATCCCGACATGTTTATTTAACGACTCTTTACACGACGCTTTTACAAGCGTCGGAATTATTTTTGCTGACGCTTTAAAGCGTCGCTAAATATTATTTAAAGTGTCCTTAAATGCAAGATTTTTTGTAGTGCCAGTTGGATGTCAATTTTGATAACGTATCCCATGAGTAAATTCTAGGGGAAAAAAGCACCAAGCACTTGGTGCTTGTGATTTTTTTTCCGTTAGATCTACGACTTTGATCATTTTCATCCGTTAGATTGTACTATTCAACCAACCACCCACTTAACCCAAAGGGGCCCAAATCATCCTAACCGCACTTGTGATTTTTTTTCCGTTAGATCTACGACTTTGATCATTTTCATCCGTTAGATTGTACTATTCAACCAACCACCCACTTAACCCAAAGGGGCCCAAATCATCCTAACCACACATCTATCAATCCAAGGGCTAAAAACTTACAAGCACCAATGACTTGGTACTTTTAAAAGCATAGGAGCTCAATTATATATATATATATATATATATATATATATATATATAGTCCGGCTATGGTGCTTGTAAAAGCACAAAGCATTTGGTGCTTGTGATTTTTTTACCGTTAGATCAACATCTTTAATCATTTTCATCCGTTAGATTATACTATTCAACCAACCACCCACTTAACCCAAGGGGGCCCACATCATCCTAACCGCACATCTATTAATCCAAGGGCTAAAAACTTACAAGTACCAATGACTTGGTACTTTTAAAAGCATAGGAGCTCAATTCTATATATATAGAGAGAGAGAGAGAGAGTTGAGCTAGAATACTCTCGATAGTAAACGGAGCATTTTACTATCGAGTTGTTTTCGATGATAGAGCTTCCAAATTGACGATCGGCTCCGTTAAATATGATATAAACCATTTAATTGGGCTCCTATACTTTTATACGTATCAAGTTATTAGTGCTTAATTGTAGATTTTTTACCATTGGATTAAGGAATGTGCAGTTAGAATGATGTGAGCCTCCTACAATTGAGTGGGTGGTTGGTTGAATAATATAATCTAACGGTTAAAAATAATCAAAGGCGTAAATCTAACGGTAAAAAATTTACAAGCACCCAATGCTTGGTGCTTTTACAAGCACCATAGTCGGACTCTATATATAGGCTAGGGCTACTATCCTATTAATAGGATTGGAGCACCTGCCCTATCAAATTGTTCTTGATAATAGAGATTAATTCCGAATCGACGATCGGAGCCGTTGAAGTTGATCTAGAGTATTTGAAATATCTAGAAACTAAATTTCATAAATCTTAAAAATTATTTACATGGTGATCAAAGTGTCGTAAAATCGATAATTTTTGACGGCCTATATGAGCCGTTTGCTTGTTTAACGGTGCAGAACATTAATCCAAATTATTTGAATTTTTGATAGAATTTTTTTTATACTATTTAGATAATGTTTGATAATGATTATAAATTGAGAAAGTCTAACCTCTATTTTAAGAAGGTTATTTATTTATGACCGTTCATTTTTGAACTCTTAAAATGAACTTGATAATAATTTTTAAATATTACAAAATTTGGTTTCTAAACATTTCTAATTGTGTAGATCAATTTCAACAATGCCGATTATCAATCTGAAGTTCCGATCATACATATATATATATATATATATATATATATATATATATATATATATATATATATATATATATATATATATATATATATAGGCTAGGGCTACTATCATATTAATAGGATATGAGCACTTGTCCTATCAAGTTTTTAATCCTTGGATGAGAAATTGTAGGGTTAGGATGATATTAGTTGGTTAGAGTTGAATGGTCCCCCTAGGGTTGAGTGATTTCCACTGGGTTATAGTATTTAATCCAATGGTTAGAAATGATAAAAAGAATTGATCCAAAAATGATATATATATATATATATATATATATATATATATATATATATATATATATATATATATATATATATATATATATATATATATATATATATATATATATATATGTAGTCCTATGCTATCAATAGCACGGAGGTCTCCGTGTTACCAAGTTTTTCACCGTTAGATCCACCCCTTTAATGATTTTCACCCGTTAGATCATATTATTCAACCAACCACCCATTTAACCCTAAGGGGTCCACATCATTCTAACCGCACATCTCTCAATCCAACGGTCAAAAATTTGATAAAGACCAACGACTTAAGACTATTAATAAGATAAGAAATTTTTAGTTCTATATATATATATATATATATATATATATATATCATTCTACTAGCTTAATCTCTTGATTCATATATTTTTTAATAAATATTTTATATGCTTCAATATGGCGTCAAGACAAGAGGTTCTAAGACCAGAGGCCCTACAGCTCATTTAATTTTTCACATTCTTTAATGATCTGTTTAAAATGTGCCCTAATTTGAAATTTCCAGTTTCTGGATTGGGTATAAAGGAGTTGCTTCCTCCATATCTTTGGGTGCATCTCTCACCTGAAGATCTCCTCACTGGTGTTAGCTTTGCTTCTGGTGCCTGTGGATATGACCCCCTCACCTCAGTTATTGTGGTAATCATGCATTAATTAACATTTAATTACTCCCCTAACATTTTAATTCTACTTGCTTTCCTTTTGTTTTTCCAAATTTCTTAGAAAACTTTGTCAAATTACATTTAACTGCAGTAATTTATATTTGAAAAATAATCGAATGTCTTATTTGTTTACAAAACCATTATTGCATATGTTCATCTATATCAGAATGTTATACCGACGATCGAGCACCTTGATTCTGATAAAATTTTCTAATAACTTCTTATAAATATTAAAAACACATAAATTTTAGATAGTCGAGTAAAAAATTTCCGGAGCTCAAGCGAAAATTTTAAAATTCCCGCGTAACTTAAATAAAGTTTACATATCTTTACCTATGTATTATTTTTTTTTTTTTCAGAATGTTATATCCATGACCGATCAACTCCGACTATTCGGAGAATATAAGGAGAGGTTGAAGGCCATCGCAGGTGAGGAGAGGGCGGAGTACATCGTCTCCGAGAGCGTGTACGTCGTCTGCACCGGAACCGACGACATCGCCAACACTTATTTCACTACGCCTTTCAGGAAAACACATTTCGATATCCCTTCCTACGTCGATTTCATCGTTTCTAAAGCTAAAGAGTTCCTCAGGGTAAATTTATTCCGTGACTTTCCCGTAAAAGTTTTTTTCGGTCACTGAACTTCAATTTATTTCAATCAATCCATGCATCGAACTCCGAATCATTTTTGCGATAGAGTAGTGATACAACGGCTCATTCAATACAGGTCGATTCAGCTGTCGCATCATCTCAAAATTATTCTTTATTACTTAACTATCACATCATTATGACGAGATATATCATTTCGGACGAAAATTAAAGAAAACTAGCCGATTGGAACAGAAACAAAACTGTAATTTGTCATTAACTAATTGAAAATTTGCTGCTTCCCCCTCTCTTTTTTTTTGAAATCTCAGCAATTACGACAAATGGGTGCGAGGAGAATAGGGTTTGTGGGATTACCCCCAATAGGATGTTTACCTTCACAAAGAACACTTGGAGGGGGGATTTTGAGAGAGTGCGAGCCCAAGCGTAATGAAGCGGCACAATTGTTCAACTCCAGGATACAAAACGCAATATCCGAGCTGAAAAATGAGGAGAGCTTTAGAGGAACAATTGTGGCGTACTTTGACATTTACGACATCGTAATTGACTTCATCCAAAGACCTTATGCTTACGGTAAGTACGTGCTTCTGCTTAAACAAATAAGTATTTGTTTGACCCTGCTTTTGCTTTTGCGTTCAATAAAAGTCGATCACTTGGGTACGTAGTAATAAGTTAAATATGGTGGTTCTACTATAGCATAACGAAGAAATACGCTTTTAAGCCTCGAAAGTAAGTGGAATATCTACTTTTGTTATGACCAACCAATCTCAAGCACCACAAAATAAAGTATAAAAAAAAGGTTATACTTGAGTACTCTTATATCCACAAATTCCTTATAGATTGTGAATATTTTGATCACCATCTGGGGCGTCCATGTATAAACCAATCAAAATTTTACATGCATGCGTACCAGCGTCTCAGCAACTATGACACCTCAAGGCTTAAGAATACCCTCACACCGAATAGCTATTGTTGTGTGTGGGAGTATATAAGTCTGAATAGTCTTAAACTCAATAACTAGGGTATATCGTTTTGGGCTAGTGGATTACGCCCTATAAGTTATCGGGTTTAAGGTATCTAATTAATTGAACCGCAGACTTAGTGACAGAAGAAGATTGTGATAGTTAGGTATCAGAGCGGTTGGCCACTCACATGGCCTGGCGATCTTGGACTGTGTATACCATTGTTATGATTGAGTCTGATGAGGACATCAAGGGAGTATGCCTAAATAGGCTAGACTCAATAACTTAAGCGCACATTGAGCCTGACGAGAACATCAGAACTTAAAAAGGATAAGCTTGAATAGGCTAGACTCAGTAACTGAAATTATTAGGTATAAGATACCCAATTAATCAAGCCGCGGGCTCAATAACGGGTGACCCTATGGAAAGTAGATCGTGACAGCAACACGTAAGAACGGTATTTCATAAACTTCACGGATATAAAGAACTTTTGACTATATTTGACAACACACGCCAAATTTATAGTTTATTTTTGTCTTTTTTTTTATTTTAACTTTTGGATCACATTGCAGGATTTGAGGAAACAACAAGAGGATGCTGTGGTACAGGAGAAATTGAGGTCACATTGCTCTGCAATAGCATTACTGCACCAACTTGTCCTGATGACACCAAGTTCATATTCTGGGACAGCTATCACCCAACTGAAAAGGCTTACAAGATCATCGCCGACAACTTGTTTAGCAAATACAGGCAACTCTTGTCTTAGATCGAGTTCGAATGCGTCGAAAATTATTCCACCAATCTCTTTCCCGCGCTATTTAGACAGCAATTACATATATCTGTTGTCGTCGTTTTTCTCTTTTCTTTAGCATAAATTTTATGTAATGGAGTGTGACAGTGAATGAAGGGGCGCTTGCGGTCACGACATCGTTCAGTAATATAATTTAGGGGCAATTGCTTATATACCCCTGAAAAGTTTCCGATTTTTCGATTTACCCCTCTTGGGCGCTAATATCAAAATACCCTCCTACGTGCTCCAACCTATTTCTAATATACCCTGAGTTAAAATCATAAGTAACTCTGTTATCTCTGTAAAATTACTATTTTGCCATTTTCAAATATACCCTTCTACCATTACTGTCTTTCTTATTTGCCCTTAAATTCAGGGGCACAAAAAATATTTCGACTTTTGGTCTTTTCCAATATACCCCTCTACCGTTACCAACCTTTCTTATTTGTCCTTATGTTAAGCGCAAAATTAGTATTTTAATTTTTTTTAACTGTGGTAGATATTTAATTCACGTTTAACCCAGATTAACTTAACAGGAGATAACTGCGGGGGTATTTTGCAATAACGGTGGAACGTATGAGGGGCATTTTAGAAAAGAAAAAAAAAAATAGGGATAGATCGGATATTTTCAGACGCATGAGGGGTATATAGGCAATTATCCCTATAATTTAAGAATATATTTTTATATTCCTTCCGTTTAGGAAAAAAAAAATGATAATAACACAACCGAACAAGAGCTTGTTAAGCACACACGCATACTTTTAGTTCGAAATGGCATTCAAATCTGGATCTGATCAGAAAAGAAAATCTTATAGCTATTGTAGGTCCGAGTACATCGCTTAGATCGAGCCAAATGCAATAATCTTGAACAGAGACATGACACGCAGTTAAAATGATTTTAAAAAAAATCCAAACCTCGTGCGGAACTTATCGGGCCTCTAATTTTTGGGCCGGCCCGATTCGACTAATCGAACCTAGTTGGGCCTAACGTTTTATTTTTATTTTTTTTGTTTAGAATGGACCATCCAATTGTTCTCTTTCCAAATAAATTTTTTTTGTCCTTACCAGGCCCATAATATATAGTTTATAATATCTGTACTACTATTTATTACTAAATTTTCTTCAAAAGTTTTTAGCTTTGTACTCATGGATTTAAAAAAAATGTGCGGTTAGAATGAGAGTGGTTATGATTAGGTTGATAGTGGGGCCCATAGGGTTGAGTGGGCGGTTGGTTGAATAGTATAATCTAACGGATGAAAATAATTAAAAAGTAGATCTAATGGTAAAAAAATTATGAAGATAATGCGATCTATACTCATAAGAGTATAAGAATGGGACTCATCTATAGTCTATATATATATATAGTAGTATATATGAATCTTCAGTTTTGGAACAGGTGGCGAGCGCAGAGGCGCGGGCGGGGCGAGTGCGGGGCGCAGGCGGTTGTAATTAAGACTAGCTACTCCTCTCGGACTTCTAATTTAATAATCCAAAGTTTAATAATAAAATAGTCGTAACACTAAAAATAGTAGGTTTGACGACGAAGGGTTCTATACTCTTATATACTCATATATAAGAGTATAGTAATCCTACTCTATATGCTCTTATGAGTATAGAGTCCTTCGTCCTCATAAGCTGTTTTCGATAATGGAACTTTCGAATAAACGATCCATACTGTCAAAAATGATCTAGAGTATTCAAAACTTCTAGAAAATAAATTTCGTAATTTTTGAAAATCATTATAAAATTGGGAGCCGATGGTGGGATTAAAAATATATGCGGACCCCACAAGCCCCCCAAAATAAGGAGATATTTTTTATATAATATTAATTCCGAATTTAAATTTAAAATTTTAAATTTTTATTTTTGAAAACTAAAGTGAAAAATATGAAAAGTTTAAAGACCAAAATTGACATGCAAAAAAAAACCAAGCAGGTGTTGACATGAGAATTTTATTAATTTTAACATATTTTTTAACGGTTGGGATGTAATCGCAATGAAATCAAAAGAATTGATAATTTGATTGAAAAAAAATTTATTAGAGAATAAAATAAAAAATAGTGCAAAAGTTGGGGACCAATTGTACAATTAACCATTAATTAAAATATATGTGGGCCCCACAAGCTCCCCAAAATAAGAAGGGGCCTTCTTTAGCTAGGGTTTCTTTGTCATGTATTTTATAGAAGATAGATAGATAGATGAAGATTTTAATTTTAAAATTAATTTTAAATTTAAAATTAAATTTTTAAATTTTTATTTTTGAGGACTAAAATGAAAAACACACAAAATTTAGGGGCTAAAATTGACATGCAAAAAAAAAGCTGCGATGACATGTCGTTAATTCTAAAACCTCTTTTACCAACGCCCATTGAAAATTTGATTGTAAAAAAAAAAAATTAGGAACTAAAATAAAAAAAAAATAGTGAAAGATTGGGGACAATGAGCAAGCGATTTGAAAATTTGATTGCAAAAACAAAATTAGGGACCAAAATAAAAAAATAGAGAAAAGATTGAGAACCAATATATAATTAATTCTTAAAAAAATTGGATGTAAGCCCCCCCACAACTCCGCAAAATAAAGGGGTGTACAGCTAGACATTTCCTAATTTCTAAAACATCTTTTAACAGTACCGTTGAAAATTTGGTTGAAAAAAAAAAAAGATTAGGGACCAAAAAAATAGTAAAAATATCGGGGACCAACGTTTAAAAGATTTGAAAATTTGATTGCAGAAAAAAAAAAATTAGGGATCAAAATAAAAAATAGTGAAAAGATTGAATGTGAGCCCCACTACTCTCCCAAAATAAAGGGAGGCCTCCAAACGCGTTGCGGATTCATGTATTTGATGATGATAGGCTACTCTAATATTATATTGCAAAATACAAAAAACAATTATAAGCTGTTAAAGGACAATGATCTTAATTATGCATTCAATAAAGAGTAATGTTTCTATACTTGTTATTTTTTGATACTGTTCATTTATTTATATTCAACGATTTGGATTTAATTTTTTTTTTTTAAATTATGACCTGCATTAGCAAGTCACTATAAAAGAGATACCGGTTACCAGGTATCTGAAAGAGGGATATTTTGGACTTTTAATACATGAATAATTTAGTAATTTTACCTCTACTATGTTATCAAATTTCTCTTCGCTCTTTGTTTTCTTTTTCTCTCTCTATCTTACTCTTTATTAGTAGAGATGTAAAGAGGGTCGTATTTGAGGAGGATATTTAAAAACCTGAATTCGACTATTAAATCCGAAACCCGAACTCAAAACCAAATCAGACGAATTTTAGAAAATCATATCTACACCCGTATCCGACTTAAATCTGAAACCCGAACCCTAGCCTGAACCTGAAAACCCGAACCCGAAACATTATTTCTCTTTACAATATTTCAAAATATATTCCTAATCAATTACCCCCATTCAATTGTTTTTTAAATAGCGATACAAAATTAATAGAAAAGTTTTAAAATTTTTTAAAACATATTAAATATGTTGAATTTAAATATTTACCCATATTCAATTTTTTTTTAAAATTAGTTATACAAAATTAATATCTAAACTAGAGGAATACAAAAATTTCCTAAACATATTAAATACATTGAATTTATGAATTTAAATATTTACCAATATTACAAAATTTTTAAAATAATGATACAAAATTAATGTCTAAAATAAAAAAAAATAAAATATATTAAATATGTTGAATTTAAGATTTTTAGCATTTATAATTTTTAAGAATAAATTTGAATTATACCCAATATTCCTAATCAATTACCACATTCAAATTTTTGTAAATAGTAATACAAAATTAATGTATAAAGTAGAAAAATTCTAAATTACAACATATTAAATACGTTGAATTTAAATAGTGGAACAAAACATTACAACATATTAAATACATTGAATTTAATTTTTTTTTTTTTTACCTACATTCAATTTTTTTAAGTTTGTGATACAAAATTAATATATAAACTAGAGAAATTTAAAATTTTCTTCAACAAATTAAATATGTTGAATTCGTTATTAGCAACACTAAATTTGTCAAAATAGTAATACAAAATTCCTCTTATTTAAATTTAAATATTAAATATTTAAATTCAACATATTTAGAAATATTGTTAATTTTAAAAATTCTAAAATTTAAATTAATGCCTAAATAAGAAGAATTCTAAAATTCCTAAAGTTAATGCTAAATTAGTGCAAAAGTAATGTCTAGATTTGGGATATCAATCAAATCTTAAATTAATGCTTAAATTAGTGCAAAATTAATGCTGAATTTGAGATACTAATCAAAACTTTCTTAAAATTTTGCCTAATTTAATTACAAAAACGCTCTCATATGAAATAACCTACATAATAAAAAAATATTTTTAACCTTCATTAATCAACAGTTAAGATTTTTTTTTTATTTTTTATAACATAAAGTCGGAATCATTTCTCTTTAACAAACTAATGCACAGTTCAATTAATTCACAGGTTGCGAAAACATTTAGTGCGTTACATCTATATATGTCGCACACACTTAATTTATTAATCAAACTAATTATATATAAACTGTATTAGTCATAATTAAGTTACAAAGTGTGTGATTTAAAACACCAAAAAGGTTCAGGGGTTTGTTTTCAGTGTAAATCATTTTATGTTAATTAATTAAGTCTCAATCATCATAGTTGGAAATTTTATTAAGTTTTCAATTAGATTGCTCCAACCAATTAATTCAGCATTGCATGTATCGTGCCATTTAGAATTAATAATTCAAATCATATGATTTTTTGTAAAAATAATGATAATTAATTAATGCTTGTAATTTCGGTTGAGGAACTGCATTAAAGAAGCTTATCTAAAGTGGCTACAGTTTATGCTTTAATTATTATTGGATTTTGATGCGTAGAGAAATGAAATCGTACAATTCTGAGTTTAAGTTTAACTCCGATGTGTAACTTCTATCTTAATGGATCTTTAATATCATATTTTAATACTAATTTTGACTTTAAAAAAGGATTAGCATTCAAATTCTCATTCCCTCCTGTGCTTTATGAAGGTAATTAATCGCCCCGTGATAGTGATATAACTTTTTTGTTTTATCACATGAAAGTGATCTTTAACATGAGCTACAATTGAATGTTTTTTTTTAGAAAAATGTAGCATGCTACCCGCTTCATTCATAAGAAGTATGAACTAGGCTACAGGAGTGAGGCAACTAGGGCCTCGGAGAGCGACACAAAAAAAAATAAAAAAAAAAAAAAAAAAAAAAGATACAAGAAAAAGGTTAAGCGGACAAAGAGAGGTCTGTCTTGCTGGAATAAGATAATCCCACTCCTTCAGCAGCTGCTTAAGGTTGTATGTTACAAGCAAAGGGTTCGGTTGTATGTTTCTAAAGATTAAATCATTTCTTGCCTTCCAAATGGACCACTAGCATTCTGCTAATTCGGATAGGCTGCTATTCATCTTATGCCGTCCTTTCCTAGCCATCCAAGAGGCCCAGACCAGAATAGCATCGCTTCCTAGGTCTCTCGCCTGAACGCCGTCCACACCCATCACGATAATGAACTTACTAAAGACGCACCCAGTAAATAGATGATCCATCGATTCCTCTTCCGAACCGCAAAGCACACAATCAACATTTCCCACCCACGCTACACTTGAATGTTAAATGAGAAAAACCACTCCAAAATCATGTTTAAATGGGAAAAACACTCTGAGATCATGTCTAAATGACAATAATACTCTGAAAAATCTCGAAGTTCAAATGCTCTACGTCATGTTAATTTATTGCATTAATTGATCATCAAATCGGATGCTCAATCAATGAAAATAACTCTACAGGCGCACCCTATTTGAATTGTCGAAAACAACAAATGAAGTTTTCAAAGTATGCAAATATTCAGAAAAATTAATTTGATTTTTAAATCAGAAAAGTGCTAGATGGTTCCATTGTTAGGATTAAATTAAACTATAGATGGACTTCGACGTACCCTACTAATTATATTAACTTCTATTGTAATGAAGAAAAAAGAAACATAATTAATTAATGCTCCAATTATATTGTAGCTAGTTTAATTCATTAGTTAGGGTGTCGTGATCAAATTAGATGGATATGCATGTGATGAATTAAATGGAGCATCTATAATCTATAATCTAACTATAACTCTAAATTAATCTCTAAAATGAATCCACGAGACAGCCCCACCTTCAAAGTTGGATGTGGGTCCCATTTTCAAGTTTGCTCTTTCCGGCCTCTCATCTTTTTTTAACCGTTTCTCTTCCCAATATAACAGTTTATCTTCGCCATACGACAGCGACTGATTGATCTGATGCCTTCTTCAGCACGATCTGAGTCGAGGACGCCAATGCCGTCCGCTCCTCTGTGTTGATTCCAATCTCCTTCGCCAGACCACTATCCACGACCTCCTCTCTACACTCCACATTGCTGTCGTAAACGGCTGCATCAAGGTCGGCTTCGTTTAATCGCTTCTTTCTCTCTTTTATGATTTTTTTGTTGAAGATGAAGGAGATGGGAGAGTTTCCAAATATGCAGAGAAAGAGAGAGGAGAAGAGTACATGTTCGCGAATATGGTGGGTGGTGTACTAGAATATATAGTCGAGAATGAGAATGAGGTTCCCGACAATGTCAGTGGCAGTGGCGGCGACACAGCCTCTTGCGATTGAGGCAGCATAGGACTCCACTATTAATAGGGATTAGAGGTGAGGGTTAGCATTCCGACGCACCAATCGCCCGTCCATGATGCCTTCTTTGTATTTTATTGATGAATACTTTTTATTTTTTATTAGTAGCTTTTACGGTTTCCACCCGCTACGAAGCGCAGGTCTTTTCACTAGTTCTTAATTAAAATGTTTTGTCTCAACCTGATGGAGACACATAACCACCCTCATTTATGCATTCATTGCCATCTAACTTTATTTATGCACACAAACTACTCCCTTCTCAATAATCATAAACTTATTACGAAACTATGTAGTTGTGAAAAATGTATAAAGCTTGTGAGCTCATTTATGAACATGTTCACCTTTTTTCTTGAATAAGGATTAAGAGATTTTTTTAATTTATGATTTTACTTTGTTTTTGATGATGAGACATCGATCTGAACAGATAATCGACATCGTTAGACAACTATAGTTTACAATTCTAGCTATTTGTAGTAGTTAAGGACTAAATTTCGTGATTTTTCATTACTTTTTTACCTTATGACTGGACGGTTTGAAAACGAAATTATTGAAAAGATGACTCGATTCTTAAACTTTATACCAGAAATTAACAGTACTAGTCTTACTAATTAAACTTATAACCAGCTCATAAATGTCATCAAAATTGTTGATTTTGACATCTTTCAAACATTGAACACATAATATATGTTGAAAAAATATAAAAAAATTAGGCTTCTAAATACTTCAAATTATGCATATCATGCCTAATAATATCGATCATCAATTGATCAGATATATCTTTATCAAACTCAAAGTAATAATAGTATGGAAATCCCTATCCTTTCGGAAACACTACAACTCAACTTCTATGTGGCCAAGAAAGTATCACAGTGAGTATATATATATAACATAAAAACTACTATATGACTATGCGACGTACACATGCAACAACTATATATGAAACAAAACAATTATAATAATCAATGTAGCCTTAAATTGCCAACCCTAAAATTTGTTGGCGTTCACCATTACTTTTATGAGCCATGCACTCCTATATATAGAAAGGATTCTTCATGCTTCTATTTGAAAGCAACCCAAACTAGAGAGTACATGCACAACAAATAATACATTATATATATAGAAGAGAGATCGAAAATGGGGGGATGTTGTAAGAGGATCTTGTTGAGTGCTTCTTTTGGCCGTAGAGAATACATTGTGCTATTTCTAGTGATGTTTCAGCTTGTTAGGGTTTTAGGAGGGTACACTCCGAAGAATCGGACGAAGATTCCCGCTATGTTCACGTTCGGCGATTCGATCATCGACCCGGGTAACAACAACCACCGCGTGACCTCGGCCAAGTGCAATTTCCCGCCCTATGGTAAGGATTTCATCGGGCACCAGCCGACCGGGAGGTTCTCGAATGGAAAGGTCACACCTGATTTCCTCGGTACGTATACTTATGTGCGAACAAAAATTGTGAGATGTATGTGATGTTACCTTTCGCTGTTTGACCCAACTAAAGCTTCGAAAGGTGCTAATAGTCATTTTCGTATGATCTATAATGATGTTTTTATAATTATGATGTTTTTATTGAATGCTACGTATATAAAGTTTGTGATAATGACTATTAATATTTTTAGTGCTTACCAAACTAAGAATCGAAAGCGCACTTCAACTTCATGCTTTTGCTAAACGCTCTAAAATTTTCTATTTTTCCCCCTTTTCTTTTAGCAAATTTAATTTTCGACTTCTCCTTCTTGAGCAAACACGATGCATGTACTTGAAATCTCATCAACAAATATACATATTATGCGGAGTATGATAATATAAGTTGAGAAGGAATAAAGTGTTAATTATTAAAAGCTAAAAAATTTTAAGTCAAGCTAATCATTCATATAATCTGACGGGTGAATAATATATGGACTGGGCTGCTATTAGTAGCAAAATTTCATTGTTGCTATCAGTTTTTTAATCTTTAGATCTAACTCTTTTCATCATTTCTAACCATTGGATTAAATACTATAACCCAGTGGGGACCACTCAACTCTAACTGACTAATATCATCCTGACCCTATAATTTTTCATCCAAAGGTTAAAAATTTGATAGCAAAAAGAGTGTTTTACTATTAATAGTATTCCTAATTTATATATATATATATATATATATATATATATATATATATATATATATATATATATATATATAGTTAGGATGATGTGGGCCCCATAGGATTAAGTGAGTGGTTGGTTGAATAGATTGATCTAACGGGTGAAAATCATCAAAGGGGTGGATCTAACGGTGGAAAACTTGATAGCACCAAATGCATGGTGCTATCGATAGCATCCCGGACTCTCTATATATATATATATATATAGTTGGGCTAGAATGCTATCGATAGCAAACCGGCACTTTTGCGACCCATTTGTTTTCGATGATGGAGCCTCCAAATCGACGATCGGTACCGTTGAACATGATCTATACCACTTGAAGTATTTAGAAATTAAATTTCAATTCTTTTCGATATCATTTGCCTAATGATCAAAGGGTTTAAAAATTTGTAATTTTAATGGTCGATATGAGTCGTTTTCTCGTTTAACGGCGTAAAGATATCCAAATCAATTGAATTTTTTAAAAAAATTCTTTAAACTATTTAAAACAAGATCTATACTCTTGATCTTGATTACAAGACTTCTATCATCATTTTTTTTTAAGAATATTCATTTTCAGCCTTTCGTTTTTATTTCCAATTGATGGATAAGAGAACAATATTGAAAATATATGAAATTTGATTTCTAAATGCTTCAAATGGTATAGATCATACTCAACGGTGCCGATCATTAATTTGGAAGCTCCATCCTTGAAAACAAATGGGTGGCAAAAGTCTTGGGTTTCTTATCGATATATATATATATATATATATATATATATATATATATATATATATATATATATATATATATATATATATATATATATATATATATATATATATATATATATATATATATGCTACTATACTATTATGAGTATTGGAGCCATCGTACTCATAACTTTTTGGCCGTTGAGATGAAAAAATGTGAGGCTAGGATGAGAGTGATTACGGTTAGATTGATAGTGGGCCCCTAGGGTTGAGTAGGTGGTTGGTTGAATAGTATAATCTAACGGGTAAAATTGATTAAAGGGTGGATCAAATGGCCAAAAGTTATGAGTACAAGAGCCTCTATACTCATAAAAGTATAATAGGACTCATATATATATATATATATATATATATATATATATATATATATATATATATATATATATATATATATATATATATATATATATATATATATATATATCGTCGATTTTGAAGCCGCATTATCAAAAACAACTTGGTAACACGTACGGAAGCCTATATACTACCAATAGTATACCAACCTAGCTCTCTCTCTCTCTCTCTCTCTCTCTCTCTCTCTCTCTATATATATATATATATATCATTCTCTACTAGCTTAATTTTTTGGAGAATAACCATTCGTTTCATATAATTTTTAATAAATATTTTATATGCTTCAACATGGTGTCGGGACAAAAAAGTACTGAGTTTAAATTTAATTTTTCACATTCTTTAATGATTTGTCTAAAATGTGCCCTAATTTGAAATTTCTAGTTTCTGGATTGGGTATAAAAGAGTTGCTTCCTCCATATCTTCGAGTGCATCATCTCTCACCTGAAGATCTCCTCACTGGTGTTAGCTTCGCTTCTGGTGGATGTGGATATGACCCCCTCACCTCAGCTCTTGTGGTAATTAATCATGCATATTAACTTTTAATTACTCCCATAACATTTTAATTCTACTTGCTTTTCTTTTGCTTTTCCAAAGTTCTTAGAAAACTTTGTCAAATTACATTTAACTGCAGTAATTTATATTTGAAAAATAATCGAATATCGTATTTAATTGTTTACAAAAGCATTGAATTTGTATTCATCTATTTATTATATATCAGAATGTTATACCGATGATCGATCGAGCACCTTGATTCTGATAAAATTTTCTAATAACTTCTTATAAATCCAAAAACACATAAATTCTAGATAGTAAAGTAAAAAATTTATGAAGCTCGATCGAGCGAACATTTTAAAATTTCCGCGTGACTTAAATATCTTTACCTATTTATTATTTTTCAGAATGCTATATCCATGACTGGGCAACTCCGACTATTCGGAGAATATAAGGAAAAATTAAAGGCCATCGCAGGCGAGGAGAGGGCGGAATATATCGTCTCCGAGAGCCTGTACCTCGCCTGCACTGGAACCGACGACATCGCCAACACTTATTTCGGTACGCCGTTCAGGCAAACACATTACGATATCTCGTCCTACATCGACTTCGTGGTTTCTAATGCTGAAAAGTTCCTCAGGGTAAATTTACTCCGTGAATTTCTCGTAAAAGTTTGCACATGTCACTGAACACCTGAACTTTAATTTATGTCAATCAATCCATCAAAATCCAAATCATTTTTGTGGTCGAATAGTGATACAGCGGCTCATTCAGTACTGGCTGATTTAGCTGTCACATCATCTCAAAATTACTCTTATTACTTTACTATCGCATCATTATGACCAGATATATCATTTCAAACGTAATTAAAGAAAACTAGCCAAGTGGAACAGAAACAAAACTATAACTTTGTCATTAACTAATTGAAAATTTGTTGTTTCCCCTTTTTTTCTTCTTAAAATCACAGCAATTACGACAAATGGGTGCAAAGAAAATATGGTTTGTGGGATTACCCCCAATAGGATGTGTACCTTCACAAAGAACACTTGCAGGGGGGATTTTGAGAGAGTGTGAGCCCATGCGTAATGAAGCGGCACAATTGTTCAACTCCAGGATACAAAACGCAATATCCGAGCTGGGAAATGAAGAGAGCTTTAGAGGAACAATTGTGGTCTACATTGACATCTACAACATCTTACTTGACTTCATCCAAAGACCTTATGCTTACGGTAAGTGCTTCTACTTAAATAAACAAGTGTCTGTTTGGCCGTGCTTCTGCTTGTGCATTCAATAAAAGTCACTTGGGTAATAGTAAACTAAGTATGGTGGTTCTACTACAGCATAAAGAGAAATGAGCTTCTAAGCCTAGAACTTAAGTAGAATATCTACTTTTGGTATGACCAACCAATCTCAAACCCCAAATAATAAAGTATTAAAAAAGGTTATACTTTAGGATTGCTAATATTCTGGTCACCCTCTGTGGTGTCCATATAAAAACCAATCAAAATTTTACATACATGTGAGACCCCAGATAGTCCTATACATAAGATATAATAGGGTTAAACTCTTAACCCGGCTTAACCATTTTGGACGGTGGCAAGGTCCAAGAGGTTTAGAGAGTTAAGCGTGATATGACGGGAATAGTCCTAGGATGGATGAACCGCTGGAAAGTTGGGGCATCACAATACATGCCTACCACCAACATCTCAGCAACTCTCACACCCGATAGCTATTGCTATCATGTGTGGGAGTATATAAGTCTGAATAGTCTTAGACTCAATAACTAGGCTATAGCATTTTGGTCTAGTAGATTAGGCCCTATAAGTTATTGGGTTTAGGGTACCTAATTAATCGAATCGTGAACTCAGTACACGTGATAGATGATTTACTGGGAAGCAGATTGTGACAGTTTGGTATCAAAGTGGATTGGCCACTCACATCGTCTAACGATCTTGGACTGTATATACGACTGTTGCGATTGAGTCCGATGAGGGTTAGACTCAATAACTTAAAAGCACATTGAGGATCTGACTTAAATTTTTTAAATAGTAATACAAAATTCCTCTAACTGAAATTTCAATTTTTTAATTTTAAATATTTAATATTTAAATTCAATGTATTTAGAAATAGAACTATTTCTAAAATTCATATAATTTAAATTAGTGCCTAAATTTTATAAACACTAAAATTTCTAAACTAAATTCGTAAATTAATGCCTAAATATAGGGTAACCAATCAATTTCCTAAATTAGTGCTAATTAATTAATAAATTTAGGATATCAATTAAAAGTTTACCGAAATAATCTCGAATGATATAACCTATTTATCTGCTAAATATTAAAATTACACCTTTATCCTCTATTAATCAACGGTTAAGATCTATTTTACTTTTTTTAAAATAAAGTACCGAATCATTTCTCCTATATTTAATGGCATACGCACTACAACAAAATATATTTTAGACAACGCTTTCTTCTAGCGACTTTAATATTTAGCATTTGCCGACACTTTGATTAAGTGTCGCCAATAAACATATTTTTATCAAATATTTATATAAATTTTCCGACGCTATATTAAAACGTTGGCATATTTATCCCGACATGTTTATTTAACAATTCTTTACACGACACTTTTACAAGCGTCGGGATTATTTTTGCCGACGCTTTAAAGCATCACTAATTATTATTTAAAGTGTCCTTAAATGTAAGATTTTTTGTATCGCAGGATTTGAGGAATCAACAAGAGGATGTTGTGGCACAGGACTGATTGAGGTCACAGCCCTGTGCAATAGCATTACTGCACCAACTTGTCCTGATGATACCAAGTTCGTGTTCTGGGACAGCTTTCACCCAACAGAGAAAGCTTACAAGATCATCGCCGACTACATGCTTAGCACATTCACGCAACTGATCTTGTCTTAGATTGACTCGAATGCGTCGAAAATTGTTCCCCCCTTGCGCTATTTTAGACGGCAATTACATATATCTATTGTCGTCGTTTTTCTCTTTTCGTCAGCATAAATTCTATGTAATGGAGTGTGACGGTGAATGAAGGAGCACTTGCTTGCAGTAAGGATATAAACACTATTCCACTTACCACCATCTATCACCATCATCCTAACCCTACATCTCTCCATCCAAGAGCTAAAAACTCAAAAACACAATCCCGTTGATGCTTTTGCTAGTATTCTAGCCAAACAGACTCTATATATATAGTCCGGCTATTATACTCTTCTGAGTACGGTCGTCCTCGTACTATTAAATGTTATCTAGAGTATTTAAAGCATCTAAAAATCAAATTTTATAATTTTTCGATATTATTTACCTTACGATCAAAAGGCCACAAAATTGGCAATTTTTAACGGTCGGTATGGAATATTTGCTAGTTTAACGGTGTAAAAGAATCGAAATCGGTTAAATTTTTTATAGAAAATTCTATTCACTATATAGATAAAAATCAATAACTCTGATCTTAAATTGAAGGATTCGATCATCCGTTTTTAAAACGTCGTTCGATTTTGACCGTTCATTTTATACCCGTTTGATGAACTTTATTATGTTTCAAAAAATCACGAAATTTATTGTCTAGAAGTTTTAAAAACTCAAGATCATATTTAACGGAGTGGATCGTTGATTCGTAAATTCCATCATTGAAAACAACTTTTGAGTATGAATGGCTTTATACTCAGAAGAGTATAGTAGCCCTAAGGTAAAGAATACGGCCTAAAAAAAGAGAAAAAGTATATAAAAAAAAAAAATCCCCACTCCCCATCAAATTAAGGCGATGGGTACATGTAAAATTTCGTCATGGGAATTAATGTATAGATATAGATAGATAGATAGATATAAATATTCTAATAGTTGTTACTCAGAATAATTGTCATAAAAAAAGAAGAAAAAAATAAAAGGAAAAGAATCTTTGAGTTCCTAGCAAGTTTTCTTACATATTTGCACATAAAAAACATGTAAAAACGAAAAAGAGAAAAAAGAATCATGTAAAAAAAAGTTGAAAAAATTTAATACAATTTTTCAGTGAATCTATTTTGAATGCTTGTTTTGTTTATGTTTGTTAACACAATTATTTTCTAAAGCCCAAATAATAAATTTGTTGATAATTGTACAGAAATTGTCACGAAAATATTAGTTTACTGATATTTTTAAAAAATAAAAATAGTATAAATTAGCAACTAAAAATAAAATTTAAATACATTATAAAAATTTATAAAGTTAACGATCGTTCAAAAGAGTTACTATAAAAATATATACAAGTGTAGTGAAAAATAAAAAATAAAAAATCTAATATATGGTGTAGGAGGATGTAATTAAGTCTATACCGAAATAAAATCACAAAATGAAAAAATAAATAAATAAATATGGTGTACTTATTAATTAAAGACTTAAAAATGAAATAACAAAATAACAAAATAAAAAATATAAATTAAAAAATAGTAAAGTGTAAATACGTTTCAGCATTAGGGATGTCAATAGGTATGGATATCCGAAATTTTATCCGAACCTAAATAAAACGGATATATTCGATGCTAAATGGATATAGATTCAGATATGAATATAAAAAATAGAAATCCGACGAATATGGATTCAGATATGAATTTTGACTGTACCCGATCGACTCGAACCCGAACCCGACCAGGACCCGAATTTGTTTTGTATTATATATAAATTTGATGTTGTATTTGAATTTATATTTTAAAATTTAAAATTTAATATAATATATTTTTAATATTGAAAAAAAAATAATTGTTTCGGGTTCAAATTTTTGGATTCGGATTTCGAATTTTTGGCCGAATTCTGATTTGGATATTAATTTTTAAAATCTGTCGGATTCGGGTCGGATTTGGGTCTCGAGTTTGGAGTCGGATTCGGATTCGAATATTTAGGCTTCGTTTGGTATTGCGGGGAGACTGCGTTACGTGCGGTGAGAAAGTACGTTGGGAAAATACTTCGTTTATTTCTCGTACGTAATATTGTGTTCCGCATATCACGATGAGTCATTAATATATTTTCTGCGTTCCCACCGGAGAACGCAGAAGCATATCCCTATATATTTTTTCTACAACTTTATTTTATCTAATAACGTTAGATATGTCTCAATACCAAACTAAGCCTATCCCGAATTTGATCCGTTGACATCTCTATTCAACGTACGGTGGTAATTGAAATTTGAGCAAAAGTACTGCTACCCTATACCCCGCCCATCTAAGGGTGGGAATTTCCCTACTAATCAACCCCCACCCTTGGATGGGTGGGGGTGTTAATCCTACACTCAAAATAGGTGTAGAATTAGCATTTTCCTTTGCCCAATAAAAAGACAAAAACGCACGATGGGTGGGGACCATGGCGTAGCATCACCGATGACGTGGCACGAAAGTTATAAGGCAACAAAAATTTGTGGCTTAGTACAAATGTCATAAGAAAAAAATAAATAAATAAATAAATATGGTAATAAAGGGTAAATTGCACTTTTAGCCCATAAATTTTTAATTAAAGTTTCATTTTGGCCCATAAACTTTTAAATGTCACACTCAAGATCTCAACTCTCGACAATATTTTTATTCTAAATATTATATTTTTAATAATATTTTGTTTTAGTATTAATTAGTTTTGTAATAAAGATTATTAATGATTATTTGATAAATATATATGTGTCTTTTTATTAATAGTGAAGGGGCATAGGGACTAAATTGAAACTTTTGTAAGTCCCTGAAAACAAATTTAAAAGTTCAAGGGCTGAAATGAAAATAGTTAGAAGCTTATGGACTATCTGTGCAATTTACGCCGATAATAAATCCCGTGTACGTTAACGTCCCCCTCCTAATTGACCCCTTTTTTTAATTACATTACATAAATTCTCTCTCTTCGACTTTTTCTCTTCTTCTTCGTCTCCTCCCTCTCTAGGGTTTGGTCTCTCGCGAGCTCCAGGCGACTCCTCGGCTCCGCTCCATCGATCGATCCGATCCGATCCGATCCATGGCGTCCGCGGTGTCGACGGCGACGAAGAAGATAATCACGCTGAAGAGCTCGGACGGGGAGGAGTTCGAGGTGGAGGAGGCGGTGGCCATGGCGTCGCAGACGATCCGCCACATGATCGAGGACGATTGCGCTGCGAACGGGATCCCCCTCCCCAACGTCAACAGCAAGATCCTCTCCAAGGTCATCGAGTACTGCAAGAAGCACGCCGATGCCGCCGCCAAGCCCTCCGACGAGGCCGGCGCCGCCGCAGCATCCGCCGCCGCCGCCGCTGCGGGTGGCGGCGGAAAGGCTAGCGCCGTCCCCGATGAGGACCTCAACTTGTGGGACGCCGAGTTCGTCAAGGTCGACCAGACGACCCTCTTCGATCTAATCCTGGTGAGCGCGATATTAGGATCAGATCCTTTCGCTCCTTTTGTTGGATCTGATTTGGATAACCCTAGCTGCTTTGATTCTATTTTGACCAGCTTATTTGTCATAATTTGGTTTGGGGATTCTAGGGTTATTGACTCGGCTTTCTTTGGATATGCGAATTCTCAAATCGACTTCGGGAAATAGGGATTAATCTTTTCTTGCTAGATTCTTTTACATAAGATCCCATGTTGATTAGAACCCTAGATGTATTTAAGTCACGCTATAGCAAATTAGCTGTGTTCGCTGTACGCCTTACCTTTTGGCATAATGTGATGCAATCTAAAATTTTATTAGGGTTGTCGATTTTGATATTTTAGGTTCCTGTATTACGGCATTTCCCAATTAGTGTTTTAGACGAGGATTAGTTAGGGATTGGTAAGAGTTATAAGTTGAGATTCTTTGGCTATTTAAGCCGATCATCAGTTTCACTGATGAAGAGTGATTGATTTTGTAGAATTTTTAATAATTTTGTTTAAAGGAGATGACTCAAATTAGCAGAGCATATTGTTTTCCCTGTATTTTATTTCTATCTGCAGCAGCCAGTCTCGCCGTTCCTATGCTTTTTTATGTTTCCTGCTGACGCTTCTTGCCTTTAGTCCTAACCCTGTTGTGTTGGCTTTACGGGGCGGCCAGCATCCTACCCTGTGGCAGAGGCCAGGGTTGGCCGAGTCACAAAACTAGACCAATGGATATTGTGTGTTTGCGCTTTAAGTGAATTTATTGTATCCTTTTAATTTTAGAATTAATAGTTAGCGCCAACAATCCGACAAGTCTTAGGGCTAATATAGTGCTACTGCAATTTAATCCCTTGACACCCCTTTTACAGCCAAAAGTGGGCTTGTTTGGTCGAGGATTTTCATAGCTATGAGTTCATTTGCTTTTTCTTGGAATTTTCAGGCATTTTCCAGTCTTTCTTTGCTGGCCAATGTCAGTAATAGGTTTTCTCTTTCCTTCTTTGAAAATATGGTGGGATTTCTTTGCTTCACTCCACTATTTTGGAGAGTTATCAAGTGCTATTCACTGTTTAACGATTTTTATGTGAAGAAAGTGATCATAATGCCCCTAACAACTGTTGCATCATTTATGTGGCCATCCTTTTAACTACATTATATGGCCATAAAATGCTGAGAAACCTGAAAGTGCATCTAAGGTCATTTTGCCTCTTATTTAAACTATCGTCAACTATTCCTTGAACATTTTAGGGAGGTTATTGTGCTAAAAGAAAAGCTTAATTACGTAGATAAGTTTCCGCCGTGTAAAGATCTTTAAGCAGGTATGAGCTGGAAGACAAACTGATGAAGTAGTAGCTCCTGCCTCGTTGGGCCACCATTGGCTATGGAAGTTTCAAACTTGTTGAACACGTGAGGGAGCTAATGTTGGTAGCTCAACCTTGTGACAGAACCTCTCTCTTATTTTGTTCTAGTTCTATTCCTTCTTCTCCATTTCTTGTTTAGTCCATCATTTGTTTGTCAATGAAGGACAAGGAGGAAGAATGTATAGAAATAGATGGAGGTATCATACGGTCATACCTAGTGAGTCTATGATATTCATATTTGGTACTTCATTGTCTCTGTCAGATCTCTAGCGAAAGAGAAGTGATGTGAGAAATATTCATAGGTTAAGCGGGTGAGTTGTTGAGTTTTAAGAATAGTGATCATTTTTGTTATGTTTGGCAGACTATCCAATTCTTCAGTAAAACAAGGAATACCAATAAGCGCAATAACCATTCCTTATGACAATCTTTCGTTGAGAATGAAGGCCTTAGTTTGTTTAAGTGATCATTTTCTTGTATCTCCAAAGGAGTGCGAGTGCTCAACAAGGTTACGAATCAATCAATCTAGCTGAAATGGTTTATAGAGTGTGATATTATGTTAACTGCGAAATCATGCTTACTCAATATTTTTCCTGCACATTTGATAGATAATGTTTTCTCCTACAATGGCGACATCTCTTTTAACAAATAGAGGCTAAGCATTAAATTTCTGAAATCTCTGATCCTTTGGCACTACTTTGGAAGCTGAAATGGGCTTTTAAAAACCTGAAAGCAGCAGCTCTGGTTTCAATCTTTTCCTTCTGGCTCTTTTATGGACCTATATGTGAATCTTGATGAGAAAACCTCTAGGATTTATCGTAGAAAACTTGTTTGGGAAGTTTAAATGTAAAGCTTCTTTATTACCGGCTTTTGGAACAACAAAAATTTTATCGACAACTTCTCAATCTACACCATCTCTTCTAGTTCCTTATATCCAATATCTTCATTTTCCTTTATGATATCATATTTTCTCTTTCTTTGCTATTTTGTATAGTGTTTGCAGCAGCAGCTTGGATTCACTCTTTATTTTGAAATTGTATCTGCACTTACTGATTCGGATGCAGTAAATGTATTGTTATGTAGGTTTATATTTTGTGTCAATTGAAAGCCACACCACCCTTTGCATATACTTGGTGGGTTTTAGACTGATATTATTGCTTCTAGTGCAGATTTACTTAAACTATATCTCTCTTTTGCGTTATAGTTTATTTATTTTACTTCTCTCTTTAGGCGAGATTGGAAATCTCTTAAAATCCTTTGTTGGACCGCTCCCTTGGGCCATCCATGCATTGTAGACCCTTCTTTGTGGTCTTACATGTACCTTTGCTTGTTTATTTCTTCCTAACTTTAGCTACTCTGCCTCCTTTTCTTTACTGATCTGTTTTCTTTCCTATACTGAATCGCCAATGAAGCTTCTGCTAAAATTAAATTAGCAGTAAAGAAGACAGTAATTAGTGCTCAGAAATTAGATAAAGTTCATCCAGGCCCTCCATCTCGCCTTGGTGGAAACTTTGGGGGTTAGCAGTGATTTTTAATAGCGGCCTATAGATAATGTACTGCAGCACCTTTATTTGTACTATTGCTTAAATTCTATTGTGCTATTGCTTTAGTTTCAACTACTCTGGTCAAGCTTTTGCTCTCCTTTTAAGTAATGCCATTTAACTTTTCCTATGCATCATTTCCTATTGGTTAGCTTTCTTTTTGTCGTTAGATTTCTATTTCCACTAGTTCTTTCTCGTTTTTCCAGTGCTTGGTCTTCTTGATTTCTCATAAAGGATCTCGGCTTGCGTCAATCTTCTTGAAATAGGGTTTGAAAGGTCATTCATAGGAAGAAATCCATTTCCTATTAGTAGCTAGGAGTGAAATTGCAATATATGAGAAAGTCCAAGGACTTGCCATAGATTTTACCTGCTTATTAATGTTTTTATTGGTAGCTGATTCTATCTCCTTAGCATCCGTCTCTATTGAGTAACTAATTTTCATATCATTAAACATCATTCTTTGTTTTTCTATTCTTCTTTTTTTCAGGCAGCCAACTACCTTAACATTGAGAAAATGCTCGACCTGACATGCCAGACCGTCGCGGACATGATAAAGGGGAAGACCCCAGATGAGATCCGCAAAACCTTCAACATCAAGAACGACTTCACCCCTGAGGAGGAGGAAGAGATCCGCAGGGAGAACCAGTGGGCATTCGAGTGAAAATTAGAAAAAGAAAAAAGGAAAAAAGAAGAAAAGCTTTTTTCTTTTTATCCTGTGAAGACGACTCTTTCCGTTGAGCTGTTGCTCGCGCCTTTCTTTTTTAACTTCTTCGATATACGATATGTGTTGTTCCGGTGTTGTAGTTAACGTGTGGCAATAGGTCGCGAATATGAACAACAAAATGGACTCCTGGTATGATCTATTATTAGCTTTGTGGTGTCGGTGCAGAACAGCTGCTCGCGTTATTTCTCAGACTCGAAAAGTATTTGCTTTCATATGGATGGATGGTGTACTCTTCTTAAATGCTATGCTTGAACTTTTCTTTAACCGATTAGGGTTTGTGCGTCCGACTCGGAAGTTTTTCCTTGACTGCCGTATCTCTTCTTTGTTTCTTCTTTTCCCTTTTCAAGTCTTTGTTAAGGTTTGTCGCCTTTGCGATCCAGAATTTGGAATTTGGAAGTGGAGCAGATGCTTCGGCGGCGCATTGATCCCTTCCTGAGATATTTGGTGAGTTGTTGGATTAAACTATTAGATCTGGAGAGATGCTTCCTGAGAAACCCTGATACAGTAGATGATCTTGTTCGTTTCGCAGCTACTGTAATATGGAACCAGGGATGGAGAAACTATTCCTGCGCCGCGCCAGGTGTGTATAAGTACAAGTGTGCTGCACTGCTAAATTCTTATGACAAGAGGCCGCAAAATCAGAACCTGATCTGTTGGATGCATTGTAAATTTATAATGATGTATCCGAAGGGAGTGTTTCTCATAAAGTAAATAATAAGTCTTTTCTTTCTTTCTTTCTTTACCAATTAAATTTTCAGTCTATTTAATATCTAGAATAATATATTTCTAAGAATTATTACTTATTATGTGTCACATCTATCAAATTAGATCCAGGTTAAGCACTGTAAGAAGATCTTTCTAGAACCTCGCAGCGGCAAAATTCTGCTTTTGCTTCTTTTATTAGATGTTAAAACCTCATCCACCTTTCCCATTCTAGCAGAAGCTCTGAGCATTTTTAGTTTTCCAAACACAAATAGAGAGGAAAGTGCTACCAACAAAGGAAAACATCCCAAAAGCAGGACTTTGGAGTGGAGTGGATGCTTCAACATAACCGGTAATCCGAGTAAAAATAAAAATAAAAATAAACCATCAAGTAACTAAACTAGCAATCTAAATAATAATGATCATAGCTTCAACATAACAAGCCGAACAGAAGGTTAAGAATACACATAAGAACAACTAGACTATAAGGTTTCATATGTTTAGGCAAACAGAAGTGCTAACAAATTACTACTAGTAAGCTTATAGTGAAAGCAAAGACTTCTTAGAGATTTAAAGAGAGATACAAAGATAGGTCAAATTATCCAAGCAAGAAACAACAGCTTCCGATGCCCTCTTCCTCGCTTGAAGCAAGTAGGAAGAGGACATCTTCAAGTAGTAGATTACACAACCCTCGGAAAGCACGGATACAAAACAACACTTTGATATGCATCATCAATAGCTCGCTAGTGCCGTCGGTAGACTATACATACACCCGAGGGTTAAATCTTCTTTTCTTCCTCCTCTTTTTGTTTTTTTTTTTTTTATAATAATAAGCAAGAGAAGAGATTGCACAAGATTCCTGCCTGAGTTGTCTATAAAATGGAGCATCCCTTCTGAGACTTTTTCTTCTTCTTTTTTTGCTTTGGGGGCTGGAGCACGACTTTAATGGCCGCATCGAAAACCGCCTTCACATTCTACACCATCATAGTAGAACATATATACATGTAAGAATCTGCTATTATACCAGAGAAGTAACAAAGATTTACACATAAAAGAGGGAAGAACATACTTGCTGTGTCTTCGAACTGCATTCGATGTATGCGGCAGCACCAATGGCCTTCCTCAACTCTTCACCCTTTAAAAGTAACCGAAAATTTAGGAAATAATTACTGTTTATAAGTGGAAACATAATGGAGCAATAGGGAGAATGTATGGGTAATAGAGAGGGTGGCATTACTTGGGCAGTGGAGATGGGCACAGCACCAGGATGGTCGACAAAGAACTGCTTATCATCGCGGAGATCTGCATTGTAAAATTTACATTATCATTCGGAATGAACATAAAAAAAAATTACAGGGGATAGAACGTGAGCTTCAATCCTAATATACTGTCAAAGAGAACTGATACACATTGATACCAATAAAATAAGCTTTACCCAAAAAAATGATTTCTCGCACCCCATTAACATCCAGATCCAACAATAATATAGAGCTTTTAATGGAAGGTATCTCTAACGATTTCAAAGCAGGCCCCATACCATTTCAACTGAAACATATTGTTTCTGATAACACTTTAAATCTCGATAGCTTTATTTGAGGGGGGGCGGGGTTGGAATTTAAACCTTGCTAGAGCATAAGTAGGGAGTGAACAATGATATCAAAGCAAGCCCAGTAAAAGATCAAAATGCACTGGAACCAATCCATTTCAACTGACACATACTGCTTCTGGCAACACTTTAAATCTCGATAGCTGTATTTGAGGTGGTGTGGTGTGGGGGGTGGGGGGAGGAAGTTTAAACCTTGCTAGAGCAAAAGTAGGGAGAAAACCAAAGAAATAAAAAACAAAAACAAATCATAACTTTACATGTTTATTTGTATGATATTCAATGTGCAAATATTTAGTTGGCCAATGGTCTAAGAAATAAGCGATGACGGAATTCTTCTATATGATGAAATGCTTTAACGTCACTGCTTGTTTTCTAGCCAAAAAAATGCTATCATCTGATCAATATCTTATCATGATAATAGGTAGGACAGAGTGTTAAAGTCACAAAGATATATCTCTTCGACGAATACTCCCCAACCATGCTTTTAAATAAATAATACTTCTTGGAACACATGCAACCTTTTTTCAGAAAGAAAAAGGGCCACAATTATGAAGATAAATGGATACTCAAACTCAGAAATGTGATAAATAGTAAAACAAATTAACCCTATTGCTTAAGAGAGATATTTTAGTTCAAACAAGTTCTTTCTGCAGAAGGATAACTAAGAATTGAGAAGACTATAATTGTCCTTCAAACTCGAAAGAGGATATTAAAAAGAGAAGGATAATATTTCGCATGCTTTGCATAACACAGCAAAGCAAAAGGCTCAGAAATTCCTTAATAGTGTAACGAAGAGTAATCAATATTACTACTTTCAATAGATGAACCTCCCAGACAGCAGAAATTGCAACATATGCAAGCACTATGTCAATTCAAGGTATAAGAAGTTCATCAAAATAACCTATCAGACATATATAGTCGTGGGTACTAGATATAGCTGTATAATTAATTAGCCATCACATACAATTGCAATTATCGAATGGATCCACATCACAATCTGTAAAGAACAGTCCCTGAAGAACCACTTAAGCCCAAAGAAAATGGCTCAGCATCAAAAGATTCGACTTCAGAACTTTGCAAGTATACTAATCTAACATATACAAAAAGAATGGATGGACTGAAATCAGAATTAAGAAAATGAAATGAAGATAAATTTAAAAAAAGAAGGGTGAAAGAACCATCAACCATACAAGTATCAGTAAATTTGTCTCAGCACTATTATGATGACATGCAAACAATCATCAATGTCCAGCCATATATATAAAAGAACTACCAATAAAATTGTCTCAGAACTATGACGACCACACCAGATCAATGCCAACTGATATACCTACCAGAACTACCTTACTGTGATACTTAGAAACCAATGTACAATTTATTGGATGAAACATACTATGTTAGGGATGATGACAATCATGAAATAGAAAAATAAAAAAGTCAGAATAACCCAGACACTTTGTCACCATGTCATACAACAATACAGATCTTCACACTTGACAATATTAGAGGACAAAGAATCTATCAAGATTGCTAGGTTAAGTTTGAAGCATAATTATAGCACTACTCATGTTTGCGATCATATCATCATAGAGAGCAAAGGGGGAAGGAGTAGCTATATTCCACCATATAGGATCAAAATTGTCGCTTCTGCTAGCACCTATTTAACATAACACACACTTGCAATAAAGTTATCCGTTAATTACAAAGAGAGATGAAAATAAGTCAAATAGAGGCAATATTCTTTACAGCTTAGTTTCCATGCTGGCTACATGGAACTACCTCAACTACCACCACCAACTCAACAAAACATATAATCTAGCAAGAGAACATATAAAGACATGGTTCATCAGCCAAAAACAGTAAAAACATACCAAGCTTTGTTCCAACTAGAACTATGGGAACACCAGGTGCATAGTGCCTTAATTCAGGAATCCACTACAGAAGATAAAAACCCAGACTATAGTTAATAAAAACGTCAAAAATGGGATTCCAAGGAGATAAAAGAAGCTTTAGAGCAGGAAAATATGAGGGGAGAAAGAGTGGTGCTACACCTTCTTAGCGACATTTTCATAACTGGCCTTACTTATAAGTGAGAACGCCAGGAGAAAAACATCAGCCCCACGATAACTCAAAGGTCTTAGTCTGTTGTAATCCTCTTGCCCTGCATTGATAGTGATTAATATAGACTAATCCCACCAAAGAAAAACGAGGGGAAAAGCGACAGTATAGTTAAATGAACCAAAAACGAAAAGAAAAATTTACCTGCAGTATCCCACAAACCTAAGTTCACAGTGCTTCCATCAACCACCACATTAGCACTAAAGTTGTCAAAAACTGTTGGAACATAATCCTGCCCCGCAAAGAATATGCTAGTAAGATTTTCGTAAGCTTCACAATAACACGTTGAATATTTGAATCTTAACCATAGAAGATATAAAATGACTTAGTGCACAATCTAATCAAAGAACAAAATATACTAGCATTAATATAATATCCAAGCAAAGCATATATCTTCACATTAAACTGAATGTTACTGCAGGGATTCGAACAAAATCATCAAACAATAACAGCAATAATCGAATTAGTTTCCAAAACCCAGCAGCATCTACCCTCACTTGTAGCTGAAAAGAATATGTAGGCTCTCTTTTTCTTCTTCCTTCCCAGGCATCTACTTCTCTGGTATTAGTTAGAAAGGTACAAAATAATCCCCTAAGAGAAATGTTGCTAATGTTTGCTGTTCTAAAAGAGGCAAAACGATCGCTAGTCTAAAAACCAGAAATCTAAACCAATCTCAGTACTTTGAATCCTAACGGTGAATAGACTTTACTAAATACTTCGCTTTCAGAGAGTCAAACGGCCAAAAAACTACAGCCTAATATGAGATCATTCAAAACCAATGCCTTGTACATATAAATATGGAAAAGCTAAATTAACCAAGACAGTAAGAACACCAATCGAACCCAAATTCTGAGGTGCTACAATCAGAAACCTACAATGTCGACCCGTTCCCAGCATGAATCTATCGCACGACCTCTCTAACCTTCCCCAAAATTTATAACCCAAAATCACGACACAAAATAAGCAAAAGCTTTTAAATACACAAACCGCTTAATCAAAGCATGTTAATCAAAGAAAAATGTGATTTTCCGCACATTTTAATCCATCTTCACTCAAAAATTCATCTTCTAAAAAAGAGCAACCACGCAAACGACATTGCCGCATAAAAAGAGAACAAAAAAAATGCAAACAAAATCTACAAATCCCGCCCCCAATTTCACGACCACGAAACACAAAAATGAGATCTATGCCTTTATAAGGTAAATGTAGGAAAAGAAAAAGATAAATTTTTCTTCCCGATTCCAAATCTCACCGTGGGGAACGTGTTGCTGGTGTAGGAGATCAACATGCAGGTCTTACCCACGGCGCCATCGCCCACCGTGACGCACTTTATAAACCTCGACGCACTCATCTCCTCGGTCCTCCTCAGATCCCCTCCAATTGGAGCCCTAAAACACCAAATCCCCACAAGATCCCTCCCTACGCATCAAAACCCCCCCACATTCCCCATCAAACAAGTCCCGATCTCGGGGAAATGGGGGTAATCGACAGGGATCGATCGGAGAAATCCCCAACCCTAGACGAAGGGATCGACCGATCTACGGTAACTTTTTCGCGAGCGAACGAAAGAGAGAGAGAGAGAGAGAGAGAGAGAGAGAGAGGGGAACGGTGCGATTGACGCGGTCGCTGACCACCTCTGTATATAAATAGAGAGAGAGAAAAAGAAAGGGAAAGGTGTATTAATTAATTAATAATTGATAATAATTATTAATTAATTAATTTTAAAAAAAAGGGAATAAGTTGGGGAAGGTAATCTAATCATATATATATATATATAGAGAGAGAGAGAGATAGAGAGAGATTTCTTTTTTTAAAGTGGATCTACTTGATCACTAATACATCTTGGATCAAACACTATCACCACCTACCATAATTATCTCAACCTCACGTCTTTCCATCCAATGGCTAAAAACTCAAAAGCACCATCTTCATGGTGCTTTTAAAGTATTCTAGCTCAACTCTCTCTCTAGTTAAGAAAGCCCCGCGCGATACGTCGGGTATTTTTTTAACTTTATCATAAAGTAAAATTCAAATTATCAAATTCAGGTATTAAATTTTGGCGGGTATTACAAATTTAAAATTTGATTTTGAATACTATATGTTGACAGGTATTATGTTTGAGAAGAAAAAATATTTGAGAAAATACGTGGATAGAAAATGAATTTAATTTTACGTATTATGTAATAGCGGAGGTATTACGTAATTGGCGGGTATTATGTTAGATAAGAAATAAATTTAATTTTACGTATTAATAATTGGTGGGTAGAAAAAAAAAATATTTGAGAAACGCTGCGTAGATAGGAGATAACGGATATGAAGTGTAGATACTTTTATTTTTATTCGTTTGATGAGATCCAATGGCGAAAACTTAATATATATATTTGAGAATAAATTATTATTTAAAGATTTATTTAAAATGGGGACATGACAATATTAGTAAAAATAATAGGCATTTTTTAAAAGAAAAAAAATTCAAAACTCACGCTTTTATATATGTAGTATATGTATATATAGAGAGAGAGAGAGCAAGCTACTGTATTATTAGGAGCCCAGCACTTCTTTTGCTCCAACTTTCTAATCAGCCATCAAGTTTATTTAATTTCGAGTTAGATTAAGTTTGGATACTTAAGTTAATAATGTACCAAACGGGTCTATTTGAGCAGGTTTGAATAGTGACTACTCATTTACCATTCGTATGCATATATATTTTATAGACTTTATTAAACAATCTATAGACAAGCCATAAATCTTTCACAGTAGAAAACTCGCGTTCTAATAAGTTACATCCGGTCCAATAAAATTCGTTCAAAATAAAAATTCAAGCAGTAAATAGAGGGGCTAAGATTAAAAAACTAAAAAGTAAAATAAACAAAAAATAAAAGAATAAACAGAGCGATTCGGATTTCCATCTAAAATGTAAATACACGTAGACTCTTCATCTATAAATCTTATTGAAGTTGATTTCTCAATTTCAAATCATTTTTTTATTTACTATCGAGTATTTCATTAGGTTCAGATTCTGATATGAATTTGAAAATTCTTTCGAACTCTATTCATTAAAAAATCGGGATCGATTTGGGTTCAAGTCAGTTATGAGTATTTCATTGGGTTCAGATTCGAATATGGATTTGAAAACTCTTTCGAACTCTACTCATTAAAAAATCGGTATCGGTTTGGGTACAAGTCAGTTATGGGTATAAAGTATTCAGAGCTATACCCAAAACTTTAATGGTTTATTTTCTTTACCTATATACTATCTATTTTTTATCAAGTTCGGATAGGGTCTGAATCCGATATAGTATGTCGGATATTTTGGACAGCTTTGTCTATGCTATGATGTATCCAAAAGTGGATGCAGGATTTACACTCATCAGATACATCTAAAAGCATAGTTTTCTATACTATAATGCATCCAAAAGATAAAAATAAAACTACGTGACACTAAATTAATATACTTTAAACTAAAATAAAAGTGTAAAATTACAGTAGTATTTGAAATTTTTTCTATAATTAATGGGTATAAATTGGATATTCAATCCATTCACAGATCGAGACCACTTTTTAAACTTTTGAATATTAAATTTGGTACTAAATTTGATTCAATTAAATTATTAATTTTGGTAAAATTAATGTCACTATTAAATTAAACTTGATAAACTTTACAACTAAATTATATATAAAATTAAATTAAAAAGTTAAAAGTCGAAGGATCTAATTAAAGGGTCAATTTTGAAACGTGCCATGCATTTTGACGGTTTTTTTGCAATTAGCCCCCTAAAAAAATTATTTTAAAAATAGCTCCAATAAATTTAAATTTACAAAAATAATTCTGTCACTGTCACGTCGGTTAAGTTGAACACGATAAACCATTCAACGTGTTTAACTTAACCGATGTAGCGCACACGTGGCAAGGTCGGAGTTATTTTTATAAATTTAAATTTACTGAAGTTATTTATTTTTTTTTTTTTTTCAGAAAACTAATTGCAAAAAAAAGTCCACCCAGCTTATGTTGGGTGGCTTGGTTGGAAGCCGCCTTGCCACGTGGCATCCATACATGCACTTTCTAATTTGGTCGAGCACCACCAAAACACTTGTTAGGGTTCCTTCTTAGGGATGCAAACGGTTCCGGGTTGGTGGAGCTCCCGTCCCGATCCGTCCCGACGGGAGCAGTAAATGAAAGGAAATAAACGGATTCGGGGCAGAAAACGGGACAGATTTTATGATCTGAAATGAATTTGGGACAGAAAACGAGAGAAATTTTGACCCCCCCGAATCCGTCCCGCCAAGATCCGTCCCGAATCCATCCCGAATCCGTTCCGAAATTATTTTTATTTTAAAAATATATTCTTAAAAAATAATATGTTTACAAAAAAATTTAAAATACAAATAAGTTAGTACTTTCATTTCTAATTCATTTAAAAATTTTTAATTTTATTTTGAATTGTGATTGATATTTTTATTTTTATAATTAATATTATTACATTATATATATAATATTATTAAAAATTATTATTTTATATTTTACAAAATATTAATAATAATATTATAATTTTATAAAAAATATTAGTCGGCGGAATTCGGAGAGCCGGTGGGAGGCGAGTTAGAAGACGGGGCGGACCATGGGGTGTATTTTTTAACCCGTCACGGATTCGCCCCTAGATCCGCCCCGTTTGGATCCCTAATCCTTCTCCCTCGACCTCTACGGTGAGGGTGAAACCCTCGACCTCTACGGCGAAGGTGAAACCTCTTCTCGCTCCGTATCGCGCTAATCCGTTTCCTTCACACTTTAGTGTAGTTTAATGGTTTGGTTCCCCAGTTTTCATTAGCTTTTCCCCCATCCTTAGATCGAAGTTGCTTTATAATATTGTATGGAAACTCCTTCAACTATAGGACATTATGAAACACCCGTAAAATTTGAGTTTTTTTTTTTTTTTGTGGGGGGGAATTGAGTGATTTTAGCTGATTAAAATGAACATTTTATCGAGTTTATCGATGATTCTATCAAATTCAATAGTTTTAATCACTTCTAGTAAATGAATTTAGAACAATTAATGATTAATAACTATTAAAGTTACTAAATTTAACGGAGTTTGTAACTTTTGTATATGAGAATAATTAAAATGAGAAAATTAGAAGTGGAAGGCGTCTCAATAATTGTTAAAAAAAGAGTGAATTTGAGGGGGTATTAGTAGATTTTTAGCTATTTTTGTGTGGACTATGATGTTGACCTTGGGGAAAGAGGTGATACATTTGATCTTTATTTCATGGTTAAGTGTTATCACCAAATGTTTTTGAGTTCTTTCCCATATTAAAACAGAATTTAATGCTTGCAAACCTTCTTGGACTCTGGTTTGCAAGTTTGGCTTTTCTTTTACATGTTTAAATGGCAAATTTTATTTATTTATTTATTTAATTTTCTATCAATGGCTTTTTGGTTCTCAGACATTGTGAATTTTTTGCCCCAGAATTTCACTTTTTAAGCGTTTATATAAAAAATTCTTCATAAGCATTGGATCATTGATCTAAATGTTGAACCGAACAATGCAGTTTGGCGCAATATTGATGCCGATAACCTGGACCTAGAATGCATGGTTTGATGATTGGAAGCTACTTTACACAATCTGTTAACAGGTGTAATTTGAAAGAGTAAGTGAGATGAGCAAACGACTGAGAATCTTAGAATAAGTAATAATCTAGCTTTACACTAGACTGTTTAGTGTAGTATATCACTATATCCATTATCAAGCAATTCCAAATATGCTGTTTTGCTTTACGCATATATTTGGGGGATGACAAGAGATTCTGTTTTTTTTCCTTTTCTTTTCTCCTTTTCTGCTTATATTTGGCATGTAACAGCATGCTACTTCTGCACAAGGTGTTCTCAAGTTGCCCTTATTTTTCTTATACAATGATGTGATCTTGTCGAAGTAGTGGTCAATGATTACACAAGTGATTGCTCTTTTATTCTCCATACGCTATACGGGTGAAATAGTGTATACACTATACAGACACCGCCAACTACAGTTTGTTGATCAATCTAAAAAGCTTTTAAAGATGCAGATTTGCTTTTATTTCACCTTGACGTGGTATGTATTTTAGACTTAATTGGTATATATGCATAAGGAAACTCACGTCTATTATCAACTTCTTCATCATCCAAATAGAAGTAATGAGAAACTTTCTACCAAAGTGCTAACTGAAAAGGATAATTTATACAATCTTTGTAGTTTGTTCTTTTTCTTTTCATTTTAGCTTATAGTACTGAATCGGTCTAATGATTCATCTTCATGCTGCTGGAAGCGAACTAGCTGAGAATACGCACTTCTAGGTGTTCTAATCAAGTCTTCATGACTTCCCACTTCACAGAGTTTTCCATCTTGAAGAACGGCAATCATGTTGGCATTGCGGATGGTTGACAACCTGTGCGCCACAAGGACTGTTGTACGACCCTCCATGAGCCCATTTAGAGCTTCTTGCACCAGCTTCTCAGAAGCCGTATCGAGAGCACTGGTGGCCTCATCTAGAAGAAGAATTGCCGGATCTTTCAAAATGGCTCTAGCAATTGCCACCCTCTGTTTCTGACCCCCCGACAGCTGGGCTCCGCGTTCCCCAACGTGGGTATTATACCCATTGGCCAATCGGCTTATAAACCCATGAGCATTCGCTGCTTTGGCTGCTTTCATTACCTCTATCTCAGAAGCACCAGCTTTCCCGTATGCGATATTTTCATAGATCGTGGTGGAGAACAACGCTGGCTCTTGCTGAACCAGTCCTATTTGTTTTCTCAGTGACCTCAAGTTTAGACTCTGGATATCAGTTCCATCAATCAGTATCATCCCTGAGTTTGGATTGTAGAATCTTACTATGAGTGATATCATAGAGCTCTTTCCTGACCCACTTCTTCCCACTAAAACAAGGCTTCTTCCAGCTTCTACATGTAAGCTTAAGTCCCGCAATACAGTGACACAAGGCCTTGTTGGGTACTTGAAGCTCACATCCCTGAACTCTATCTGTCCTCGGATATTCTCAGGCTCTATAGATTCATCGGGTTTTATATCGGTCTTTCTTTCAAGTAGAGAAAAGACTGTGGTAAGTGCTTGTGATCCCTTTATGATGTCGGGAGTTAGGGCTAGGGTCTCTGCAATGCTGAGTGCAGTGATTATTAACACCATGAAGGACTTAATGGTACTAGCAAAGTCCGATACTCGGTGCTTGAGAAGCTGCGAGGAATACCAAAGGCCAAGTGCATAAGAGCAGTAGGCAAATAACTGGGAGAGGCCGTAGCCTATGCCTGATATATGCCCGCGTAAACAGGCTTCTCTGTTAGGCTTCTGTAGTTTACTGATAAATTGGAATGATATCCGGTCCTCAGCACCAAATGCCGCTACTGTTTTGATGTTGGCAATCGCTTCTTGTGCCACGGAAGTTGCTTGAGCATAGGCGATCGTGTAATTCCCTCCAAATCCCTTGAGAAACAGGTGCTGCATGGAGTGCATAGAAATAGTTAACAAAATTTATCCCTGTTAGGCTTCATGATAGGAGTTGCTAAAGTACTTCCTGATCATTACCTCAGCTATTGCAGCACCAATGAGTAGAGGGAACGTGGCAATGACAACAGATGCTAAACGCCAACTAAGAAGAAATGATATGACAAATGCGGTCGCTGTAAGTGATAGATTCTGAATGATGGTTGACAACCTCTCGGAAATTATGCTTCGCATTAGTGTTGCTTCAATTGCCAAAGTTGACGTGAGTGATCCGCAACTATTCTCTTCCTTATCGAACCATCCTATCTCTTTCCTCAAAATAGCTGTGTAGAAAAGAAAAATGTGGCGCTAAATGTGAGATGAATATAAACTTAAATTATCTTCCTAAGTATATGATGCATAATGTTCACTTGTGTCTATGCATTTGAATGATTAAATTTGATAAAACTAAAGACTGATTGTAATGTAAGATTACATCAAACCCAGCTAACTTAACAAGATTTGGTAAAACAGTGATAAATGATTGAAAAATCATTTGAGCTGCTCATTTGATTGGAATTCATTAACTGGGCATCTGTGTAAATGTGCAGTAATATGGTTAATATTCTCTACTTTTACGGTCTGTAAAGATGTCATCTGAAGAATAGTTCCTTTGAGGGGCCTTAGTTGTTAGTTTCATCATAAACTCTATGGCTTTGCTTATTATGATGTCGTACTGAGTTCTATCTTTTGCTAATTTTTATACGTTTTGCATGAAAAGATATGGTAACGGATTTGTTTCCAGCTACATTGTTATGTGATTGCTTTTGAAGCAATAGAAAACACATATTTGTATCCACTGTTAGATCAATGTATTCCGATGAGGGAGCTGCTGATTGATACCTGAGAACATAAGTAGGCGGACACGCGTGGTGAGCTTCTCTCCCATTAAGGTGTAGAAATAATGTTGCAATACGTATATAGGTACTGTGATGATCGCTGCTCCAATGAATATGAGTGAAATGATCTTGATCTCATGTTTGATGTGAGGGTTATCATGAGAATAAAATGCAGAGAGGACATGAGTAATTCCTAGAGCAAATAATGGACTTTCGGCGCCCGCAAGTATCGCACCGAGTGATCCCATCATTGCATATGGCCATTCTGGCTTGTTCAGTTTTATTGCTTTCCATATCAGTGGTGTTTTTGCCAACTCAGTTTCTTCTCTGTGAAATCCTTGGTTCTTTTCCTGCTGCATCTGAAACATTGATTTTGTCTTCTCATTATATTCTTCGATTTCGGGAAGAAACCGCGATGTTTTTGAAGGGTCCCTAAAGAAAACAACATTATAAAGACTTGGCCAGATATTAATGAGCTGAATAAGATTGATAGTCCTACATGCATATGCACTTACATTGTTTCCTTAACATTGTCACCATTCTTGTACTCGTTGTTTTTTGATACTTGAAATCGCACCAGAGTGGCATACTCTCCATTTTCTCCTTTAGACATTAATTCTGAGTGTGTGCCGCTTTCAATGACTTTTCCATTCTTTAGGACAATAATGCTATCAGCTTTCCTAATTGTGGATAGCCTGTGTGCAACCACAACTGTTGTCCTATCTAACATTATTTTCTCCAAGGCATGTTGAACGATGCATTCTGATTCTGCATCTAGTGCGCTAGTTGCTTCATCTAGAAGTAGAATTCTTGGATTTCTAAGAACTGCTCTGGCAATGGCGATTCGTTGCTTTTGGCCTCCGGAGAGCTGCACTCCACCTCCCACCTTATTAAACAAAATAAAAAAAAACACACTGATATCGCGTAGTGATGGGAAAGAGAATGTTTGTGGTGGCATTTATATGGAATGACTGCCATGTCGCCCATGTTGATGACGAGGGTGGAAAATCCACTTTTTTCTGTGTTAGTAAATCAAATGAGTTCTAAGCTCTTTCAAGGCACTTTTGTTCAACCATTCATGCATTTGAATGATATAATCTGATGAAATTGAAAAATGATTGTGGAAAAGACTAATTTCGTCAGTTTCTAAACTTCGGTTTTAGTAAACCCAAAGAATTTCAATTCAATTCTCCAAAATTACTGGTGAGTAATTTTCCGTCGCAAGCATCATTTTGTGAAATTAAGAGTTAATTTTCGGATTTAGTCCTTAAACTTTAAACTTAATTTAATGAAAATATAGTTTTGAAGAATTTTTGGTTCACGTAAGTTGGGTACTAGAGTATATGTAAGAATACAGTTGATAACCTTCAGCATAGATAATCTGAGAAACTAAAAATAAAAAATAGAGTAAAGATTCGTCAGCGTGAAATTACCAAGCGGTCCATGCCAATGACACACTCCTGTGCCACGGGCCACGGCATCACAATCAAAGGCATGTAGGCTTTCTACGTACCTCGGTGAAGTATCCTTCAGGTAAACCTTGTATAAAAGAATGAACGTTTGCAACTTTAGAAGCCTCTATTATGTCCTCCATGGTTGCTCCTTCTCTTCCATATGTGATGTTTCCTGCGATTGTCGTAGAAAACAATGCAGGTTCTTGACTCACGAGTCCCATTTGCTTCCTTAGCCACGCCAATCTGAGGTTCTTTATATCATGGCCATCCAAAAGAATGTTACCTAGTTTATGTCAATAAATTGGCAGTTACGAACTTTCTTTTATACGTTTGTTACTTATTTTGTTTTGTTATTCTAACTGATTTGCACCTGATTTTGGCTCATAGAATCTTTCAATCATGGAAACAATGGTGCTCTTTCCTGATCCACTCTGACCGACAACAGCTGTAGTTTTTCCGGCGCTGATTGTGAAATCTAAGCCGTCGAAAACCACGCTCTTCCTCGACGGGTAAGCGAAAGACACCTCACAAAACTTGATCTCACCTACTACTTGTGGTAATACCATTCCATCATCTGATGTTTTAGATGTACTTGGAGCCTTTTCTATCATGCTGATAATCTTTCTTGCTGCAGCATGGCCTTTCGCAAGAGAACTAATGTTTGGAGCTGCTTGACCAAGAGCGCTGCGTATGTAGTTTATTTGTTAAAGAGATTACAACTATTTTTTGAAAAAAACAGTAAAAAAATGTATGGAGACCCCTGCAACTGTTAGCCATCTTAAAATAGGTACCCGCCCCCAATTTTATGTTTCGATTGAGATCCCCTTGCCTTTTGATTGTTATGATTTGAGTTATTTCAGTCAATTGACTATCAAGCAAATGAATTTGGGCAATCTATTTCAAAATGGCCAATAGGTGAAGGATCTACATATTTTTTTACCTGAAAAAATAACAATTATAAGGAATATTATCCATTAGATGATCTTACAATCCACTGAAGATAACATTTAGGATCGTTGTGAACGCTTTACCACCATTCGTGACACCATGCCTAACAAGGACACCAGCATACCAAAGGAGTAGTGCCCATGCACAAAATAACAGCCCGTAGGTCGAACCTACTCCAAGTCCTTTTACAAGTCCACCTTTTGTTCCCAATTTCAGCGCCTTTCTAAGTGATTTTGAGTATGCTTCAATTGCTTTTTCTTCCCCTACGTACGAATACACTGTCCGGACCTGTGAAATTACCTGATCCATGGAGAGTATGGTTGTGACAACTCAAATTAAGGCTAATAGAGACGTCAAAAGTTAATCAAATTCTAGCATACTTTTATGCATATTTATGATGCTTATACTCTGTAAGATACTTGACGGATAATACAATGCAGAATAATTTTCTGGTTGGGATATTAAATTATTGATGATCTCTTCTGTCTTACTTGAAGGAAGACAATCTCTCATAACATTTTTTAGCATTTTACAACTCTTGCTTTCGTGGAAACCAATATTAAAATGATCTGTCAATGGAAAATAGGAAGAAAAGGTAAGAAGTATCACCTCTTCTGCAACTTTTCCGGCTTCAGCATATGCAGTTTCACCCTTCTTCGACAGACTGGACATTATAACAGTATATGTGCCTCCAGCGATTACCATTAGTGGTACAACAGCTAAGGTGAGTAGTGTTAGCTGCCATACTGAAAAAAATCCTACAATAAACCCTACCAAAAACTGCGAAATGTACCGTAAGCAGTGGCCTATCTGCACAACATACAGAGAATGTTCAGTTTTCTTAATAAAGTCATATGAACTAAAATATTTCTGGACTGAAGGGTGTTGCAAAGTTAAATAATAGGTAAAAAAGTATGGACTCAGCTGAAAGGGATGCCTGAACTTTAAAATTTTTGATTTTACTGCATACTGTCGTACTCAAAGCTAACATTTTTATTTATCCTTTTTGATGAATATGTTGCAATCTAAAAATATTATGTTATTTGATGAAATATTCAATATGCAATTTATTAAAAATTATTAAATTCTAACAAAATTTGATAAAATTTGTTCGGAAGTTTTCTCGAATAAAAGGAAAATGAAAGATTATGTAGTAAAACCAAAATTTGAAAGTTTGTCCATCTCAAAATGCTCTATAGTTCAAGTTTAGTCTACTATTTTTAAGTAAATTTTGTTCAGTATTCAACATTCTATCATTTTTTTTTTAATGTGTAAAGGAAGAGATGTGTATGAAATGCACACTTTTTGTATGCTCATAGGAGACAACATAAATAATCGTGTGCTCGAGCAAAGTTAAGTCGTCAAGTAAATCTGCTGCTTCCTGCTTACTTTATCGCCTATTGCGTCCTGGATGAGCACAGCATCACTTGTTATGTGGTAAAGTATGTTTTCATTTCTCGCTTGTGTATCAAAGAAGCTCATATCTTGCTTCAGGACACACTGGATGTATTTGACCCGTAATCTGGCAGTTTGTCTCTCACCAGTTTGCATCCAAAATGCTACCCCTGCAGGTGTATTTTGTGATGAAACCATGTAGAATAATAAAAACGAGATCATTATAGTTGTTAATGTAGATATATTAAGAAACATTGGCGTCGTTCCTTAAATTGTTGGTTGTAAGTAACATGAAAATATCACCTGATGCCTTGGAAATCAAATTGCTTATGGGAAAGCATGAGATTATTTTGAAAATATGTCGCATCTTTCTGTAAACTTAGTTGCTAAAAGTATAATTATTATCACGTACCTATACATGCTGATACCATTACCATTACTCCGAGATAAACCAACTGCAGTGCATTCTGCAAAGAAAGGAAAAAACTTAGAATTCCTTTTAGGACTAGATGATGATTATGATGATGAATTTTCCAGTCGAAGGGATCGCTTTAAGTGGTTGAAGAGTATCTTTATGTGTGTATTGGCAATTTGAATCATTCTCTTAAGAATTGAATGTTATGTTAATAGTTGGTCTTAGTAGTTTGTCAATAATTTTGTCGAGACTCATATTTGAGACTTGCATCTTTCATCTCTTCCTTTTATTCTAAGTTAGAATCTGAGATTGTGTTGTGTTACTGGCATCGTTAATCCTGTAATTGTCTACAGTGTTTTTCTATTCTCTATTATGTAAATAAAATTTACACTGCCTATAATATCTTAGTCTTTCTCAAGGTTCCCATGATACATAAAGCTGTAAAAATTTTACATTGCTAAATTCCAGTGCTCTTACGCTGTGGCGGCTTCATTTAAAGCCCGATTTGGTATATGTTTACATAGTGTAGCTGGGCTTTTAGAAGTGAATGCTAACCATGAAAATTTTTTCTACTTTTGTATACTATTTCCTGCTGCAGATATGTGTTTTCTAGGGCTTTCCCTTGCAGCATTGAATATGCAAGCTGAGTTCTCAACCGTGTTTAAGGTCTCACAGTAATGCTTCAAGAAGCTGAGTCATCAACTACTTTTGAAGAGACCTTTTATTAAGGTCCCACAGCAATCCTCCAGTTGCAACACTCTGGTCAAGACGCAAAACAAAAGTGTTACCTTTGAGACCTCTGAAGCAAGTTTATGAGGTTCTGTAGAGAGAGAGCCCAAGGAGTCGATCAAGCGGCCGAAGAGCATGAAGAAGATGGGCAATGCAGCTCCATGGACGCATGACCCGACGCCGCCGAGCACCATCAACGCGCGGTCCGCCCGGTCGGCGAAGGCGAAGAGGTTGGCTCTTGATTCGTTATCGGCTGCGCCTTGCGTGCTCGGCACCTCATTCTCATTGTTCTCATGAGTGTCTCCCATGGATGCAGAGTTTGTTGAGATGTTGAAATGGGTTTTGAGTTTATGAAGCAAATGGCGGTGCATAGAGAGAGGGAGAGGGGAGAGGTTTGTATTGTTAAGCCATGAAGGCAAGGAGAGCTTGTTCGCAGCGTAGTTCTCGTGAAGAGGTAGAGCTAGATCACCAAATGAGACTCGAAAAGTTATTAAATTTAGGGGCAGTAAAGTTTATGGATGGTCAGTGACTCAGTGTATTGTACTGTGTCATGCAATTGCGGCTTCAATTTGGCTCTACTGTAGTAGTACTATTTGACAGTTGCTATTGGAAATAATACTTGCATTAAGTTCTCTTCAACAACTCTACACTGAGTCAAATTTATAATCTTTTGCCTCTCTTGATCATACAGCTATAGAAGTTTTAAACTTCAACAAGTTATCAAACTCTACACTGTGTTATGGGGGGGATAGCACAGGAGGGAGAGCCCATGCATTTTACCCATAAATGAACACAACTAACCAGCCTCTCTCCTGCTTGCTAACCAACTACCCCCCCAAGCTTTTTTCTTACTCCCTCATGAATCTTGTTGGTACATTACCCTGTGTGTGAATTGAATGTTCTTGGCTCGCTTTTCTTTTACTGGTAAAAGATCTAAATGCAGATGCATGAGTGTGGTGGTAGTGGAAACATTTATAAGCTTTAGGTTTGTTCGGAAGCGGAAAGCCGGAGCGCGACAAAGCTGTGCCTGTTGCGCACTCGACTTCGCCCCCCGATACCGAAGTCGAAATGCCATTTACAATTATGAGTGAGAGGTCGGGCGATTCTGTGATTCTGGTTTTTCCCGATTCTGTGATTCTGGTACCGAAACAAATGTCGATGTCGACGACTTTCTCGGAGTTACGAGTGCAACCTCCGAAATCCAGAAGAACAAGGAAGGTTTTTAGTGACATATATAGAAGAACAAGGAAGGTTTTTAGTGACATACCTTCGTTTGGTTGGGATTAAGGGTTGGAATAATCTCTTAATCCCCATGTTATCCCCAAATATCTTTAAAAATAGGTGGGGTTAGCTAATCCCATCTCAAATAAATTATTCCGGTTTAGTTAACCCTACCTAACCCTACCAAATTCTAACCAAACATTATTTTCTATTCATAATAACCCACTATCCTTTTTATCCAACCTATTCCAACCAAACATTATTTTTCACTATTCTGAACTAACTCCAACCCCCAACCAAACACAAAAATACTCTAACCCCATCTTAATCCAAAACTTAATACTATTTCTGGAATAACTAATTTTTCCTTAATCCCGAACCAAACGGATAAGAGTCCAACATATAGATCAAATAACAAATAAATCATCAAAGAAAAGACAAGAATACTGGGGTAGAAATATGTAATTTTTTTATTGTTATTTATAATACTAAAAAAAAAATGAGTAGTCTAGGTTGTGTCAGTTGTGCATTTATTTGGCTGTCAGGAAGACCTGCTAAAATTCATTGCCTCATTATCATACCACTCTCTCTCTCTCTCTCTCTCTCTCTCTCTCTCTCTCTCTCTCTAAGCCTCCAAAAACTAAATTTTGTAATACAAAACATCAATGAATAGTGTAGTTTTAATACCTCCTGCTCATTTGCATTGGGGGTAAAGTAATCACATAAAACAAACCACATAGCTCCATGTCAGATTACATAAAGGGAGATACACTGATAGAAATTTATGCCCTACTAAAATGATGGATATATGAATTGAATCCAACACCTCCTTAAAAGCAAGCGAACTTCGGACTGATTCTCGCAACATGTTATCCGAAAGATCAATCTGATATAAAATAATCGAAAAAAATAAGATGGCCTTGAAAATATGAAAGATATGGTACCTTTCCTTTTGCCTTTTAGATGATGGCACTATGAAGTAAATTAAGATGTAGGGCCCCTCAATTGAATTGTAATCCAGAAATAGACACTTATGTACTATGGTTGTCTTCTGGTGGGTTCATGAAGTTGGTGCTTCAGGACAGTATACAACCATTAAATGCCAATAAAAAAGCTGGGTCAGGATTCAGAAAGTGAGATGACCATTAGCTTGTTTTTTTATGTTTCATTACTATTAATAGTATAATAGCAGAACTCACATGGAACTAGATTACTATACTATTAATAGTACGAGTCACTGGTGCTACGAGATTTTCCGTCCTTAGATGAAGGGATGTGTGGTTAGGATGATAGTGATACTTTATATAGGGCCGAGTAAATGATTGGTTTAGTATGATCTAATGGATGTTTTTTTTTTTTTTTTTTTTTTTGTGAGAGAGAGAGAGAGAGATAGCATATTTAGAAATAAACTTAGCTAGAAATGTGAATCAACTAGAATTCGAACTTGGGTCTCGGGTACCAACCACCAAGCCCTTTGCCACTTGCTCTAGGGATGGTCGGTATGATCTAATGGATGTTAATAGTCAAAAGAATAGATAGTAATGGCAGAAAACTTGGTAGCACAAAGCGTTTGATACTATTGATAGCATAGTAGTTGAGCTTTATAAATAGTACTAAGCGCTTAGTGCTACTAAGTTTTTCATCGTTAGATTTATTCCTTTGACTATTTTCACCCGTTAAATCATACTATTCAACCAACCATCCGCTCGACCTCAGGGGACCACTATCATTCTAACCGTATATCCCTTCATCTAAGAGCCGAAAACCTAATAGCACTAATGACCTGGTGCTATTAATAGTATAATAGCCTAGTTCATAAATAGATATCCATTTCCACTGACAAATAACCTACTCAACATATCAATTGATATGGAAAAAGGAAAAATAAAAATAGAAAAAAGGGTAAGAAGAAAATCAGGAACATTTTACGGCAAGTATCCATAAACAATCTACTCAAGACACCAACAAAGAGTTGTGTTTGCCAAAAATGGGCTTTTCGGCTTGCGAAGCCCAAGGCCTCAACGAGAGAAATCACAATAGTGGTCACAAAGGCCCTCGGCACCAAATTTACAAATACACAAAAGTCTCGAACCTCTGACCTTACAAACAAGTTATTAAACAACTCACCACCATACTACTAGGGGTGTAAACGAGCCGAACACGAGCGAGCTGGGATCAGCTCATTTAATTGCTCATTAAATTATCGAGCCAAAAAATTCCGCTCGTGTTCGGCTCGAGCTGGCTCACAAGCTGGCCAACGAACAATAAGTTAAAAGAATTATATTAAATATATATAAAAAATAAGTTTATAAAATTTTATTCATTAGATTTTGCTCTAATAGTTGAAACTTTACATATAAATGAGTTTTTTTTTATAACTGAGCTCGCCTTTATATTTTTATTTTGCTAAAAATTAATTAATAAAAATATATATTATATATATATATTATTTATTTATATATAAATATAAATTAAATAAATTATATAAATATAAAATATATATATTCGAGCTGTTATCGAGCCAAACACGAGCGAGTTGACCCCAGCTCGTGCTCGGCTCGTTTAATAAACGAGCCGAAAAATTCGGCTCGTCTTCATTAAAACATGCATACCATATATGGCAAGTTAGTCCTGGATTAGTTTCATTCTCTGTTCTTACTTTATTTTGCAAGTTTTTATTTAAGTTTGGATCAAACTTTTTATCAGTTACTCTCAAGTTAATTCTAAATGAAACCTAGCTTTTCCTATATGGAGCTGTTCTTGTAATTAAGGACTTTGATCTAGACTTATTTGGAGTTTGATCTAATTCTTTTATTAATTACAGAAGAAATTTGTTTCAACAAATGGACACCTATTTAAGTAAATTTTCCATTAGCTTGAATGTTATTTGGGTAATTTTAATTTTTAAATGACTGATCATGTAAAGATAAGAAATGATAAAATGCCCCCGAAAATAATTAAGTATCATGCTCTAATATGCATTAATTATAATTACTAATGTGTAGCGATCGACTCACTGCAACAAAATATATTTTAGACGATGTTTTTTAGACGACGCTTTCTTCTAACGTCTTTAATATTTAGGATTTGTCGACACTATGATTAAGCGTTGTCAATAAACATATTTTTATTAAATATTTATATATATTTTTCGACGCTATATTAAAATGTCGGTATATTTATCTCGACATGGTTATTTAACGACTCTTTACCCGACATTGTTACAAGCGTCGGGATTATTTTTGGCGACGCTTTAAAGCATAGCTAATTATAATTTAAAATGTCCTTAAATACAAGATTTTTTGTAGTGACTGTTTAGAGATTCCATCATAAAAAAAAGAATGTGTAAGTATCCAGAGGTTAGTACTTTTAAAATTATTTCAGTTCATCTCTCTCTCTCTCTCTCTCTCTCTCTCTCTCTCTCTCTCTCGATGGAGAGAGAGAGAAAAATAAATTTGAGGGCACAATATGGAAATTAACTATAAATTCCTTATGGTTTATGTTCAATTATGTGTTTAATTAATATAGGTTGCAATGGTTTATTTGCAATGTAATTATCATCCTAATGTTTACTCAAATTGTTGCCTATTTAATTCTATATACTTCACAATTGATTTAAAAAAGTAAAACTATTTAACAGCATATGTCATAATAGGAAAAGAAGTGTATATATGTACCCATTCAAAAAGAAAGTGTGTCACCCATTAATGGCACCTTAAATGTAATTAATTTTTATGTACCTTAATTATATGAACTCGTTTGATCTAATTAGATATGACTTATGAGAGGATACAATTAATGCCATACTTAATCTTGGAGTATTGTTGTTGTTTTTTTTTCTCTCTCTTAGTTCTTTTGTTTAAGGGATTTTTTTTTCTTAATGGTGATGAAAGAATTACAAAATGGATTCAAATTAATTTATACCTAGATCTCATATAAATGAAAATTTTATTGGTAAGAGCTCTTTTAATATGAGCACAACTCACAATCATCTCAATAATTCTCCTCTCTCCTCCAATCCACAACCCCAATTTGATATGTATTTCTAATTTTCTACTCAAAAAAAAAAAAAAAAAAAAAAAAAAAAATCCCCTTGTTACCTCCATTTCAATGCTTTTGTTCACTTACATAACCAAGATCTCCTTCCTTATTCTTTTTTTTGAGAGAGGGAGAGAGAACTTTAATTCCTTACTCATTCTTGGCATTAAGAATATGATCAATGCAACAAAAATTTATTGTTCCATCAATTCCAACAATGGTCCAATATAAAATAAAAAATAATACGAAAAGCTTGTTTAGATCCTATAACTTCTATTACTTATATCAATATTGCTTATAAATCAATCTGCACGTGACACATCAGTAGTATATTAAGAAACCAGCGACGCTAACTCTAAATCATTTCATCTCAATTGCTCTGTAATCCAACACTCCATTATTCACAGGTAATTGTTGATTGAAGGGAGGAGGGCTCATGCACAACTCCAGGTTGAGATCTGGACACCGATAATGCTCGCACGGCGCCGTCGTCGGCGCCGATGTCTCCTCGTCCCGTCGAAGAACCCCTTCCTTATGATGCTTCACCTCTTCTTTAACAAAAGAAGCGGCGAAATCCGAGGGCGGCGCCGCCTGGATCGGGCGGTGCGTCGCAGGGTCCACCCCGCGGCTCAACAGCTTTCGTCGGATGTGCGTGTTCCAGTGGTTCTTAATTTCGTTATCCGTCCTCCCAGGCAAACTCCTGGCTATGACCGACCATCTGTGTATACATTTATGTGGCAGTTTGTAAGAACCGTCATTCTTAACATGATATCAGAGCGAGCTGGTTACGTAAAAATGAATGAGCAGTGTTTATTACTTGTTGCCCAGGAGGCTGTGGAGCTTGACGATGAGCTCGTCCTCGTCGTGGGAGAAGTTGCCGCGCTTGAGGTCGGGTCGGAGGTAGTTGATCCAGCGGAGGCGGCAGCTCTTGCCGCAGCGGAGGAGGCCGGCCGCCTTCGGCAGCGACCGCCAGCAACCCTCGCCGTGCTCGCGGATGTACGCGGCGAGGCGGTCGTCCTCCTCCTTGGTCCATGCACCCTTGTTTGTGTGGGCCTTCTCACAACAAGGAGACCTCCCCATGGATGATGATGATGATGATGATGATGAAGATGATGATATGGATGGTACTATAGTTTGGTACTTAGAATATTTTTCTCCTTTTGCTTTTGTTTTTGTTCTCTCCTCCTCCTAAAGAGTCTCAACCAAGGCTTGGCATTGGGGGTGGTCTTTATATATATAGTTATTTGACTTGTGAGAGAAAGAGGGGAGAAGGGTTTGGTGCATTTGGAGAAACTAATATTGCATGCACCTTGTGCACAAGTATCTTAAGTGCATGGCAATTGACTAGGAATGTCAATGGGTACAGGTATCTGAAATTTTATTCAAATCAGAATTCGAGTGAAGCGAATTTATTTGGTATACTAACGGGTATAGTTTCGGATACGGATGTATAAAACCAAAATCCGACCGATTTGACAACTTGAGTATATGAATTTTGTCTCTACCTGACTAGCTCGGATCCAAATCAAGACTTAAATCCGAATTGATCTTACATTATGTATTATATATTAATATTTAATATTGTATTTGATTAAAGTATTTAAAAAATTTAGATTTAATGTAATATATTTTGAAATATCGTGAAGAGAAATAATTATTTCAGATTTAGATTTTTGGGTTTCGGCCGGTTTGGATTTCGGATTTTTGAGCGAGTTTGGATTTATATATAGATTTTTAAAATTTGTCGGATTCGAGTTCTAGCATGGGCATTGGGTTTGATAGTTGGGTTCGGATTTGAATTTTTGAAAACTTGCCCCGAATTCGACCCGTTGACACCTCTACAGTTAACTTGACGGCAATCCATTTCGTCTCCTACTTTAGGTCCTACCATCAAACCAAACATTTCTTAAAGCCAACAAAACACTTGCACTCTTCGGATGGTAAGGATTAAAGTACGGGATATATATAATAGAAGAAGCATAGAAATTTTTGCACACGAGACTGTAAATAAACTGCTACTATAATAGAATTAGATTATAGGGACATATTTTTGAAATATTTTTGTATATATAAGTGTTCGATTTATGTCAAAAAAATTTAAAAAAAATCTACTAAGGCCTAAATATAAAGCCCAATTCAATTAAAAATAAAAAATTTCTCTACTCAAACAACCTCACCCAGACCACTCGATTCGATTACAAATAGAAAAAGAAAAAGAAAAAAAAATTGATCACCATCTCAGCTTCTTCTTTGCCGTCTCCTTATTTAGCACTGCGTCGCAGTAGAGGTAGGGTTCGAGCGGGTGAGCTAAATCGCGAGGGATCTCACATGGACCGTAGAAGGCTACGATTACCACGTCTCTCCGCTATAGGTGGTTGGAGGAGTGGGTGCCAAAATACCAACACTTTTAAAATACGTAAGTAGTTTAGCCAGTAACACTTTTTTGATCTATACTGACATTTAAAAGTGTTGCTATACATTATTTTTGTTGTAGTGTGCTCCCGTATGTAGAATGGATTAAGTGGCATAGTGCAGTGCATGGGATGATGTGGTGCATCTGGTGCAGGCATTTTTTGGCTGTTTTGGGTCTTCTAGATACAAGTTGGTGAGTAAAAGAGTATTTTTCATTTTCATTACATATAAGGGCAAAATATATATGTTAGTCCCTTTACTTTCTCAATATTGCAATTTGGTGTATACTATACTTTTCCTTCAAATATTATAGTCCTTAAAACTATATATATATATATATATAGATATATATATGCTGTATTTAATTAATTAGTCTCGATCTATTCTAATCGTCAAAAAAAGGAAAAAAAAAATACATAAAATGAGAAGCTTAGTTCAAAGCACTTCAAGCAAGGTCAAAATATTATTTCACAAGACTAAGTCGGATTTTTCTGAACATACGATAATAAAGTAAAATTTTTAAGCCATGAGAAATAGGACCAACCTATAATATTTGGATAATATAGGGACCGTCCACTACAACAAAATATGTTTTAGACGACTCTTTCTTCTAGCGTCTTTAATAGTTAGCATTTGCCGACACTATGATTAAACGTCGACAATAAACATATATTTATCAAATATTTATATAAATTTTTCGACGCTATATATTAAAACGTCGGTATATTTATCCCGACATGTTTATTTAACGACTCTTTACACTACGCTTTTACAAGCATCAGAATTATTTTTACCGACGCTTTAAAGCATTGCTAAATATCATTTAAAGTGTTCTTAAATGCAAGATTTTTTGTAGAGCGCCCGCACAAAAATTTTATCAAAAAAAGATGCAAATTTATTAGCGTGCAACTGCACCATCATCAACAATGCCTTGAAATGTTCATAACAATTGATTAACAAAATTTAAAAAATAAATTTAAAAAAATAACCAAAACAAAAACAAAAGAATAAAAACAAATAAAGGCCATCACCATCAAAAGCACATGATATTGCTTAGTTAAGCAGTATATAAAAGAAGAAAACAACAAAAGATTAAATATTATATAAATATATATATATATATATATATATATATATGCGTGAGCTCACACAGGAATAAAATGAAAATTAAGTTTTGGGTTGACACTTGACATGGTCCTTAATTAATTAATTAATTATCTTATCCACTTTACTTTGCTAATTAACTAATCCTTTTTATTTAGTTAATGACCATCCATAATGACCATGTTTATTGCCCTTTTCATATTTTTATAACATAAATGGCGCATCTTGATGTAAGTTGGAGGCATTTAATTAATTAATTAAATATTCTGATTGTGATGTTAATGAGATAAATTTTATCAATTGATGCATTTACGAGTGCATTATTAAACATCATTATCTAAATTATTACAAGTACTTAACAAGCAATTGTTTAAGATTACATTAGGAATAAAATTATCTCAAAATTATTATTGAAAAATCTCAAACTTTTTTTTTTCTATTTTTTTAAATACCAATTTTATATAAATGTGTTAGAAGAAAAAGAAAGATTAGTTGTTATAATTGGTTAATTAGTTTATAATGCATCTGATTAAGTGGCAGATATATGAAAACTTAATTGTTTACAAAATTTTGGAAAAAAATTTATTTTCAAATTTTTATTTTTTTTTATTATCAAGAAAAATAATTTGGGTGAAAGAATTGTGCTAGCAATATTCACTTTTCACTTCTACATCTGTTGATAAAAAAAAATTTAAAAAAAATAAAAAACAATCATGATACCAAACTAGGCTTTAATTAACAGTCAAAATGAGCCTCTTTTTTTTTTTTTTTTTTTTTTTTTGAGAGAGAGAGATAGGTAGTACGCTACCCGCTTCGTTTATTTCATTTAGAAATAAACTTAGCTCGAAATGTGAATCAACTAGGATTCGAACTTGAGTCTCGAATACCAACTACCAAGTCCTTTGCCACTTGCTCTAGGGACGGTTACCCTAATTTTATTTCTCTCGAGCCTTTCAAGGTTCCACAGTCAAAATGTAGGATTAGAGTGACTACAAAAAAGGTTCTTATGAAGAACATCACCATGAATAGCTAGCTCTAATTAGGTTAGCTTTTTATGTTGGCAAAAATTGGCCATACACGGAATATATTACTTGACCTACTTTACTACCAATAAGTGGATCGCACGTCGTCATAAGAGCAGTGTGAAAAACAGTGATTGGTATTCGAGACCTATTTAAGTTCGAATCCTAGTTGATAAAAAATATATCATGTTTGTTTATATACGTAATATCGTGTTTCACATATCGGAATTAACCAATTATAATATATTTTCTACAGACTCGTCGAAAAATAGAGAAGTATATATATTTTTACATACTTTCGCCTCAACTCCGTTTTGGCTACTAATATTAGATTGGACTTTAATACCAAACGGGTCCTAACTTACTCAAAGAAGTGTGTTTTCTTTAGGTTAGTTGGAAGATGCAAAAGCTTTTGATGGATTAGCACATCTTGAGCAATGGGACCCCACATGCAAACCAAATATCTAATTAAGTATGAGTACCTATCACACTAATGTAGCATTTCCATATTGTGGGTCCATTTTCCTCTTAGGTAGGTGCCAAACAGTGGATCACTATGATTGAGATTATACAACATACCCTACATGTAATAGACTTACTCCTAACCTTCAAGGAAATATCTAATACCATCCACGTTATGGGTATGTTTGGCGCCACTTCTGCTTTTGTTTTCAGCTGTAATCCTTTTAATATAACGTTTTGGCCAAAAAGAGAAAAGTAAATTTTTTTTTTTACTATGGTGTGTACCACAAATATGACTCATAATTAGGTCAAAATACCAAAATGTTTTAATTTGGAACTTCTTAAACATATAGTACTACTTAACTTGCGGTTTAGGTCAAAGAGGCCCCTAATTAATTCCTAGAATAAGTCACACATCATTTAAGAATGGACAAATATATATATGTCCTAAAAACTCAATATTCATCCTTTTCATTAAAAATAATTAACCAAAATCCTTTTTTTTTTTTTTGAGAAAAAAATAGCAATCATTAAATAAACGAAAATGTATCTTACGTGATGGGGCATTAAGGCCCTCTAGAGACAGAAAAGGAGAAATAAAGGACAAGGAAAACAAAACAAAAAAAGAGGTAAGAAGAAAGAGGGAAGGAAGAAAGGGTTACACGATAGGGAGAAGGAGGAAAGCACGAGACATTAGGTTATCGAAGACCATGCAATCGTCAAGGAAGTTAAGCGCTCTTTGGCCCTGGTGACGTTAGGAGGGAGCTCCTCGAATATAGATTTGTTTCGTTCCGTCTAGATGACCCACCAAATTGCCGCCAAGGTGGTTAAGCGCTTCTTTCTGATTGAAGCATCCGGAATGTTGGAAATATTATCCCAGAGGCATCGTGAGTCTCCCAGCCCGAGCACCGTTGGGTCCATGAATCCCGCGGTGAAGAGTAGATATCTGGCGGAAACACAGTTGTAGAAGAGATGGTCACAACTTTCTGGGAGAATGGCACAGAAGACGCAATGCTGGTTCAACCAAAATCCTTTGGTATGATGTTACAAGCTAAATTGCCACTATACATGACTCTATATATTTGGATTTATAAGAAATTGCATTAAATATGGTAAAAAATATGATAAAATAAATGCACTGTTTATTTTCGTAACTAACATTATATTGCATATATCGCGCGCAATAGATGACCCATTAAGATACAATTTTTACACATCTATCGGAAAAACGAAAAAAAAAAAACATTTCTACATATTCTTTGTCGCAATTCTTTTTCGCAAAACTAAATCAGACAGTGTTCAATATATACCAACCAGATCTCATACAAATATAGTAACATATTTTGTATGGTATATGGATGTTACAAAGGAGATGCATGCTCTTCTAAATATTGTTGGCAAAACAAAATTAATACTTGCACGTTTCAATCCACACGTGCTCAAGAAGATCTATGGTGTTGTTTAAATTTTAAAATGCTTTAAAGTGTGGGGGAGGAGAGCTTCTAGAAGGTGTATATAAGGATGATCATCATGAGTGGGGGCAAGGAGAGGTGGGTAGAGAAAAAGTTGTGGTTGAGGTGTAGTGAGTTTGGGTTCACCACTTACACCTTCCACTCCAATAATAATATCTCCTTGTGGAGCAAGTTAGTAGTAGGGTCGAAAAGTTTTTTCTATAACAGATATTTTTAATATAAAAATTAATATATTAATTATTATTGTGAAAGTTAAATTGTAAATAATATTAATAGTTTTTAAGTTAAAATTATCAAATGATCGATAGTGATATCACTTTCTATAAAAAAGTTTTGTATTTACAACGAGGAGGCAGGGTATTCCCTACCACAAATAGGATCTACCAAACAACTCACTACTCACAATCTCTATCTTGCAAAGAAATTTTTTTTTTTTTTTTTTTTTTTTTTTTTTTAAAATCCCTACCAAACACCTCTCTAGTAGGTGTAGGTGGTAGCCCCACACAACAATAGATGGTAAACAGGATCATTGCCTACATCTGGTCCTCCATGTTGGCCCACGGACCACACACGCCGTACTTTAATTGTCATCCTATCTATATTTTCAATCCTATTTAAAATAAATTTTTCATTGGTAAACTAAGAAAAGACCGCCCATAAACATTGAGTAATTAATCGGAACTGCGGTCATTTTGGATGTAGTTCTATTTACTATAGTTAGCTTTCTCATGTCGTTCCAACTACAATCAGGGACGGAGCCTTGAGGGGCCCACGGTGGCCATGCCTCCCCCCCGCAATTTTTTTAAATTACATGAAGGTCATTTATAATAAAAAATAAAATATTATAGATTTTAATTTTAGGGGCCAAATTAATTTTTTTAGAGGCTCATGGCCCCCTAAATTTTTTAAAATTACATAAAGATCATTTATAATAAAAATTAAAATATTATAAATTTTAATTTTAGGGGGGCTATATTAATTTTTTTAATAAAATTTGTCTTAATTTTTTTTTCGAATTTTTTTGTCATTTTCCTTCAATTCTCACCGTTGTTAGTAATAACTGATCAGTGAATCCGACAAACTTTTTTTTCTTACTATTCGAAGTCAAATTTTTTTTCTATTAAATTTAAATTTTGGCCCCCCCGAATCTTAATTTCTGGCTTCGTCCCTGACTACAATAGCTGAATTCAAATTAATGCATCAAATCAAACATCAGATTTAGATATGCATTACAACTCGCATACAACCAAACAGTTCCTAAATATCATATTTAATAGTATCTGAGTACCAAACCGAATTCAAAATTTAGAATTTGATGTTTCAAGTATAAGGGTACCTTTTAGCATTATAAATGATACGTGATTCATTTATAACAGGCACCATTTAAACTTGCTATATGTTACTTGCTGGCCTTGCTTAATACAATACTATATACATAGATGGTAATTAAACTGAGTATTTGATGGGGCCATTGTCTCAGAAGAGTTAAACTTGTTTATTAGTGGTTGGTAACTACCACTAATATATAAGTTGGCCATCATTTGTCTATGATTCAAATAGTCTCAAAATTAATAATTTTTAATTTTAATCACCAATATAAAGTAGATTTGAGATCATCTGGTTACTAGATAAATACTGTCAAAAAATTAGAAAATTTAATTTCTAAAATGCTCAAATAGCCTAAATAAATTATATTCAACGATACCGATCATTGATTCGAATGTTTCGCGACCAAAAACTACGTGAAAGTTAATGGTCATGTTCACTTCTAGAAGTATTCTAGAGTTAATAATATTGTGTCATCTATGATTATACATGGATTCTTTTTCACACTTTAATACTAGAAGAAGCCATATATTAAAGGGAAAACTTGAAAGACCCTCCTATGCTTTCGTACTTTCTGTAGTTTAAAAAGTATCAATTTGTCTCCATGTGGTTTTGTTTTTATCTTTTCGGTAGCTTTTTTCTTAATGTTTCGTTAAATTATATACAAAAAACTTCAAATACCCACATAGATTTATCGAATATTTATTTTAGTACTCTATAATTTTAACTTTGTCATGATTTAAAAAAAAAATTGATAATAAAAAAAGAAAAATGAAAACACAGAGGCACAAATTAATACATTTTAAACTACAGGATCACTTTAAGAAAGTGCGAAACCACACGGAGGGTTTTGAAGTTATCCCATTATTAACATCACTTCTATGCTTCTTGCTACAGTAGAATCTAGCATCAATTGCAGATTTCTGACTTTGGGCTTCAGAAATCTGATGCAGCAAAAGCTTTAAATTTGTCTATTTCCAAATCTCTAATAAAAATTACTGCAAAAGCAGAAGCATAAGTGATGTCATATTGCTGCTACTATAGTTTGTATTGCTGTTGCTACAGTAGAATCTAGCATCAATTGCAGCTTTCTGACTTTGGGCTTCAGAAATCTCACTCCCACTTTTTTATGATGCAGCAAAAGCTTTAAATTTGTCTATTTCCAAATCTCTAATAAAAATTACTGCAGCAAAAAGCAGAAGCATAAGTGATGTCATATTGCTGCTACTATAGTTTGTATTGCTGTTGCAAAAATAAACTTCCCAAAAACCATTATATCTGCACATTAATTTTAGCTGGGGCATCACTACAAGCTGGTTGAAAATTAATATTCTGCAATCTATAACAACCAAGTGAAATTAGAAACACTAGCCAAAAGATCCTTCCATACATGCATTATAATGCTGAGAACAAGAGCACCAAAAAATGATTGGAGAGAGAAAGAAACCTTCTAGTCAGATATACATAAGAATACAACTTACAAATTATTGCAGAGGCAGTGCGCGACAAGCAAGAAAACAACAAGAAAACTATTCATCTTATTAAAGAGCAAAGAAGCTTGAGTTGTTCATCTAGTGCTACTCACTTAAGAGGTTCTCCACTGCAACTCGATTTGAATCCGCCCGTTTTTGGAGTCGATCAGATGGTATTTCTCATTGATTCGCTTGTTGCTGACGACGTCTGCGAGGCTGATGACTACATAACCCAGATTTTCCTTCAACAGGCCAAAAAAGTACACACTCGGATTAGTGTTGAGGTATTGCATTTACCGGGGGAAGCTCGAGTTCAAATTAGTGTCAGGGTATTATACTATAATGATCGCTTAGTAAAGTGTATGATGAGTTAATTAGTGGTCGAGAAACTTTTTGTTCAAGGTATGAAGAGGAAATTAGAGTTGTATGGAATTTAAGACTAAGGTAGCACATCTATCCTCATCGAGTTAACAGTAACTACACTGGACAAAGATCTCAGCAGCATTTGAAAGATCTTGTATACACATATTAAGACATTTTATATCGAAATGTGAAAATGCCCATTAAAAATGCTATAGAAGATAAAAGAAAGATTTTGTAGGTACCTTCGAGTGTATGCCGATACTAGGTGGCCTGCTAAGGACTTCCACATGCATCTTATCATTAGTAGGTGGCTCTTCGCACATGAACTGAAACTCCTCTTCCCAACGTGGATCTCTGTTTTTCTTAATGCACTGCATCGATTAGAGTAAAGAAGTCATGTAATTTAGTAGATATAATCACAGTACACAGGTTTGCTACATATAGGAATGACGACGATACACACCTTGGTCTTTCTCTCCTCTCCTCTGAAAAGGATTCTCACATACGGATTCGTATGATGCTTTCCTTCGAGATCTTGAGCTTCATGAACAGCAACTACAAGCAAGCCACCACCAGCTGGCGTACCCTCAGGAGCCTTTTCGATTACGTCAGTACCATCACTAGTATCAATTTCACTATCACCTTCCTTGAAGGGCTTGTATGTGAGTTCTACGACTACTTGTCCGCGCGACTTGTCATTCTGTGGATCATTAGGATCCATAGTTTTGAGCAAGTCGAGTGTAAAAGATCTCGTCTCATCAGGAGTAAGATCTTTTAATGGAATAACATTCATGCCCATTTTATCATGCTTCCCAACCTGCAGTTAAGAACGCATGTTTATATGAAATTGTACGAGAACCGAATGAAAATGTTTATGTACATAATCGGGTTGAGATGAGAAAGTTCGTATAACCTGTTCCCAGTCAAAAACATCGAGTTCCACAACTTGAGATTCCGGGTCTTTCACTACCAACTTGAACTCTTCGTTCCACTCGGGATTAAGATTGTTACGCTTTACAGTCGTCTTCTTTGACGGAAGCTTATCATCGGTTAGCTTCAATTTGACGTACGGATCAGCTTTACCCATAAGATCTTTCTTTTTCAGCTTACATCCTCGGACAACATTGACATGTAGAATACCCACAGGCTTCTTCAGGGCTCTAGAAGTTCCATGCAGTATATTGTGTGATCAATTGCTACACTCAATGTAACGATGTTTCCAAAAAAAAAATAAAAAAGAAAAAGAAAAAGAAAAAAGAGAGAGAGAGAACATGACATTACTTTGTTGGATCCATAATTGGCACTTCTAGGACCTTAGGCCAGAGATACATATTTGCTACCTGTTTCTTGATAGTCTCCTGAAAAAACAACACACATATTAGATAGAGAGAGGGAGCGCGCTACAGCATAAGGCAAAGATAATTTTCTAAGAGAGTAATAGGTGCGCACATCTTTGTCTTATAGGAGATAGATCACTGACTAATAAAAAATCCAAAGAATTTGCATATGGTTTACAAGATGCCATCATTGGCGAAAAGCACCGTGAATCTGCAGCAGTGTTTCCAACAGCTAATTTCGACCAAAACAAAGTGAATAATAAAAACTAGAAATTCTGAAAAGCAATTCATCCATAGGATTTTAAATCCTAAATAAATGTTTGCCAGTTGCTTACTTTAACGATTATAATCTAATGAGGAATGATCCTCATAGACTTCTCAAAGGGGTGCACAATCTCAATTGTTAGTTGCAAGAAGCTGTATCATGCAAAATTGCAGAAGAAATGCGAAGAAAAACATCTTTATTTCAGTTGTATAACAAATCGCGAGCAAAGTATATTCTTCAAGTAGTGTTAACTACTAATTTGCTGAAAATATATATTAGGCAGTAATAGGCGCGCACATCTCTGTTTTCCTGTTCTAAAGGTGGATTACCTGATCCACAATTTGAATCTCATTTTTCTGATGCGTCGGGACTCTGACGAAGTTCAATTAACAAAGGTACTATCAGGCCAATTGAAATCAGTTTTCCAATTGCATGACTAAATAATGACAAGCTTTCACTAGAATATTGACGAATTTGTATGTTTTCTACTTTGTATTCTCACAGGATCATCCCAAAGTCCACGGAGAAAATAAATAAATAAATCCGACTGAGAAAAATGAAAAGAACCTGAACAAATCTGTAGAGTCCAGGAATCGACATAACATCTGCTCCCAGAAGTTTTAGACCGAAGTCAACATGCGGCTGCAGAAGCAAAGTCAATTGCCGCAGATTAAAATGCTAACAAAGCATTTTAGTCGGGAGTAGAAGAAATGAGTTATCCTCATTTATACTTACCTTTTCCATGAGAGATACAATGATATTAGCAAAACAAGGAAAGCTAGGAACCAACGGCTTCAATGTAATTCGCGGTACAGCAAAGACTTGCAAATCTACCACCTAAAAATCATCAATTTGAAACAAAATTAACTCCAACTTACATTTTAAAATTTTTGAAAGGCTGCCTAAGAAAATATTTGGCGACTCATTCTTCATGACTCGTCTAATTCATGAAAAGTCAAACCTGTGCTGTTGCTCTCAACCCAAATGCCTTGACAGCAACAGTTATGTTAGGATTTCCTGCCCATTTGATCGACGGTTCCATGATAAGCTCCTTCTCCTCTGTAATGTAAACCTTCATTCCTGGCCAAAAGAAAAAGAGATGAAAAATCAAATTCTGCTAAAGCTAATGAAGATTAAACCATAAATCATAAGCTCCAAAATAAAATGCAACATGCAAAGCAGCGAACAACCAACAAAATCATGCACTTAATACGTTCTGGCGTCTCCATAAGAGAGTGAATTTAATATTTTTCTATGGAACTAACAATATTTCAGCACGAGAACAGTCCATTTTGCACACAATTTTATTGATAACAATATAGTTGAAATTTGCAATGTTAAAACTAACCTTGAAATGTCGGTGGCAAAGAACCTAATGTTAAGGTCTCAAATTCAACTGATTCAATTTTATATTTCACAGTGTTCTCAGCAATAATTGGCTTAGCAATTTCCTTTGCAGTTCTGCAGATTGCCTGCAAAAGAGCATGGATAAGTAGTGGAACAAAAAAAAAAAAAGGAATTATATTCACTTGAAAATTTTACGTAAAAACACACTAAAGTTTTCCACATACGGACCTTATCAAGATAAGGCCACATCTGTTCAATAAACTTGTTCAGCCAGTCAATCTTCAGTAAAAGTGAGCATGGAGTTAGTTGCACGAATCACAAGAATTGATATTCAATTTACTACGATAATGCAATATGGCTCGACTTCTTGAGTGACAAGCATATACGTACTCTATCAACGTCTGGATTTTTCACCCAATAAGGTATTTCAGGAAGCATACGCTGCAAAGATTTCTCATCTAGTTCAACAAGTGGCCTAACAACGGGATCCTGTCAAATCATTATAAATACAAAAGGTTTGTAAGAATCATACAATCTACCAAAAATACTTCAAGAACTGTTGCAAAAATGTTGTTTATTCAACTAATCAAGTCAAGTAATTAGCCAGGATATCATTCGCCGGACGAAATCACGCACATATTATGAAGAACAGCACATATTAACCATTGAATTCACTGTCTACAACATAATGCGCAACTTATAAGTAAATCAAAATCTGTGACAAGCACAGTAATCACATTAAGCAAGCTTTTCTTTTTCAATGTGCTCGTCCATTAATCAACGATTGATTCTTATTTCCTCTTGCTTATTACAATAAGACTAAATGGCCACAATTTAGACAAGCATTCCAAACTATTTCCCAAAACATGCTAATGGTGAGGTCTAGGTCGAGATGTATTTCACCTTGTTTTGTCGAAACTCGAAAAGTTCTCTTAATTTTATCAAACCTAATACGCCGTAACTCTAACAGAAGAGCAAAGTATATCTGCAAGCAATGGTCATCAAAAGTGTCTATTATTTCTCTCCACATGGCTTAAAAAGAAGGAAAAAAAGAAAAACTATATGGCTTTAAAAAAGGGTAATTATTACATCTTTCTTATTTTCACAATAATCTATCAGGCTACAAGTAGAGACCAAAGAAGTGTTTATAATAATTTAATAGGCACTCATAGTATTTGCTTAAAAATACATCAAACTGTGTCTTACTCAAGAAAGCGAAAGAAAAGTTAGATACTTTCTGTTAGATATAAGAAAAATTAAACAGGCTGGTCCTGAAATTTTTGTGCAAAATTCACCCACCGAAGAAACAGTTATTGATTTTTAAAAGTTACAACAAATTTTTAAACAATTTGATCAAAAACCATGTTCTTAGTGAGAACTATGTAATATATTAGTTTATGAAGAGAACTGTCCTTCATTGAACAACAACATAAACTTTTGCATCATTTTAAACAAATATATATCACTTAATCGCGATCACTGCATCCAATTACGCAGATTATTTTGCGACATAACAACAAATTTATGAACAATTGTGATCTGCTTGAAAGATAAATTTTACTTAAACATTACAAATCAGAGGGAGAAGTTATCATTATATTCTCTTGCCTTTGGCATTACAAAACCACAATTAACCAAAAAAAGGGGCAAACACCAATTTTTTTTTTTAAAAAAAAAGAACAGTACCAAAATTTCTTTTAATTTCAGAATCAAACAGAACAAGATATTAGCCAAGAAAAAAGGGACCAAAAAACAAAAAACAAAAAAATGTTACCTTTACATCAGTGGGTTGGAAGTAGATTAAGAGGTAATAACCCACAACAATCCCCAGAGAAACCCCAATGCCGAATCCAAAGAAACCCAGTAAAGTGCTAAAAAAACCCATCTTTAATCCCTCCCTATATCACCCAAATCTCCCACCACCCACCCCCCAAAAAAAACCCCAAAAATCCCTGTAAAAAAGAGGAAAAAAAGGATTTTTTTTACAAAATTAAGAAAGAAAGAAACGGTTGGGGAAAGGGAAAGGAGGGGTTTTGGAAATTGGAAATAAGTAAATGCGAACCAACGAGCATTAATGTGTGCAAAGGAGGCCTTTTTTTGGGGCGTTTCCCACAAGAGGAATTAATGAAGGGGTAGCAATAATAATAATAATAAAATGAAAAATAATAAATGATGATAATAATAATAATAATAATAATAATAATCATAATAAAGGATGGAGAGAGACCCCATTTGAGTATAATTGTGAGTGTCGGTAATGCTGTAGGAAGAGAGAGAAAGATGAGGAGAGAGAGAGAGAGAGAGAGAGAGAGTGTGTGTGTGTGTGTGTGTGTGTGGTGATAATTACTCTTGCAAATATCAACCACCACAGCTTTTTATTGCCATTTTTTTTTTTTTTTGTGGTGATTTTAAATTAAATTAAACTATTAGTTTAGTAACTAACTTAATGCACTTTTTAATTATTTTACAGTAACTATCTTTCCATTTTTAATATTTCCTCCTCAGTTTCCGAGACGTAAATGGCAAAAGAAGATTTTTTTAAATATAAAAGTAAAATTTCTAATTTAGAGCTTCAGATAACAATCATTAACTCAGTTTAATAATAATAATAATACTAATAATAATAAGGGACAATTGGTTATATATTCCTGAAAAATTTTCGACTTTTCGATTTACATCTCTTAGAAGGCTATTATTGAAAATACCCTTACTATGTTCCAACATATTTCTAATATACCCCTTAAAATCAGTTAATTAACTTTGTTATCTATATAAATTTACTATTTTGACCATCACTGTCTTTCTTATTTGTCCTTAAAATCAGGCGCACAAAAAGTATTTTGACCTTTAATTTTTTCTAATATACCCTTCTACTGTCCCCAACATTTCTTATTTGTCCTTAAGTTAAGGGCACAATTGACAATTTTTTTTTTAACTGTGGTAGATATTTAACTCACGTTTAACCCAAGTTAACTTAACAGGAGATAATTGCAGGGATATTTTGCAATAACGATGGAACATATGACTATACGAGGGATATTTTAGAAAGAAAAAAAAAAGTAGGGATAAATCGAATATTTTCAAACGTACGAGGGGTATCTAGGTAATTATCCCTAATAGTAATTATTATTAAGGTGAGATTTTTTGGATCTTCAACAATTGGACTTAGAATATAATAAAGAGTAAAATAAGGTGAAAATGAGAGGGGATAAGAGTGAACATGTGAGCACTTTGATTGGTTTGAAAGGGTCCTCTCTAGCAAACTTGTTTGTCATTATTATTAATAGCTCAATAACTATATTATAGGATCCCATAGGGGAAGGGATTTTGAAAGCCTCCCCATTACCACAAATCACTGGAGAGAGACTCGTTCTATGTTGTGGCACTGTAGTCTTTGTCCCACCCAATAGCTTACTGCCAGTAGGAATGTCAACGGGTCGAATTGAATGCGGATTTTTTCAAAATCCAAACCCAAATTTGAATCCGATTGTAAATTCGAAATTCGAAATTCGAAATTCGAAATTCGAAACCAAGTTCGAATTCATGGATTTTAAAAATTCATATTCAAATTCTGATATAATTAGTTGGTATTATTGACTGGCTTTAGTGTAAATAGTAAAAGACTTGATGATTGGTATCTAAGGTGTCGAAGTTCAAACAAAATATACAAAATAATAATAATAATTGATAATTGATTGGTATCTCAGACGCCAACCATGATGAGGTCATGAGTTGATTTTTTTATGCATTTGTCTTTATCAAGATGAAGATTTAGCCTTAGTGGCAAAGTGCAAATTATGAAATTACAAAATATTACATTTTATTATTTTGTAATGGCTAAATTACAAAAAAAATTTATGTTAAAATTTAATTTTTCACTTTTTTTTATGTTATTTAAAAATCTATACTTTGCCTCCTTGTATAATAAAAAATATTTGTACGGTGAATCGTGACGATGACAAAATGTCCATTTTGTCTTTCACCATTTTGTCCTCGATCACCATGTTCACAGGAAAGAAGACTGAGGCGAAGTGAACGTTTTTTATTTTACAAGAAGACAAAATGTAGTTTTTAAATGAACGGAGGAAAAATAAAAAATCGAGTTTTGAGGAAAGATTTTATGTAATTTAGCCTTTTGTAATATATAAAAGTGGGATAAGTATCATTTCAAATCCATTGACTTTTTATCAAACAAATAACTTTGAAACAATAGTTTTCGCCAAATCTTCAGTTGAACTAAATGTCACTTTTAGCTAAGCATCAGTTACAAGAAAACAGGTAATTTTACCTTTCTTTCTTTAAAGTGATTGAAATCTCTCTTCTCGGAAAATTTTCATTTATTTTTGGCCTCAAATGGTGTCAAAGGGTACTTAATCGATTCATTGTTTACGAAAGCCTTTTTGGAGTTCGTGGATAAAACCGAAATGAGTTCGAGATCGAATCGCTTGTTTAGTAAAACGAACCGAATATCACATTTGAATTTTCGCTCGTTTAGTGTTAAGTTAGGAGTCGTTTTGTCGTGTACGCGATAGCCATTTGGAATACGTATGTTTATATATATATATATATATATATATATATATATATATATATATATATATATATATATATATATATATATAAAATTTAATTTTTAGTAAAAAAAATAAAGTCGAGATTAATTATAAAAAGACTCATTTATATATGAAGTTTCAACTATTAGATTAAAATTTAATGGGTAAAGTTTTATAAATTTATGTTTTTATATATATCTAATCTAATCCATTTAATTTATTGTTCGTTGGCCAACTCGTGTTCGGCTTATTCATTAATAAATGAGCCGAACATGAGCCGGCCTTATCTCGCTCGTGTTTGGCTCGTTAACACCCCTAGTCAACGCCCTTCTTGGATTAGATATATAGGAGAGTTTAAGGATTTAAGTGTCCATCGATACGGACTGTATCTATCGTGCTAACAATATATCTGCACGATTTATCCCCATATCGATGATATAATTCAAAATAATCTTTTCTTAAAATTAGTAAGTTATTTTTTCAATCAAATTTAAAAAATTTGATAAAACTAAACAATTAGAATATTTTATTCCATTTTACGGCAGCACATATGCTTTTTTTTTTCTTTTTTCTTTTTTTTGTAATGGGCACAGATCGGCATAACATGGCATGCACCATGTCTCATCATACCAGTAAATTTTCGACACGATTTCATGCCTCGTCACTACTGAGATTCTTTGGAGGGATCTCATTCGATTTAAAGCATCCGATTATGGGATATTTAGATTTCTCCACATGGCTATCACCATCAACATTAATACTCCTGATAGCAACCATTGTCCATTGAAGGGAATTCCAAAATCATTTGTTATTGCAACTTCAAATTTTACAGATGATGGAGAGGACCCACTCAACTAATTATTATTATGGGGCAATTGCTTATATACCCCTGAAAAGTTTCCGATTTTTTAATTTACCCCTCTTAGAAGGCTAATATTGAAAATACCCCTCCTACGTTCCAACCTATTTCTAATATACCCTTAGAATTAAAATCATAAGAACTCGTTATCTCCGTAAAATTACTATTTTGCCCTTTTCTAATATACCATTCTACCATCATGTCTTTCTTATTTGCCCTTAAAGTCAAGGCACAAAAGTATTTCGACTTTTGGTTTTTTTCAATATACCCCTCTACCGTCACCAACCTTTCTTATTTGCCCTTAAGTTAAGGGCAAAATTGGTATTTTATTTTTTTTAACTGTGGTAGATATTTAACTCACGTTTAACCCAGATTAACTTAACAGGAGATAACTGCGGGGATATTTTTTGCAATAACGGTGGAACGTATGAGGGGCATTTTAGAAAGAAAAAAAAAATAAGGGTAGATCGAATATTTTCAGACGCATGAGGGGTATATAGGCAATTATCCCTATTATTATTATTATTATTGAGAGAGAAAATTAGGAACTTAACTGCTTTGTTCACTTTTTCTTAAAACCGAACTAAGCTAGAAACTTAAAATTATAAAGTAACTAAGTTTCAAACTTGAAGTCTTAGAAATGTAAAACAATTAAGTTTCGAATGTGTTAATTATATAGCATTTCGATGTATGGTCGAATCGCATCTGTTTCTTTCTTCTGCACTCAATGAAAAGTAGGTTACACTCGGTAGCATTGACAGATAACCCAGGAGCCTGAAATTAGCTGAATGTCGCATTCTTCTTTAATTCTCAGTAATTTTTTTCAGCGATGCCAATGCAGAAGAAGAGTAGAAGACGAGTTTGTCGCCTGTTCTAAGTTGCATACAGTAATCTGTTGTCGCAATATATATCTATACTTATTTATACATTCCGAAAGTGAAGTTCAGAATAAAGTAGATTTTCGAATAACTAAAGTTTAGGTAAAAATAAAGTTTCTCTTGTTTATATAGTCGTGGAATTAAAATTTTTCTAATTTTGTTGTTTATTTGACAGAGAGTAAATGACACAAAATTGGATACAGGAGAGATGGATTACTATATAGGGAAAATTTTAAATACCACCCATGTGGTTTCACACGTTCTCACTTTAGTATCCTGTGGTTTAAAGTGTATCAATTTAGTGCCTTGTAATTTTATTTTTATTTTTTTATTATTGATTACACTAATTTTTTTGTTAAATCAATGACAAGATTAGAACTAAAAGATACTTAAGTGAATATTCGATAAAACTAGATGAGCGTTCTGAAGTTTTTAGTATATAATTTAACGAAATATTAACAAAAAAAAGCTGACGAAAAGATAAAAATGAAACTACAGTACACTAACTTGATACACTTTAAACCAAATGGTACTAAAGTGAGAAAGTGTGAAACCACAACAATAGTATTTGAAGTTTCTATATATTATACATCTTCATTGCTATTTGAAGTTTCTATATATTATACATCTTTTCGCTTTTTCTTTTTTCCTAATTGACTTTAGCAAGGAATGAGCCAAATACAATTACGCTATTTTGAGGAGTTTGAGATTCGACTAACATTAAAGTTACGGTGAATCAAACTACAAAAATAAATATGTGCAGTCAAAATATTATGGATATAATCCCCAAACAAAATTATTTGCGGATTGTCTGAATGGGCGCTACATGACGAGTGACATCCATTCCAGCCGTTCAGTAAAAATATTTTTTAATTTAATTTTAGCACAGTAAAAATAATATGTTTATTGAATGATCGAGATAGACGCTACTTGTCGTATGGTGCCCATTAGGATAATTCTAAATAATTTTGCTTGGAGACTATACCCATATATGGCAGTGTTTGGATTAGGAATAAGGGAAGGAATAACCCCTTATCCTACTTTTTATACCTGGTATAATTATTCTCATTAATACTTTTATTTTTTATATATAACTGCCCATTATTTTTTTATTCTATATTATTTACCAAAACGTTATTTTTCTTATCCCCGAGAACAATTCAATTTTTATCCAAATACTTTTTTGTTTATTCTATATTTGTACCTATTTATGTAATACTTAATTTTTACTTATATCCGAACCAAACGGTACCATAATTTTTTTTTTTTTGATTAAAGGTACCATAAAAATTTTCGCCAGTAAAACGGACAAAACCATATGTTCACGTGTGTTCTTACTATTGCAGCTGTTCTTACTATTGCAGCTGTGAGACTTATGAACCTGCAGCAACCCTGTTTTTTTTCTTTTGAGAGATAGGTAGACGTCTTTATCTCGTTTATTTTATTTAGAAATAAACTTAGCTAGAAATATGAATCAATTAGGATTCAAACTCGGATCTCATATACCAATCACTAAGTCCTTTGCCACTTATTCTAGAGACGGTCGGTTGCAGCAACACTGTTAATAAGCGTAACCATGTAGTTGTTAGTACAAATATCTCATCCACATAAAATGCTCACAGGACACACTTGTAAAGTGTGACATAAATGCTCACAAGACGCTTGTGAGGTGTGCTTGGGAGCAGGAATGTCAATGGGTATGATACCTGAAATTTTATTCGAATTCAAACTCGAATCCGAGTAGAGCAGATATACCTTATGCTAAATGAATATAGATTCGGATATGATATCAAAAATAAAAATCCGACGGATATAGATTCGGATATGAATTTTAGCTATACCCGATCCGAACCAGAATTTATTTTGCATTATATATAATATATATATAAAAATTTGATATTATATTTAAATTTGTATTTTAAAAATTTAGATTTAATATACTATATTTTAAAATATTGAAAAAAGAAATAATTATTTCGGGTTCAAATTTTCGGGTTCGGATTCGGGTTTTGAATTTTTGGTCCAGTTCGGATTTGAATATGGATTTTTAACATCCGTCGGGTTTGGGTCTCGGGTTTGGAGTCGGGTTCGGGTTCGGGTTCGGGTGTTTAAAAATCCGCCCCGAATCCGACCCGTTGACATCTCTACTTGGGAGTGGCTTCCTTTTTCTAGAGCTTCGTTTGATTCGGGTATAAGTAAAAACTGCTTATTTTAAAAATATGTATAAATTTCGGTACAAGCGAAAACTAGACCAATTTTTAATTTAATTTAATATTTAATATAATTATAAAATTTTAAATTTAACTTTTTTAACTTTTAAATTCTTTTTAAAAAACATTTAGAAATAGGAACAGCTTGTTCCTCCGACACATCTATATATCTATATCTATATCTATATATCTATATCTATATAAAACTATGAATCTCCATGCCTTAAAGCTGATGTGGCCCAACCTCCTTAATTTGGAGGTGTGGGTCCCATCAATTTTTTATTTTTCAAATTAATTATTTTTTTCTAATTTTTTTTAAAATTTAATTAGAAGTTGAAAGGTTGGATAATTTTATATATATATATATATATATATATATATATATATATATATATATATATATATATATATATATATATATATATATATATATATATTTTAAAAGTTGGAAATATGAATAGTCATATATATTTTAATAGAAAAATATTAATTAATACTTTTTCTAATTTTTTTTTAAAATTAATTAGAAGTCGAAAGATTGATTAATTTAATATATGTATAAAAATTTTAAAAGTTGGAAATACGAAAAGTCATATATATTTTAATAGAAAAAGTGAAAAGTCACCTTAGAATATGAAAAGTCAATTTAGAGCCTATATAAAGGGGTGTACTTATACTCATTTTGGATGAATAAGAAATGACATACTAAATATGTTTATTTTATCTCAAAAAAATTGATCACATATGTCTATCGTATAGTATATTTTAAATTACGTGGAATTCGTCCCTTCCAATTTAAGGTAAATTTTTTTTGAATTTTTATATTTTTTTAATATTTGTTTTTAGTATTTTGATTACTATGTTATAAATTTTTATGTTTATTTTTGTTTACAAATTATAATGTCTCTATTTTATAATGATTTGATTTGTTTACAAATCATAATGACTCTATTGTATAATGATTTGATTGTGTTGGGAATTTTGATAGATTTGTTTATATTAGGATTTAGAATTTTTGAAATGATTAATTATTATGCAGTCTAATGCCACAATTAGCGCAATTTATTAGATATATTGAAATTTGTTTACTAAATGTATTCTGTTTTTTTTTATTAAATCTACACGCGCGTTACTACCTACATAAAAGGTATCTATATAAAGTTGTCGAAATAGTTGTGATTTGATACCCATCGTGATGTTTTAGGTATAAAAAAATAAAATTTTTTTAAAAAAAATCTTTATACTTTTCAATATACTTTAAAATTACTAAAATTTTTAAAATAAATGTGTTTTACTCTCTACAAAATAATTTATAAAAATATAAAGATCTAAAATTTAAAATTTAAAATTTAAAAAATTATATTTATATACCCGTAGATCGCATGGTCACTACACTAAGTAGCAAATGGTATCCTCTATAATAATAAAACTATAATAATTATTATATTCCCAACATGACATTTATCAATTATTAATTTTTAACCGCTTATATTAAAGACCGTAGATAAGTGTGTTTGAAAGTTTCGAGCATCTCTATAAAATTATTGAGTTACATTCTAAATTTATGTTTTGATTTTTTTTTTTTGTTAAGTTATGTAGTTTTTTATAATAACATAATTAAATATTCAACAAATTATTTTATAATTTGTTTATATTTTTAAAATAAAATAAATTATTTTTAGCCTAATAAATTATGGCCATCAACACATTATTATTATTATAAATTATTTAGGTACAAAGCATAAACTATTGCTGAACTGCTTAATACTTTTTAATAAAATATAATAATATAATAAAGTCCCGCTGCTAGGCTATCAATAATACTATTCAACCAACCACTTACTTAATTTTAAGGGGCTCACATCATCCTAACTGCGCATCTCTTAATCTAATGGCGAAAATTTGATAGTATCAATAATTTGATGTTATTAATAGCATAATAGCCTAGTTCTAATATAATATATAGTAAAATAAGGTTAAATTATAAAAAATTCCCCTGTAATAACCCGTCTTTTTCACTTTTCTCCTGATATTTAAAAACCTACACTTTATCCCTTTATAAAATAAAAAATTTGCGCTTCATCTCTCAGGGTTCCGTTATAAAATATTTTTTTATGCAGAAAATACCCCTTCGTCCTCTTCCTTGTTGCTTGGCCTCCTTCTGACTTGCCGCCTCGCCGCTGCGCCGCCTCGTCGTCCTCCACTACCTCGCCCTCGCCCACATCCCCTTCGCCCTTCTCCGCCGCCTCGCTTTCGCCCTCGCTGCCTTGCCTACCTCTCCATCAATACCCATCTCGATTTCCTCCTTACCGTCACCGAAATCATGGGGCGGCGATGATGCAGGAGGAGAAGAGGAGCAGGTGGGGAAGGAAATTTAGAAAAATCGTGACAGATTGAGATCGGAATCGCGGCCTATCGAAGGGCCGGGCAAAGAAAATGAGGAAGAAGACGAAAATGGCGAGGGACAAAATGATTATTTTACACATCGTAATTTTTTTGTGAATATTTTTTATTTTACAGGAAGCAAAGTGTAGATTTTTAAATGTCCAAAAAAAAAAAAAAAAAAAAAAAAAAGAAGAGGTGAAAACACAGGTTATTACATGAGAATTTTTTATAATTGAGCTAAAATAATGAAACTAGTACCCCTATCCCGTCCCGAGTGTCGCGGCCCCAAACGAGCGAATCCGATGCCGCTATAAAAACGAGACCCCCACCGCCCCCGCGCGCGCCGCCGCCGCCGCCGCCGCCGCCGCCGAGATGCTCCCCTCCGCCGTCGCCGCCGCCGCCGCCGCCGCCTCCTCTTCCAATCACCACCTCCTCCTCCTCTTCCTCCTCCTCCTCCTCCTCTTCCTCCTCGGCCCCTCGGACGCTCTCGTCCACCTCAAATCCAAGCCCTTCCCCTTCACCTTCCTCGACGCCCCCGCTCGATTTGGTAACGATCTCTTCCTCCTCTTCCTCCTCCTCCTCCACTTGTCACATGCACTGCACATCTCCCTTTGATTGCTCTCGTACACTCTATTTGGGATCGGATTCTATGGATTGGGCATTTGAGGTCGGGATCTGTTGTTTGGGATTAATGTGGCTTGATTTGAATCCTACTGGTTATGTTTATGTTTAATCTTTAGCTAATGTGTCTGTTGATGCTGAATCTAGAGGGAATTGGAAATGATTAGCAATTTTGTGAACTCGAGTGGATTTTGGAACAAACGTGATTTGTTTTGGAATCTGTTGTTTATTTTGCTCTTTGATTCCTAGTCTTGTAACTAAAATGGAATTTTTTGGATGCCTACGGTTTTCCTATCATTCAGAAGCTTAAATCAGGGTTAGAATCTCAAATCAGGGTAAATCGGATCTCAATTTGATTCAAATTGTTTCATTTTTCTTTTTTCCACAGCAAATCGGTTCTTACATTGTCCGACTTACTTAACATTATTGAAATACATCCAAATTGGACGAAATAGTTAAAATCATGGACCAACGAGCTTCCAAACAAAGGAATCAAGAAAAAAAGTGAAGTAGAAAACCAGCGATTTGTATGGAGCAAAAACAATATTTTCTTTAGGCGCTTCAAATCCTAGAATTTTATAGAGTTAAAATTGTAGTTGTTCCGAATCTGTTGTTTGGACTTGTCAGTTTACGAGGTGTTAATTGATTCACAAGGATTTGATGGAATTTCTCATAAAATGATCAATTCGCCACATTTGAGGTAGGATTTGGTGAGAACTTATAGCCGTTATAATGATACAAGTGCTCAATATCCCTTTGATAAACTACTTATATATTCTTTCTTTAAATAGTTATATTATGATATGACAACTAAACACATTCAAGTGATTCTCTATTTATTTTGCCCAAATAACAACACGGACTAGAATTTCAGTTAAACTCCAATTTTCCCTAACAAAAAAGGGGAGGATTCTAAATGACTTATACTGATTCTGTTAAGCTGAACTCCTTTTAGTTCTATTTCGATTTGGTTCCAGACATAGTGTAGTCTTTGCTTATCTGCAGAAATGAAGCAATGCCAATGGGATTGATTTCTTTGATTGTGATCCTTTTCCAGCTGTTCCAATTGATAGCTCTGGGATTTGTGGTTCTTTGCATGTCGCCGACCCGATATACGCTTGCTCACCCCTTCAGAATGTCTGGAGTAGCGCCGGGGGAGGAGATGCGGCGAAGTTTGTACTGATCTCGAGAGGCCTTTGCAGCTTTGAGGAAAAGGTTAGGGTTGCCCAGGAAGGTGGATTCGATGCGGCAATCATCTACGACGATCAAGAGAAGAGCAGCTTGTACTCCAGTAAGTAGATTTGTTTGTATTCTAGTAAATGCTACGGATACTGAGTTCCAAAGAACTGGTGAAAATTTTCAAGCTGTTGTTTCTGATAAATGATGACAGAAAAGGGTGGCATTTTTTGATCAGATATTTTCTGCCTTTCCCAATTTCAATTCTGGTTATTGAAAGACCTAAGGGCTTGATTAAATGTTCCTGAACTTTTTGTAGTGTGAGACTATTAATTCTTCCAATATTTCTACTTCATACATGACTTTTAGTTTCTTTTCACTACCCTAATTTCAAAATCTGTTTTTACCTTAGTGATAGGGAACACTGAGGGTATAAACATACATGCAGTTTTTATTTCAAAGATGGCGGGAGAGACCCTTAAGAAGTTCACAAGGGGTGAAGATGGGGAATGCTGCATAGGCTCTTCAATTGACGAGACAACTGGGACGGTGTTGGTGATTTCTTTTGTTTCTCTAGTTGTCATAATATCTGTTCTTGCGGCTTTTCTCTTTGCTCGGAATTGCCGGCTTCTCCGGCGTGGAGTCCGTAGCCAGCCCACTAGCATGAAGAGGCAGGCGGTGGAAGTCCTCCCTTGCTTCACATTCAAAACTGCTTACTTAAATAGCAAACGAAATGCAGAGACATGTGCTATTTGTCTTGAAGACTACCAAGATGGAGAGATGATCAGAGTTCTTCCCTGCGAACATGGTAAATGGATCTACAATTCCATTGTGTTTATTTATTTTAATGAAAATTTCATGAATGCATATTAATGAGAAGAATAACCAAATCATTTAGAGTGAGTTCTAAATTTATACTTGCGTTCGAAAGTATTAAGTGATGGTTATCTCTTAGGACAATTGATGAGGAATTTCATAGCCTACTTCTGCTCTGTTGCTGAACATCGTTTACAATGTATTGGATAGGATAGAATATTCCATAATCCAACAGAATATAATGTTCCTTGATGGTCATATCAGAAATTTTACAAAAGTTGGAACATTGGATAGTAGAATTAAAGCTTCTTATATCAAGGTGCGCATTGGAAAAAAGTTAAGAGACAAGGTATTAAGTGAAAACTGATGAAACTCGGATGCCCTATTTCAAAATGTACTACAGTCTACAGTTAAGATAAGGTCTATACATCTTAACCTTTGTTTAACTGATTATGACTGGAGATTTTCTTTTTCTGCAGAATATCACGCAGTATGCGTAGACTCTTGGCTTACAAAATGGGGCACATTCTGCCCTGTGTGCAAGCAGGAAGTCAACTCTGGAGAGTAAGCTATCTGAGCTCTTCAAGAAGCATCGGAGTATTCATCTGAGATTATGGTGAATATTTGAACTACTGAAATGCAACTTCGCTCGCGCGGTTATGCTGTTCTGATTCCTCCAGCAAAATAATGTTTGCCTTGTCGGTTTCTCTATCTTTAGAGACCACGGAACTTGCGAAATTCTACCAAAATTTTTCACACATGGAAACTTGGAGATGGACTGAAAACAGTTGTTTTTGATCCTCCAAGACAAATCTTTTTGGGCCACCTACGGAGAAAAGGAGGAGATCGAGATGCCTTTTCTTCTCGAGGTAATATCTCTCTATCATTCATGAAGATTCGCTCCAATGTCGCTCCGACTATCGAAGCATCTGTTGCATGTAGAGGATTGTAGACGCGTGATCGATTGCTATGTTTCCTTTGAACCCCAGATGTGATTTTACTGTGATGATAGCTTCTGTATATACTATTGAATCCTAAAGGAGTATTTTGCCTTCATTCTCAACTATCGAGCCGTTCTACGTTGTACGTAAATTTAATGCAGTTGAAGTAATCTGGGAATTGATGGCCATGCTTTTGATATAAAGAGTCATTTTGTTCATTATTTTCACTCCCTTTTTCTTTCTCTTTTTCTTTTTTTGAAGGTGATATTTTTCTTCAGAGATCTCAGGCCACTTCTGATTTATGTAATGCAGCAGGTTTAAATTCAGAGTTTTGTTACTGCTCCCCTCACTTCGAATTTTAGAAATTTGATAATCGTGCCCAGGTTTGTCTTGTGTATAATCTAATAATGTTTCAAATAAAAAATTTTATGTATTTTTGCAATTTGAGTTGGTGTTCTTTAGTAAAAAATTTTGTTAAATTTAATGGCTAAATTAGTGATTGATGGTTATGTACATCAGATTTATTTTGCTGTAAAGTGATTAAAAAATTGCTGCAACATTACTGGGATGATGGATTAAAAAAATTAAGCTACATCTAATCAAAGCAATTAAATTTGACAGAACTAACAATAAATTTGATGAAAATTTTAATTTATTTGATTAAAATTGCTTAATTTCAGAAATCCAAAAGTTAAGAGGAGATCAATTCAAAAAAAAGAAAAGAGAAAAAAAGAAAAAATTCTTTTTTAGGTTTTAATTCAGAATTTCCTACAGGTGAGGGGGGAGCACCAATTCGACTCTTCGGTAGTAATCCCGTAGTCCGAGTCCACCAAACCCACCGTGGACCCGTGCACCCCAAATGCCCTCTCTCTCCCTCTTCCTCTTCCGCTTCCACCCCTTCCTCTCCTCCTCCTCCCTTCAATGTCCAAACCCAATCTCAAGCCCACCTCAAATCCCACCCTCCAAAACCCTAACCCTAATCCCTCGTCTTCGTCGTCGTCGTCGTCTTCGTCGTCGTGCGTCCTCGCCGCGATCCGCCACCACGTCTCCCTCGGGCGCCCCGACCTCGCCGTGCCCCTCCTCCCGCTCCTCTCCTCGCTCGGCCTCCGCCCCACCTTCCCCCTCCTCTCCTCCCTCCTCCACCAAACCGTCCTCCACTTCCCCCATCGCCGCCCCCTCCTCCGCCGCCTCCTCCTCTTCCTCCGCCTCTCCCGCCTCCTCCCCCTCGCCTCCTCCTCCCCGCGCCTCTCCCCGCTCCTCCTCTCCCTCCTCCTCCTCCTCCGCCGCCCCTCCGCCGCCCTCTCCCTCCTCCTCCGCATGGCCCCGCCCCGACCCCGCCTCCTCCGCCTCCGTCCTCCTCGCCCTCGCCCGCTCCGCCGCGCCCCACCGCGCCCTCCCCTCTACGCCCACCACCTCCGCCGCACCGGCCCCGCCGCCGCCTCCGCCCTCCTCGTCGCGTGCGCGCGCCTCGCCGACCCCGCGCTCGCCCCGCAGGCCCACGCCCACGTCCTCGCCCTCGGCTTCGCCCCCAGCGTCGTCGTCTCCGGCGCCCTCCTCACCGCCTACGCCAAATGCGGCCTCTTGGGCCACGCCCGCAAGGTGTTCGACGAAATGCCCGTGAGGGACGTGCTCGCGTGGACCGCGCTCCTCCACGGCTACTCAACGTCAGGAGACTTGGTCTCCGCGCGCAAGCTGTTCGACCAAATGCCCAGTAGAAACACTGTATCGTGGACCGCCCTCATCGGCGGGCTCAACCGAAACGGCGAGCCCTACGAGGCCTTAGACATGTTTAGGAAAATGATGTACCAATGTGTTCGGCCGGATCAGTTCACATTTAGTAGCACTCTATGCGCCTGCGCAGCCACGGCTTCGCTTATGCAAGGAAAGCAGATCCACGGTTACACACTGCGATCAAAATTCAATCCGAATTCAATAGTTCTGAGCTCTCTCGTCGACATGTACTCCAAATGCGGGGATCTTTTGCGAGCCCGATGGGTGTTTGAGCTCGCGCATTACAGTAGAAGGGACACCGTACTCTGGAATACAATTATATCTGCTTTGGGCCACCATGGTCACGGAAAAGAAGCGATTAAGCTGTTCGACGAAATGGTTGGGTGTGGTAGAAAGCCTGATGCTAACACTTTTGTCGTCCTCCTCACTTCATGCAGCCACTCGGGATTGGTCGAAGAAGGGGTGAGATTCTTCGAGTCGATGACGAAGATCCACGGCGTTGTCCGCCAGGAAGACCACTACATTTGTTTGGTCGATTTGTTAGGTCGAAACGGCCGGTTCAAAGAGGCGATGGAATTGCTCAGGAAGGAGCCGTGTAGGTCGAGTGCGCGAGCTCGGAGCGCATTGCTCGGGGCGTGTAGAGTTCATGGGAATGTGGAACTGGGGAAGCAAGTAGCCGAGCAACTCATAAAATTGGAGCCGAAAAGCTCCGCAAAATATGTGCTCCTTTCGAATATGTATGCTGAGGACGGGAATTGGGAGCATGTGGAGAAGTTGAGGGGCCTCATGGAGGAGAACCAAGTAAGGAAAGAGAGAGCTTCAAGCTGGATCTAAAGTTTATAATGCGGTCCTTTGGTTCCTTTTGTGCCGTAGGATCTATTTGGCTCTGCTGTAGAATGTGCCGCGACTTTACCGAAACGCTCTTTGAGCAACACTACTAACAAAAACACTATATCGGACTTGTGCTAACAACTTCATCTGCAGCAGAATCAAAAGCTAGAGCTTGGAAGCTCATTTTATCTTTCTGTCACAGTAGAAGCTCTAGAATTTTTGGTCTGCCAAACGCTCTGCAAAGTTACCTGGAGCTAAACAGCCGAAACCTGAGCAGCGCCAAACAAGCACTCTGATGAGTTTAGAAGTTCATTCAGAGAGTTTGCACTATTGCTTTGAATCCATCTCTTGAGGAATGTTTTTGATTCTTGGACCTGCTAACTGCTTTACTAATTGTACATTAGCTGTTGTATAAACCCTTTTGAATTATTGATTGTGTTATAAATTGTGCATGTTGAGATTGAAAAGTAATCTTGGAAAACATTCTTTTCTTGTTGTCGGGATCGTTGACACTAACCATTAATCTTAAAAGCTCGAGCTATTAAAAATACGCAATCAATTCACTTAAAGCGTACAGATACAGCGCCCACGGGTTTATGCCATTTCGAATATAACTCGGCCCACCCAACACCTCATGCCACAAGGCAGGATGCTGGCCCATTTAAGCCAACAATCCCCCCTCTAGCATCTGGACACATTTGCATCATGCGGGAATCGAACCTGTGACCACTGGTTTTGATATCAGTCGTCGGATCGTTGGCGCTAACCATTAATTCCAAAAGCTCAAGCTATTAAAAATACGTAATCAATTTATTTAAAGCATACAGATACATCGCCCATGAGTCTTGATTGTGACTCAGCTCAACCAACTTCACGCCACTTCGAACATGACTCGACCCACCTAATCTCACGGCATTTTGAATATGACTCGGCCCAACATGGCCTCCCACCACAGGACAGGATGCTGGCCCATTTAAGCTAACACTTACAACCTAATCTCATATTCTTTTTGTGATGGGTACCCAAATCTTAAATAGTTTTAAAATTACTAACTTGAAATGTCCAATAACTTTTCGATTCCACGAGAATTTAATGGAGATTATTTGAACTCAAAAAAGCAAAGAAAGTTAGATTTAAACAAGTTCTTATATTAAATGAGCTCCTGTAATATTTGCAATTTTCTTTTCCAAATTTTATCAACTTGTTTAGTGGATTCTTCTTTGCAAGCTAAGTTACTAATTGAGCAAAACCATTCTTAACATATATATTTTGCATGTGATCCTACGAAATTTTAAAATGCTGTAACAAATTTGTTTTTTCTATTCTAACACTTGAAAAATAAAACTAAAAATTCGGGGCCAATTTGGATACTTTCAAAAGTTTAATATTAGTATTTTTTTTTTTCTACGTTGGTATTGATACGTTCTAATAATAGAGTAGAGAAGTATAAGATTGCCCTAGTGAGGGAGCAGATTGAAAGTGAGGGTCGCTCATCGCTTTGTAAGGGATTGCTCTGGAGCGAGCCGAATGATGCACTGTTAGAAGGATTGTTGCACCATTTCTTCTCGCGTTGCTCCGAAGCGTTGCACTATTATCCTTGTAGCGGGACGCACATATTATTAACAGTGTTTTTTGTAAAATTTTCTTTACTAGTAATGTATGTATTTTAAAATAATTCGACAGTTAAAAAATTACAAGCACAAATACTCTTTATGCTTTCAAAAGTACAGAAGCTCAACACACTATTCTATAGTGATTCTATTATGAAGCGAAAAGCCTACAAGTTGAAAATAGCTACTTCCAAAAGCACTTGAGCTGGAGTGTATATATATATATATATAGTTGTGCTGGTATGCTTATAGAAGCACGGAGGCCCAAGTTGTTTTCGATGTTCAGACTTTCGAATCGACGATCGGCTCTGTTAGAGTTGATCTAGAGTATTTGAAGTACCTAGAAAATAAATTTTACAATTTTTCGATTTCATTTGCCTAGTGATCGAAGGGGCTCAAAATCAATAATTTTAACGGCCATGGTGAGCCGGTTGCAAATTTAACGGTATAAAAATATCCAAATCAACTGACATTTTGATAGAAAATTTTTTATACCATATAAAATAAGATCAGTAACTTTGATCTAAAATTTTAATGTCATATCATCATATTTTGTAAAATTTTTATTTTCAAAGTTGATTTTGAGCCACTTCGATCACTAGGCAAATGATATCGAAAAATCGCAAAATTTATTTTCTAGATACTTCAAATACTCTAGATCAAAGTCTAACGGAGCCGATCGTCGATTCGAAAGTCCGAACATTAAAAACAAAGTGGAAGCACGGAGCCCTCCGTGCTTCCATAAGCATCCTAACCGTACTCTATATATATATATATATATATATATATATATATATATATATATATATGTTATGCACAAGCAAAAAGAGAAAGTGGAATGAATGCATACAAAGTTAGATGCATCCATAGTGAATGTGCTCTCAAAAGGGGGATATATATATACTATATCTGCACCAACAATATCCAAATACAACCCCTCCTCTCCTGTTTCAGGAGAAGAAAAAAACCAAAAAAGAGACATTGAAGGGAGAACAATCTATATATGATCAATACTATATATAAGGAATTAGCAAAAGAAGAGGAGCATCCATATATATATATATATAGCAACATTAATACAAACATCTCCTCTTGGAAAAGCACTTGTAGCACCTTTTCTCAAAAAAAAAAAAAGAAAAAGAGAAAAAAAGAACCTTGTTCTTATCTCAGAATGGGGATGAGGAGCTTCTTTGGAGAGTGTTCTTTGTGGGGAGTTGAGCAGCCAAAGCCAATCGCAGCTGTCCACGTTTAACAAGCAAAAATCATTTCATTATTTCTATAATAATAATAATTTAAATATTAAATATATAGTCAAGAATAGAAAATAAATAAATACATAAATGCGTGTGTTGCTTATAGCCTGTGTGCATTGTTCCTGCTTTTTACTGTATTTAGTAACACTAGTTTTCAACATAATCTTTTACCCAAAATAAAGAAAAGAAAAACTAAATATTAAGTTTACACTTATACAAAAGTGTCCTAAACATATATCACTATAACCTAATTCTATTATAGTAAAGAGAGAGAGAGAGAAAGTGTGTTAATTAATTGCATGCATCTAATACACTGGTGCGCTTAGTAAGTAATTTTTTAAGGTTTTAAAAGTCGAGAGAAAGATGAGGATTCAGAAAAAAAGAGAATCCGGATTGAAGCTACTCTATTGTAGACAAAAAACCAGATATAATCTTTTTTTATTTAATAAATTTTATTTTACTCGCATATTTTTTATTTTTAATTTTTCTTTCTTCTATGATTGTATTAATTTTTGCTAAAGAGATAGATTTATGATAAAAATCCGATTCGAAGCTTCCGTTACAGAATCCCAACATCCGATACCGGATCAACTGCAGTCGGTATCAGAGCAAGTTCCGAATTCTCAAAATCTGGTATCATACATGCACACAGCTCAAAAAGAAAAAATATATATATATATGTAAGACATTCATGAAGTACATGGTAAGTTTACCTCCTGTTGTTCCTTCTTTAGCTTGGCATTCTCCTCCAGCAAGTGGGCAACCTCCAACTCCAACCCATTGGTGTAAGCCTGCATGCAAACAAAGTGATGGGCTGTGCTCCTCTTCTTTTGTCATCCATCAAAAAAAGCTCATCAAACTCACACTATCAACAGTGTACTTGTCTCAAAAGCTTTCTAAAATTAATATGTTTATATAGTTTTTGTTCTCCCAAAAAAAAAAAAAAAAAAGAAAAAGAAAAGAAAACTTTAAACTTCTACCCCCGTTTGGTTCGGAATTAAGAAAAAACTAGTTATTCCAGAGATAGTGTTAAGTTTGGGATTAATATGGGGTTAAAGTATTTTTGTGTTTGGTTGGAAGTTGGAGTTAGTCGAGGATAGTAAAAAATAGTATTTGGTTGAAGTAGGTGGGATAAGAAGGATAGTGAGTTATTATGAATTAAAAAAGTGTTTGTTTAGGATTTGGTAGGATTAGTTAAACCGGGATAACTTTTTGAGATGGAATTTGCTAACCCCATCTTTTTCTGGTAGTGTTTGGGAATAAAATGAGGGTTAAGAGATTATTCCACTCCTTAACCCCCAACCAAACGGGGGCCTAAAATGTTTACAAATGACCAGATCTTAATTTGAAACACAACACATGGCACTTAGTTAGGATCTTGAACTCTGAAAACATAGAATGAGAAGTTAAAAATAAGAAAAATGGCATTAAATGGGACTTAGAAATTAAAAAGATTCGAACTCACGCCCTCCTGTTTGCAAGAACATTTTACTCAATATATAAAGAGCTCTTTTTTTTTTTTTTTTTTTGAGAAAAAGAGCTCTTTAATGTTGTACTTAAAAGCTTATATTAGTATGTAGCAAACGAAGAATAGGATCAAGTGCCTATAATAGATACTGTTTTCGATCTTTAGATCATTTTTTACCATGCTTGATAATTGATACTAAAACTTCTTTAGAAATAGAAACCAAATTTTTGACTTGCAAGCAAATAAGAAAACTTTTATACCCAATAAATTAAAATTTTATTGAATAACTTGTTCTGACATTTAAAATCTTATCAAGTTAAAAAGGAATTAAATAAAAACTCTCTTGCTTTTTTTAGGCTAAGTTAGAAATTAACCTACTTTCTTCCTTGGCTTTCAAACATACAAGAAAATTTTGGTACCGAATAAATTCTCAATGGAGAACTTAATTATTCCCCCACTTGAGACATATATATATATATATATATATATATATATATATATATATAGTCTTCTATACAATCTGTAGTATCGGTGCTCCAGTACTATATATAGTCTCATTTTCGATCATAGAATATTCAAATCAACGATTCATATCATTAAAATTAATCTAGAATATTTAAAATTTTTAAAATTAAAATTTTATATTTTTTCGACATAGTTTACTTTATAATCAAACTATTTTAAAATTATCAAAATTTTAATGACTACTACGACGAGATTGGAGTTTAACGGTATAGTAAAATCTAAATTTCTTCACATATTTTAATAAAAAATATTTTAAACTATTTAAATTAAAATTAACATTCTTAATCTTGAATTTAAAAATCCTATAATCAAATTTTAAAAATTATTTAATTTTTACAGTTCATTTTGATATAATTTATTTACCAAGTAAATAAAGTAAAAAAAAATTAAAATTTTATTTTTAAAATCTTCATATATCCTAGATTATATTTAACGGTGTGGGCCGTTAATTTGATCAAAAATAAGATTATAGTATCGAAACTCCGGTTCTATAGATAGTAAAATAGCCTAGTTCTATATATATATATAATTTTTTTTTTATTTATTTCAGAATAGTAGTAGTAGACTAGTAGTAGTAGCTGGTAATGTAAAACAACCGTTTTACTTCAAAAGCTTAGTCGGAGAAACCTGTCTCCTGGCGCGGGAGCGGGCGGCGGACTCCCGGTTTTTGATCATTCTCTTATGCCGGCGGTCGCCGCCGCCGCCGCCGTCGCAGCAGCCGTTGTCAGGGCTCTCCGGCGGCCGCCTCTTCTCGCAGAGCGAGAAGATATTCGGGGGCGAGTCGGCAGCCGAGAAGCCCGGCGACGGATACGACGAGCAGACGGCGCCGTCGGTTCGGCGCGAATTGCAGAAGTCCAGCCTCGGAGAATTAAGGGTCAGCGCCGGGGCCGGCGCCGGGGCCGGCGGCAGCCGGAGATCGTCGGCCGGCGGAGCCGGGAGGGGGCGGTTTAGGGTTCCGGCGAGGAAGTCCTGGAGGATGACGGCGCCTCTGGTGGTGGTGGTGTGGTGGTGGTGGTGGTGGGGTTGGAAGGGGTGGATCATCAGCTGGGAAGGGGTGGCGAGGGGTCTCATCATAACATGGTGGAGGTGGGGGTGAGGGGTGGGGCCGGAGAGGGTGATGTCCTTCCACACATCCTCCATGGCTCTCCTCCTCGGCGTGGCTTGGGAGGAGAACATGGAGGAGGGAGAGGAGCTCGAGGAGGAAGAAGAAGAAGAAGAAGAAGAAGAAGAAGAGGACATGGACATAGAGGATCGGAGTAAAAGAGAGGGTTTGAGAGGAGGGAGATCGATGGCCGGGTTTGTGTTTGGGTACAATTGGATTGAGCTGCTAAGGAGATGGGGAGCAAGAAAAGCTAATGGAGAGTGGTGGTGGGGTATACGTACGGCGCTAATTAAAAACTTTTTTTCTTTTTTCTTTTTTCTTTTTTCTTTTTTCTTTTTTTTTCTTTTTTTTTTTTTTTTGACAAAAATGTCTTTTCAGTTACGTTTTCTTTTCTATCAAATTTATAACATACCTCCTTTCCTCCTCCCGTAATAAAGAATTTGATAATTGATATTTAATGTCTCGAGTTCGAATCAGAATTTAATAGTTAATATTCGAGATCTCAAATTCGAATCTTAATTAATTTATATTTTCAATTAAATTTATTTATAAAAATAAACGAAACAGATAATATACTCTGTCAATCTCTTAAAAAAAAAAAAAAAAAAAAAAAAAAAAATTATATAATTTTATAATTATTTTCACCGCTAGTTAGATTTTACACAAAATGTGTATCATATATGGTTCATATAATAACCTGACCCACCGATCATAATAATTCATTACAGGCTCGAAATATTTAAACTTCGTTATTATTGAAGTCTTTTATACATCTACTAATAATTCTACTTTTATCCGATTTGAAATTATAGGGATGTTACAGAATTCTTTTTTTTAAATTCTGAAGTCATTGTTAGTCCAATCACACACATAACTAAAGATCATCGAGTTATACATCGGGACAATAAAAACCTTTTTCATTACAGTTATTACACATAAGATTTTCCTGATGTACTTAAATATATTTACATTGAATAAATGTACAATTATTAAATTGTATTTCAAAACATTATTCTAAAACACAATTATCATATTAGTCCTAATTGGGCTCTTTGTTATTTACTTGGCACCATATAATGTGTTACAGTATAATTATGGTATATAATATATATTATAAAAATTCGAAAGTCAGAAAAACTATTGAGTGAGCTTGTAAGTGTTAGTGATAGTATTATAAGTACACTAACCATTTTTTAATAAGATTAAGCTATCATGATATAGGGTCAAGATACCCATACATTTCAGGAGAATATTTCACTGTTTTCGAAAAATTTTTTTTTTTTTAACGAAAATTACATTATTTGAGCAAAAATTACATTTTTTTTTTTTCTCTTTCTCATTTTTCTCTTTCTGACTAAATAGTATAATTTTCGACCAAATAGGACAACTTTCATTCAAATGGTGAAATTTTCATTTAAAAAAGTATATTTTTTCTCTCAAAGCGGATAAATTTCTTAAAAAACAGTGCAACGTTTCTCTGAAACAATACAATATTCCTTTGAAACAGTATAAATTTATCATTTTTTTTCTAGTTCTTCATTTTTCTTGTAAAAATAACTAATTTTTTCTCTATATTTTATATTTTATATTTTTGTTTTCTGCATATTTTTTTCACTCTGCTCTAACCCGCACTTGCTTTAAGTCCTTCTTCTCCGGCACCAGCGTCGGTGCTTGCACCGGCGAAGGCGGAGGAAGACGACGCGGCATTGCACTCATTACTGTCGTTGAGGGTCGCGGAGCAGGTAGAGAAGGTTAAAGAGAAAAAAAAATGAGAAAAACAAAAGAGAAGAGAAAGAGCATATTACGTTGCCTGGTGGAGCAGAGTCGGAAAGAAAAAAATAAATGAGGGTCGAGTCGCGGTCTCAGCACGGTTGGAGGCAAGTAAGGAGGAGGCAGGGTGCGCAGGTGAGAGCGATGGTGAGCATGCACGAGACAGAAGCGAGGCAACCCACCTTCGCCTCCGATTCCGTTTCCACCGTTCTCAAGTAAATAAGAGTATATTTTTTGATCAATTTTAAAAAAAAAATTGATCAGAATTTGTAAAATCTAAAAAGACAAACTAATTTTGCAAAAGCTAGAAATTAATAATTTTTTTTATACAAATTTGCCTTAAAAAGATTATAATATTTTTTTAATGAAATAATTTGTTGTATAATCTTTTTGTTAAAAAAAGAAAAAAGAAAAAAGAAAAAAAGATTACTTTTGTTTCCATAGGAGAAGAGGGTACAAACATACACCGATACACGTGCCAAAGCACTGGGAATGTGGTATCCAACGCACCTCGGAAAAGATCGGTAACAGTAATAATCACGTAAATATTATTTCCCTTCCGTCGTTGAACGGTACGTAATTCCCATATAATGCGACAAAAATAAAAGATTTTGCAGTAAATACATTTATGGGCATGTTTGATTCGTAATTTTGGATCAAATGCGAGTAATTTTGTTTGATTCACACGAATTAATTTGGAGCTCTCATTTCAAATCGGAATAGAAATAATTCATTAGTTTATAAATTAATTCCGGTCTTCTAGTCCGGATTGAAGTTTCAATTCCAAGCCTACACTTGTCTCTTTTTTAGATCCAGTCCAATAATTTTTTACCTTATTTATTATTATTTTTTTTCTTCTATTTTTTTTAGCATTAAAAAAAACGTGATATATTATTTTTACTATAATTTTATTCAAAAAAATTATGTTTTTTTTTAATTTCTTGTATAAAATTTTTTAAAATAAATTTTCTTTTTTTTGCTTAGCTCGACTTGAAAGTAGTATTAATTTTTTTTTATATAAATTTTAAATAATTTTATAAAATTATATTTGAAAGTAAAATTACTATTATGTTATTCTATTATTTTTTACTTTGTATCAACCAAAAAATTAAATAGGAATAATTCATTACGATTTTCAATTCAAAAATAAACCAAATGTCTTAGAAAAGTGGGACAATTAGATATCATTCAAATTTATTTTTATTTTATTATTTATTTTAATTTCACGCTTGAATCAAACAAGCTCTATATGTAAATGTAACCAAAAATGAAAAAATTAATTATGTATCTTAAAAATACAGTATAAATTTTACACTCGCTCATTCGTATTTGCACATGCATACTAAATTAGTCAAAATATTATTAATAAAATAATAATAATAATAATAATAATAAAAGCAAACGCTACTTTAGACCTCAAAAGGATGTATAAAATTTATAAAATTTAAATAATTTTTTAGTAAAATAGAAAACTGATATGATATGACTCGAGAACCTAGAGCCCTTGTAGATATGACCCATCAAGAAGGGGAATGGCGATGATGGATTTGAAGGAAAAAAAAAAAATATATATATATATATATATATATATATATATATATATATATATATATATATATATATAAAAAGAGACTGATATGATATGACTTGATAACCTAAAGCCTTGTAGATATGACCCATCAAGAAGGGAATGGCGATGATGGATCCTGAAGGAAATATATATATATATATTTATAATTTTTATATCATTTACCTATCAAACGAGTATATATATATATATATATATATATATATATATATATATATATATATATATATATATATATATATCTTATTCTAAATAGTAAAAAAATTTCTATAAAAATTTCATCCGATTTGGATTGTTGTACACCGTTAAATTTACAAATGCATCACATTTACCATTAAAATTGTCAATTTTGAGATATTTTGATCACTAGCCAAATGATGTCGAAAAATTACGAAATTTAGTTTTCAAATATTTTTAATAGTGTAGATAAAGTCTAATCTAACCGATAGTCGATTTGAAAACCGCATCATTAAATACAACTTGATAGCACGGAAGCCTCCGTACTACCGATAGTATACCTTAGATATATATATATATATATATATATATATATATATATATATATATATATATATATATATATATATATATATATATATATATATATATATATATATATATATATATATATATATATATATACTTTCGCATACGTTTAAAAATAATCGATTTATTCATTTTTTTTTTTCTTTCTAAAATACCCTTCATGTGTTCCACTATTATTACAAAATAATCTTACGTTATTTTTTTTTAAGTTAACTTGGGTTAAACGTGGGTTAAATATTTACCACGGCTAAAAAAATTAAAATGTCAATTTTGCTCTTAACTTAGGACAAATAAGAAATGAGAGGTATACAAGAAAAGATCAAAAGTCACCGACTTTAAGGACAAATAAGAAAGTCGTGATGATAGAAGGATAAATTTGAGAGAGCAAAATTATAATTTTACAAAGATAATGGAGTTAATTAATGATTTTAATATTAGAAATAAGTTAGAACATAGAAAGGGTATTTTTAATATTAGTATTCTAAGAGGGATAAATCGAAAAGTCGAAAATATTTCGGGGTATATAAGCAATTGCCCATATATATATATATATATATATATATATATATATATATATATATATATATATATAGAGAGAGAGAGAGAGAGAGAGAGAGAGAGAGAGAGAGAGCTAGGCTAGTATACTATTGGTAGCACTGAGGCCTCCGTGCTACTAAATTGTTTTCAATGATGCGGCTTCAAAATCGATGATCGGCTTCATTAGACTTGATCTAAACTATTAAAAGTATTTGGAAACTAAATTTCATAATTTTTCGGTATTATTTACCTATCAAATGAGTAGCCTAAAACTGAACGGCTCAAAATAAAAATCTCATAAAAAACGATGATAAAAGTCTTGAATTTAAGATCAGAGGTACTGATCTTACTCTAAATAGTGAAAAGAATTTTCTACAAAAATTTCATCAGATTTGAATTGTTTTACACCGTTAAATTTACAAACGCATCACATCTACTATTAATATTGTCAATTTTGAGACATTTTGATCACCAGTCAAGTGATATCGAAAAATTATGAAATTTAATTTTCAAATCATTTTAATAGTGTAGATCAAATCTAAAGAAGCTGATCGTCGATTTGGAAGTCGCATCATTGAAAAACAACTTGAAAGCACGAAGACCTCTCGTATACCGATAGTATACCAAGCTAGCTCTCTCTCTCTCTCTCTCTCTCTCTCTCTCTCTCTCTCTATATATATATATATATATATATATATATATAGGTCCTAAGCATTACTACTATTATAAGACGATCGCTCTTTTTTTATTCATAAGTTGTTTTTGATGATAAAGCTTAATCGACGATCCACACCTTTAAACGATATTTACATCATTTAAAATTTCTAAAAATTAAATTTTATAATTTTTCGACATCATTTACCTTACGATTAAGAGGTCATAAATTTGACAATTTTTAACGGTCGGTATTGAATACTTGCTAGTTTAACGGTGTAAAAGAATCAAAATTTGTTGAATTTTTGATTGAAAATTCTATTCACTACATAGATAAAGATCAATAACTCCGATCTTGAATTGAAGGATCCGATCATCCTTTTTCAGACGTTCGATTTTAACCGCTTCATTTTATGCTCACTTGATGAACTTTATTATGATTTCAAAAATTTACTTAAATTTACTTTCTAGAAGCTTCAAATACTCTAGATCATATTTAACGGAGTGGATCGTCGATCTCGGAAGCTTCATCATTGAAAACAACTTATGAATAGTATGGGTCCAATACTCATAATAGTAAGAGCTATATAGAGTCCCATTGATATTATCGATAACCAAGAATTTGGTGCTATCGAGTTTTCCACCGTTAGATTTAATCCTTTGACTATTTTTACCCATTAGATTATACTATTTAACCAACCACTTACTCAACCCTAGGGGGCCCACATCATCCTAACCACATATTTCTTAATCCAAGGGCTAAAAAACTAATAGCACTAAGTGCTTGGTCGTTGATAGTATTCCATATATATATATATATTATATATATATATATATATATATATATATATATATATATATAGGGTCCGGTTATTATACTATTATAAGTACGATCGCTCTTTTACTCATAAGTTGTTTTCGATGATAGAGCTTGCAAATCGACGATCCACACCGTTAAACGTTATCTAGAGCATTTAAAACTTCTAGAAATAAAATTTTATAATTTTTCGACATCATTTACCTTACGATCAAGAGGTCACAAATTTGACAATTTTTAACGGCCGGTATGGGATACTTGCTAGTTTAACGGTGAAAAAGAATCGAAATTTGTTGAATTTTTGATAGAAAATTCTATTAACTACATAGATAAAGATCAATAACTTCGATCTTGAATTGAAGGATCCTATCATCATTTTTTAGCACGTCGTTCGATTTTGACCGTTCATTTTATGCCAACTTGATGGACTTTATTACGATTTCGAAAATTTACAAAATTTATTTTCTAGAAGTTTCAAATACTCTAGATAGTATTTTGCCTATATATATATATATATATATATATATTTAGTTGAGCTAGAATGCTATTGATAGCAAAAATCCTCTCTTGCCACTCATTTGTTTTCAATGATGAAGCCTCTAAATCGACGATCGACACCGTTGAAAATGATCTACACCATTTGAAGTATCTAGATATCAAATTTCATGCTTTTTTTATATTGTTCTCTTGTCCATCAAAAGGGCGTAAAAATGAACGGCTAAAAATGAATATTCTCTAAAAAGTGATGATAGGAATTTTAGTATAGATCTTGTTCTAAATAGTTTAAAGAATTTTCTACCGAAAATTCAATTAATTTGGATAGTTTTATACCGTTAAACGAGAAAACGTCTCGTATCTACCATTAAAATTATAAATTTTGAAACCATTTGATTATAAGGCTAATGATGTCGAAAAGATTTGAAATTTGATTTCTAAACACTTCAAGTGGTATAGATCATGTTCAACGGCGTCAATCGTCGATTTGGAGGCGCCATCATCCAAAACAAATGGGTGACACCGAAACCCGTTTGCTATCGATAGCATTCTAGCTCAACTCTAGAGAGAGAGAGAGAGAGAGAGAGAGAGAGAGAGTATACAGTGGAGAGCAGGAAGGGGGGGGGAAGAAAAAAGTAGAGGAGGAGAGAGGGGTCGTACGCTGTTATGTTCTGTGCGTGAACAGTTCGTGTGCCGTCGCTGATAGCAAGCAGCAGCCGAGTGAGATAGATGGGGCAAAAGGACAAGAGAGGGCCAAAGATTCTATAGCAACTACTTCCCCAGCATCACTTCCACAAAAATAAAAAAAATAAAAAACAAAAAAGCATTTAAATGATAAAACAAAAACAAAATGTAAAGTGGACAAATACCATTCTATGACCCATTGTGTGCAGGAAATATTTATATATAGGCTCATCCCGCAATTCAAACCCACCGTGAATGGATTTGAGTAGTAGGATCATTGCGTGACAGAATACGTGTGCAGAAAATTTATGCACACTAAAATTATACCGTAAAAATTTAACATGCAGCCCTGGTTCTTGAATTGTGAGGGTGAATCTCTGTATGGATCCAATGCACAGAAAACCTCTACAAGACAACTAAATAATCATTCGAAGCACGCCAACCAACGGCCAGAACAACTGTGGTACATAAATTTTGTGCACATAACAAAAAAAAAATTTGTGCTCCTCAACAATAAGCCGGTTCAAGGAGCACCGCTCAAATCAAATTTCTTATTTATTTTCACATCTTAACTTTCACTTCCTTTAATTTAAATTATTTTATTAATTAAGGATTAAATTTGCATAGGGTGTATCTCAAAATGGTCAAAATGAGCTATTTTGAGAAGATCTCCACGATCCCTCACGAAAATTAAAATACTACTAGTGACCTCCACAGCCACAAACCCCCCACCACGCCCCACCGTAATGCCGGAGTTAAGCGTTAGGCTTAGTTTGGTATTGAGATGAATCTAATGCTATTAGATAGAATGAATTTAAGAAAAAGCATATAAAAATATACTTCTGTGTTTTCCGATAATACAGCAGAAAATATATTGCAATCTCTCCGTAATCCCAAACAAAACCTTAAGCAATGTGGGCAAATATAAATTACCAGGTTGCTCAATTAGTTAAAAGGATAAGAAAAAAAGGCAAATCACATTCCGGCTAAATGCATTCTTAAAATTAACGAGTTGTAATCTGTGACACAAGGAAGGTGTTTTATGTGAAGCCGAGAGTTAGGATGGTTAAAATGAAGCATCCCCAGGGCGTTTTGTGCGTTTGAGATGAAATTACAACATAGTCAAAAAAAACCCAACAACTGCTTATGAATCTTAAATATTTAACAATGTGATAGCACCATATGCGATGACGGCACACAGTGCAACAGTGAAAAAAGAGTTACTAAATGATTAAGTCCTTAATCCTTGAGAGAAAAAACACGGCAACCTTGGACGAAAAAATATATTATTGGCCATAAAACTAAACAGATTATGGATGGATTAAAGAACCTTATATGATTATCATGCCATAGATATGATAAATCTCACGTACACTCATATTGAAGCTAATCAAGAAAAAGAGATGATCAATTGAATCTTTTAATACTGTCTAAAGTCACCATTGCTATGTATTTTCACATGACTTGTTATCAACACTAAGCATGTCCAGCACATCAATACGGTTTAACTAGAGTAATTTAGCACTACTATGGTATAATGCAAATAGCCACACTAAAAGCAAATAATTCACCCTTTCACAGACAATGCGCCATCAGAAGTCGTAATCATGCAAATTTGCAACAAGGTCCTCTTTGATAATAAATGCAGCAACACAAACTTAAGAAGACTACATCTCAAGCATAAATATCGCAGAGTGCAGGAGTGCAGTTAGATGGGAATACTGCTAAACATCCAGAACAGGCAGTAATAACTTGTCAATGAAAACTACGCAGAATATATTTGTCGATGCATATGTATTTAGGATCCAAAACTGCATAGGACACCAGCTAATCCAAACACAAAGCACAAAAATGGAGCATGCTTCAGGCATCCAACAGAGCTAAGACAAAAAAAAAGGGTAAAAATTATGAATTGCCGAACACAATTAACAGAACTAACGAAAAAAATATATATATAAATATCAACTACTATTAGAGCTAAGTGTGACTGAATTTATACTCTCTTTGTGAAGGTAAAAGAAAAGCAGAAAACAAAAAATAAGTCCTTCGAAGAATCTGCAGAAATATGCAACCAAACAAACTCCCTCGTCTTGCCAGTTCAGAGAGGTAGAGAATCCAAAATCCTCCTTAAAAAAATTTGAGGTTTATAGGAGAAAGAAAAAACAGCCCTGCAAAATCATTCAGAAACAAGTGACGTGACCGGGCCTGCGACAAATTATCACCATCGGAACTACACCATCCGACCAACAGAGAAGAGCAATTTGTCGCACTCCTTTCCTTTGGCCTTCAACTTTGCGCCCATTTTCTTCCTTCTTTAGCTTTTTTTTTTTGGTCTATATATTTGTATTTGTTTCTTAATCACGACACTCAGCTTACCTAATGGTTCGATAATGAGGAAAGAAAATACTTACCTGAACACAATCAGGATTGCCTGGCTTGCCTGATTTCTCCCCACGAAAATCATTTTTGCAAAATATGCAGAAAAAAAAATTGTTTCTCTTAAAGTGTCGCTTCTGACTAAACTCCTTGCAAACTTCGACTGGTCCGACTCAATAACCCCAAGACTTGATTATTCCTGTCCAAGTGAAGATCTCCCACTTGTACCAGATTAATGAGATTAGTGGATGCCGATCTACTAAGAACTACCTCATCACGAGCTGGTCTCTTTCACATGCCAATAGTATGGTTAGTTTCCCCCTCTAGTTCGGCAGCTTGTAAGCGAACTACAATATTATCAACACTAGATGTTGATGGAGAGGAAAGACCTAAGTCAGTACCAGACAGATTGTTAGGTTGGGGAAGCAGCCAAGTTCTCCAATCATAGCGCCTCCTTATCTTATCACCCTGATTAAAAAGAAATGCATTTGTTATTACAAAATTAGCAAGAATGTTGTAAAGGCACGAAGAGACAAATCCTATAGAGGAAAAGGAAAATGTTTCTTGCGTAAACAAATAATAATAAATAGCATGCATGGCACGTAAGTGTCAGTCTTGGTGCTGACAGTTTAGATAATATTTTAAGCAGTGGCTCAGCGCCATCGGCAGGGCATCATGGAGAGTAGTTAGAACAAGATCTATAGAAGACTCATTGATTCCTTATTTCATACTAGTACTACAAAATTTTCATTTTTAAACTAACAGCCGAAAGAAACTTGAGGAAGGATACCTGTAGTTCCAGTGCAGATGACAACTGAACTGTCTCCATCACAAACTGTATGTCATCTGTTAATTGCCTGACCTACAAAACATCATTGCAATAGAGGGTAGCTATATTCAATGTGAACATACATCAAAGTAGAGCGAACGCGATCTGACAAAATTGAAAGCAACAGGAAAAAGAATAGCCATTAAATCAAAGAGCACAGATTCATAATTTACCAGCACATTTTAATTAAAATAAGTAACTAAATTAGTTTATGTAACACTTTTCTGGCAATCATATGCACGTGAAATTGTACATCATTATATCATCAATCTTTAAAAGCGCAGTTTGCTGGAGGACTTCAATTAGTGCTACGGTGCTACAGTGCTGCAATTTAGCCAAGATGTACCCCACTGGTATCCATTAAACAGCATTTTTTATCCTAAGAGTTATTTTATGTGTCAGGCTGCCAAGCTAGTCACAATGTAATCTGACCAAAAGCAGTGGACTATTAACAAACGATTCTAACAAGTTACCAGAAAAGAAATTATAAAGCACTTAAAATCCAAGCATAACAAAATAATTTGTCCTCCTTTAGAGTAATAGTTTTGAAAATTCATAATGATAAAGAAGCAAAATATTTTCATAGAACTGAATTTAGGTATAACGAGAGAAACTTACATCCAAGCATGTCTAATTTAAATTTCGTGTAAATGAAATCAATGTAGAAAAAAAAATTATTTTTGAGCTACAGACATCATAGGCTGACCGTGTCATATAACAAAATAAGTTAAATAAAATTAACAGGTATCGTAAGTCATTCATTTTGTTGACTAGAGCATTCCAGCCTACACAAACATATAAAGAGTCCATAAGAAAAACAGCATGCTTTTATAGATAAGTCTGCAACTGCAATATGATTACATAAATTACACTTCACTTTCTATTGAAGGAGTAAAAAACTAACAATCATACTAAGGCCATCTCTTTATACTATGTAATACAGATAGGCCAACCTTTTTAGAACATAAATCAGCGAACAATAACTAAAAAAAAACGGTTTGGGTTGTAAGAAGCACAACCAAGTAGGTACAATGCTAAGAAAACAGAAGACAACTTTTTAGACCTTTTCACAGCATATTACTACCTTTAATAAATTAAACATATGTATGTTCAACAAAGATAAAAAGACTAATTTCAATGGCATTATACTATGATAGTAATTGAATAATCGAATTAGTAAGGAGCAGGTTTACAAGAGAGTGCAGAAAATTAAGCAATAATGTGAAAGCAGTAGAAAAAAATGCATAAAAGTTTGCCTCTGAATTAAATTACAATAATAGGACGGCAGACCGGAACACTCGATGGGAATAAACAAGCATTTAGATGTGAACGTTAAAGTGGTTGACTATCAAAAATTTGATAAGCAACCAACATGCCACAAAAGTGAAATGAAAAGAGAGCAGACAATGATGCAGATCAAGTTCAATGTACTGATTTGTTACATTACCTAAACAAAATCTGGCTTACAAGATGTAGTACAAAAAGGATCATGTCCTATGAAGAGACAGCCAAAGATTAGCTAGGAGAGATTATACCTAATCCAACGATTCCAGCCTTAATGAAAGGAAAAAAGCTATACAATAACAGAAGGTAATTTGTAATATTTTATATACATTTATCTGCATTGGAATTCCAAAGGAAACTCTGACCTAGATTAAAGGTCCCAGAAATTCTAACCCCGATACAGCATTCCTAAGAAATTAGCGTGCCGCATCTCCGAACCGGCACCCATACTGTATGCTGTTCTAGGTAAATTTGTGCATGATAAGTCATGGGGAAGACGGTGGAAATTTTTATGATTGTCTACAAGTCTTTCATACCACACAATGGCAATCCCCTAGGTAACAGTGTGCAATGATGTGTCACTTGGCACTCTCAGTCGTGAAAGACATTTAGAAAATCGTAAAAATATGTGAAATGACGATATGTTTTTTTCCCCAACTGCACAAACATATGTTCGAGCTAAGTGGAAAATGAACTACATGGAAATAGACAACAAGGTAATCATACCAGGATTCAGAATGAAGTGTAGGAAAAAAATAAATAAATAAATAAAATCACAGATTATTTACTACTGTAACAAATCTAAACAGAATTAACAGAAGAAAGGGAAGAACTTTTGTTGTGATTTGAGATTAGAGCTTAGTTCATAATTAGGAGTTAAAGGTTGAAAAGCAAATCATGATGAATACCTTCTAGTCAAAAAGTATAAAAATTTATAGGAAACTATTATCGAGAGAGAAAAAAAATAACCCATTTATTCTGTAAAGTTCGGAGCTGAAGGCGTAAAATTGTTGTCACCCCTGTTGTATATATGTTAATCCCTCTTCTAAAAGCATTGCCTTGCTACTAAGAGATCAAATCACGTCAATGATAGCTTCTGAACTGTAAAATTAACAGCTAATGTCCCTTGAATGTATAGTAGGTTACCTCATAATGTCATAGAAATATTGAAGAATGAGCACACTAAGCACTTAAAGTTGTAGAAGGAAAAGGTTTAACATGCATATTTTGTCCTTGATGCTGAAAAAAGGTAGAAAAACAATATCCCTTGTCACTTCACTTGAGGGCCATAGCAGAGACACATCCACGGGAACTAGGAAAAAGGGGAACAAGAAAAAAGAATAAAAGTGCAAGGTAGTGGAAAGCATCCTAAGGAAGAATATAAAGGAAGCATGAACATTACAAACCTAATGCAAGACAGAAATGAGCTATATAAATACCACTGCTGTGACCAAAAATTCAGAATATAAGAGTTGTAATTTTATGTATTCAATAGCACCAGAGAAATCCACAATCAATCAAATTGAAATTAATGGTATCCAATTTCATGCAGACAAAACTAAAGTGGCAAAGCATGCTATACAGGCAGGCAGGCAGGCAGGCAGGCAGGCAGGCAGGGTAGTCAGTTGGGTAACTGCCTAATCAGACAGATTACCTCAGACAATCTATGCGAGTATTCCTATCTTAAACCATTGTCAGTTCTACTTAAGAAATCATCTAATTATCAAACCTTCCTCATATGGTGTCAATCTTTTTCTATAATTTTTCATGGCAGCCAAATTAAGATCTTGTGTGCTGCATATAGTAAGAACGATGTCTGTTTCTACCATATGAAAGGCCCGTTAGGAAGTAAGCTTTGGATGATTCCCTTTCATTCTCTTGTTCTTCCTCCGGGGCATCACTTTATCCACTGCCCTATCTTTTCCATTAACTCGTTTTGCCACCCCATTTTCCCCAACACCCACCGTTGCCGCTTCCGCACACTACCTTCCCTCCTTTCCTCCAACCCCCTCTATCCGCCTTTGCCATTAGCCAAGGCTAGAGCTTTGGCTAAAAGAAACGTTCATCACCTAGTATTCTCCAGGCTATTCGACAACTTTAATCACAAGAACATAGCATATACATAAACCAGAGACAAGGAAGAAAAACAGAATATTAGAGCATTGTACAAACTCACTCTGTTAAAATTAGCGATCAAAGATAAAGGTACCCATCCCTGGTCATCCATATTCTCCCGCAAGTAAGTATCTTTACACAAATTCTCAGTGCTGCAAAATGAAAAGGAATTCAGAATAAACAAACCATACTATATCAGCAGTAGAAACACATGTTCAGAGCCACACAATCACCTGAAGTAGTAATCTATCTGCCTCAGCAGCTTAGCTTGCTTAGGATCAATGGTGGGGAAAAACATTGCAGGCGGGGTTGCCGGAGGAGCAAGGAAAGGCGGCGGAGGTGGAGGTGTCGCAACATAGTACACGAGAGGCTGCATTTCTGGCAATTCAGAGGTACCATCGATACGACATTAGTAACGAGGAAATACAATTGATCATTCTACCATAGCTGAATAACTTACCAGGAGGGAAGGGCATGGAGGCCTCAAACGGCCGGACCTGTGGGGGATGGCCAAAGAATGATGGTGGCACAAAGATAGGCGGAGGCGGCCGGATGTAAGGCGGAGCGCCCCGATGCTGCTGCGCATGGAAATCTCTACCGTTCAAGCCACGGCCATAGCCATTAAATCCACCGCGCCGACCGCCGTAGCCGCCACGCTGCGACCCACCACCGCCATTGTTGTTAAACCTCCTGTTACCACCGTAGCCGCGGTGGTGATCGCCGCCGGCCCTGTTGCCTTGCTCCGTGCTCCCATTGGCCGGGGCACCGTCGCCCCTGTTGCCGTGTTCCACGCTCCCATTGACTGGGGCGCCACCACCCCCGAGACCGCCACGCCTCATGGATCTCTGTCGGGGAAGGGTTGAACTGCTTGGGGTCGGACTAGGGTTCGCATTAGTAGAGTTCCGCCTCGGGGAAGAAGTAGAAACCGAAGGTCCCTAATTAGAAGGATTAATACCCATTTTCTTAGATCAAAATGATCATGATTTCAAAAGAATCAAAAAAAGATTTGAAAGAGATGCGACGATCTCACAGGGTTAGAGGCCGATCCATCCGAGATCTTCGTGAGATCGGAGGAGGACGAGGGTTTCAGCGAGGCCTTGGTGGACTCCGAGAGCGCGGGCCAGGAGTCGGCGTCGACGACGGGGCCCGCCTCGATCGCGCCATTCGAGGGCCGACTCCAAGCCGGCTTCTTCCCCGCCGATGATGCGGCTGCAGCGGCGGCTGGGGCTGCGAAGGAGGAGGAGGCGGAGATCGCCTCCGATTCCGCAGGGACGATCGCGGCCGAGGGAGGCGGAGGGGAGGAGCTCGAGGAGGGCTCGCGATCGGAAGAAGCCATCGGAGAGGAGGGCTTGGGAGGGGGAGTGAGATGGGGAGAAGCTAGGGTTAGGGTTTGGATCGGGAGGAGAGGGGGTGGAGGGGATTAGGGTTTCGTCGCTTCGCCTGGGGTGTGCATGGGAAAGAGGAGAGAGAAAGAGAGGGAGAGAGGGGGAGGGGGATCCGAAGATCGGATCGGAGCACGAGAGAGCGAGCGAGAGGGAGTCGAACCGTCGCGTTCTCTCTCTCTCTCTCTCCCCCCTCTCTCTCTCTCTCTCTCTCTCTCTCTCTTCTCTCCGATTTTGGAGAACTTCTTGTGCGCACCCGGTGCATCCGTACTCCCGGTGCACCGGAACTGCTCCGAAATGGATGAATTGCAGCCCCAGTCCCTGAACTTCCTGTAATATTTCATTCTAGTCCTCAGACTTTTTAGTTCAAAATTTATCACCTCAAATTCTTTCTTATAAGAGTTGTTTTACTGGAGAATTGTTTTTGATGTATCTTAGTTATAACTGTAGTATAATTATAACTATATATTGGCTCAAATTTTTTATTTAACTAGAATTTCATCCGTGCGATGCACGAATAGTATAATGATATAAAATAACAAAAGTTATTATGTGATGATAAAAAAAAATATTCTAATTAAATTAGTATTTACGGTTTAAGATTTAGATAATTGTTTAATTGGTATAAGGGATCATTAAGAATTTATAATTAATTTGATTTAATTTGATTTTTAATAATATAGTAAATAGTTCATCTCAAATAATTCATTAAATTTTGACGCATTTGAATTTAAATCTTAAAATAAATCAAAATTAAATTTTGAATTAGTATTTACAGTTTAAGATTTAGATAATTCTTTAATTGGTATAAGGGATCATTAAGGGTTTATAATTAATTTGATTTTTAATAATATATTAAATAGAATTAAGGGTTTATAATTAATTTGATTTTAATAATATAGTAAATAGTAAATAGAATAGAATTTGACACGTGGCAAGCATATAGAAAGTCACGTGTCAAATTCTCACATAGGGATCATTAAGGGTTCTACTTTAGTATATAGATAGATAATAAATAGATAGATAGATTTAATAAATTTAAATCCAACTACTATAGGCTGTAACAATTAGAACTCCCTAATTACTTTTTAAATAGACAATATTTTTTTTTTATATTGAAGGAAATTTCACAACCACATATATAAAATGATAAAAAGAATTTAAAATTATAATTTCTGAACTACATCTAACGAAATGAATTATTTATACTTGTAGTATTTTTCACTACATCCAATCAAATAAGATCCGCATAGTTATGACTGTTGCATTTTTCAACTGTATCTAACTAAAATGATATTTTTAATTATATTAAATCAAATAACCCCATTATAGAAAAAATCTGTTACTTACAATACGATAGTGTGATAAAAAAATATATATCTTATTTATTTTGATAAAATATAGCATATTGTAAGAACTAAAATAAAATTTGACCAAAAATTTGCACACGAGTGGTACAATATACACTCTCGGGAACTCCATCTTTCATCACCACCGTCCGTTTAGTGTGTTCGACGACCGTTGGAAGATGAGGATCGAATCATGAGCGAGTAATACCGGTTCTACGAAATGTACGGATGCACCAGGTGCACGAAATACTCTCGGTCCTTAGTTTGTGTGGGCTCGTCGCTGGCGCCTTGTTACCGCCTTAACATAGGAGAACCTGGTTCACCACGTCATCCACAGATGTGGTCTCATTAAAATCACTATCACGCGAAAAGAAACATAGAATAAAGCGTATACACCGGCGGTGCATGGGTTACATGGTGAACTAGGTCTATGTTACATCTTTTATATTTATATATATATATATCGTTCTCAAGGTTGTTGGGGGAGCAACAGATAAGAATTTTCTCTTTCGTAGTTGGGAAACGTGACAAATGTTTTTGCAGGATCATCTACAAATGTGGATGGATAAAATTACTACATCTGTCTATTTTGATTATACTATTTTAGGGGTGAAAGTGGTTAGGATAGACTATGATCAAATTCGACACCAGATTCGATATGATAGGAATATGAATCCGAATTCGCATGCGAAAAAAAAAAAAAAAAATTATAACTATCGGAGAATCTTTCTGATCTTTTATTATAATATTCTTTAAAAACAACTCGAAAGTTCAATTAGAGCTATAGAAAACTTCTGAAACAAAATTAAATAAAAATATTGTAATGAAAAAGTTTAGATAAGATCTGTGGATCGATGAGATTTCTTTAAGAGTTAAATTGTCCCTCCACGCATTTGCGCTTCCCCCAATTACCTTCAAGAATACAACGACCACGTTCCATCCCGTCGCACGCAAGACGCGCAGATTTAACCCAACCTAACCTTTCCGCATCAAGCAACGAAGAACGCAATAAAAATTGGAAACTCGGCGAAAAGAGGGTCTAGATATGTTCGGATTTTTATTATTCATAAACTCGTGCAATCTCGCCCCATATTTATTTATAATCAAAACGAAAATCTTGTTACATCGCGTTAAATCCGAGTAGAACAAGATAAGTCTAAAATTATATGAAAAAAATTAAGATTGAGATAAAGATAAAGATAAGCATTAAAATAAAAATAAAATTGAAAAATAAAATCTTAACAAGTTTTAAATCACAAAACATTCAATAACCTAATAAAATACAATAGTAACTACATGCGAAAATGGTTTCTTAAAAAATCTGGCCATACTTGACCGTTTCACCCTTGAGCAAGTGACAAAAGGCTTGGTGGTTGGTATTCGAGTTCCCAAGTTCGAATCCTAGTTGATTCACATTTTTTAAGTTTATTTCTAAACGAATAAACGGGTTTTATAGCTGCTACTCATCTCAAAAAAAAAAAAAAAAAAAAGAAAAAAAAACTGGCCATACTTAACCAAATATTAGTATATATTGTCGGGTGATAAAGTAGTTTTATGTCGTGCTCATTATTTATTTTACTATAAATTACATGTTAAATTGGGTTTGTATTTGGTAAAATGTTAAATTCTATTGAGTAAAATATAGGTATATAAAGGTTAAAAATGAGTGTAAATCTATATTGTGTGTTTTATTCATGCTAATTTTAGTCTATATTTATATATGTATATTATTATATAAGGTGTAGACCTATTATGTTATCGGAAGTATAGAGAATTTGATACTTTCGATTTTTTGACTCTTCAATTAAGAATTGTACGATCGAGATGATTGCAGTCCCTCCAGAATTGGGTAGAACCCTTAAGGTTGAGTGGTCCCCACATGATAATAGTATTAATTCAAAAGTTATAAATGATTAAAGGAACTGATCTAATGACTAAAAAGTCGGAAGTATCTGATACTTTATACTTCCGATAGCATAGTAACTCTACTCATTATATAAGTTCCAGCTACTAAACTATCGTTAGTACTAAATTCTTGATATTATTGAGTTTTTCGCCGTTAGATCTGTCCCCTTGATCATTTCCACCGTTAGATTTTACTATTCAACAATCACCCGCTCAATCCTAAGAAATCACTATCGTACCAACCGCACATCTCTTAATCCAAAAATCAAAAATCTAATAGCACCAAACATGTGGTACCATTAATAGTATAATAATATCCTAATTCATTATTATAGAGTCCGGCTACTATACTTTTATGAGTATAGAGGCTCTTGTACTCATAACTTTTTGGCCATTTGATCCACCCTTTAATCATTTTTACCCGTTAGATTATACTATTCAACCAACCACCTACTCAACCCTAGGGGGCCCACTATCAATCTAACCGTAATCACTCTCATCCTAGCCTCACATTTTTTCATCTCAACAGCCAAAAAATTATGAGTACGATGGCTCCAATACTCATAATAGTATAGTAGCCGTGGCCCATTATTATATATTATTACCTAAATAATATTGGAATACAAATTCAACTCATTTTTGAATCCAAATCTAATTTTAGCGGATATAACAACGAAAGTTTAGTATTTGACACATATCCACATTCGAATTGGCATCCGAAGAAACAGATACGATTTTGTCAAAAATTTCTCCTATTCCATCATTTTCACCACTATATTTTTGCATTAATTATAAGAATATTTTTTTATCCTGTGTCTCAATTTCTTGCATTAAAAATTTACCTTGTCAATTCAGCACTTTAATTCTGTTATAAATAGTCTATTTTATTAAGATTTTTAATTATTTTTTAATGGGAACATGTTGAGATAGTACTCATATATAGGATAAAATGCAAGAGGAATTTTTATAATTAAGTATTTAAAAAAATATTATGCTTATAGTAAATGTTTACACTCATACAAACTATTTAAGGTTTTTTTTTGTTAATTAGGATCCTAACAGGTAGATGCCCAAAGGGTATATAATTCAATTAAAAATTACTATTTTCAAAAGGTTTCCTCTTTCAAAAAATATGTTAAACTTGTTTTAACTTAAATTCAATTTATGCTTAAGATAAGATTAAAACAACCGGATAGTAGGAATGACAATTTTTGCATCAGAAATACTTCGGAATCCGTCGATATATTGTTGATGTATTGGCATGTATATATAAAAAAATTAGGGTTTAAAATTTAGAGTATAATGATCATGTTTATGATTTAATAATAAAATTTAGAATTTAGTCATTAACATTTAAGTTATAATACGGACACTATCATGTCATCAACAGTATTTTAAGATAATTGTACCACCATTCTTTTTTTACTATTCGTAGAGGTACAAAACTTATCTCAACTATCAACCATTTTAAACTGATTATCTCAACGATCACCCAATTTAATTTAATTATCTGATCTTTCAAAAATTTAATTTTAGTATATAATCTTAATTTTAATTTATTTTATTAAAGTAATTTGATAGTTTTTTAGATGTGAAATTAAAACTACTGGTTTACTTTAATAAATATATAATTACGTAAATTGTATGAAATATATGGACTAAATCCGTAAGGATAAATGTGAAGCTCAAAATTTAAAATTAAAGAGTCACTAAATGGCTCGTAAAAATACTATTTAGTCTTTCAATTTGTTTAATTTAAGCTACTCAATGCTACTCACTTTAAAATTTAAATATATTATTTATTTGTGCAGATTTAATTTATATTTTTCGTACAACTTTCATAATCATAAATTAAAATAAAAAATTAGTTTAAATTTCAAAGTTAAAATGATATTGTCTTATTTAAATCAGATAAATGGAAAGATTATGTTTTATAAAAAAAATATAATGAAAATGGTCTATAGTCCACGGTGACCTGGTATACACGGTCTACGCAATATAATAGTTTCTCGTATTGGAGAGCTAGTATACGCTTCTAGGACAGGAATTATACGTACACGCACCTGCAACGAGCCTTATCACCGTTGGCTCTGATTTGAACGGTTTGTGATCAATCCATCTGGTTTCACTCGCGTACAATATTCAAGGGCATCTGGGAAAAGCACTAGCCAATAGTATAATGACACGTGTAACCAATAGAGCGGCTTGCTTTTTATATGCTTTTCAATCGTACGGCTAGCGCCCACACGCCCGACAGCTACCGACCAATCTTAAATGGACGGTGATGATGCGTAAGAAAGCCTTTTAATTTTTTTTTTTTTTCGTAGAGAAAAATTTTACACACGGAATTATATTTTTATTCGGAGTTTTAACTTTTAACCCTATTATTATCATATATATAATTATTTTAAATTTTAGCACACTTTAAAAACTTCACATATTAAAATGATTGTATGACAACCAAAATTAAAAACTTACCATTTTTTTAAAAAAAAATTATTTTGCTTTTTGTATATTGTAAGAAAAAATATTTTATAAAATAATTTTCTAGCTAGAAAAATATTTTTTTCTCTATTTAGTTTTTTTTAAATAGTTTTTTTGCAAAAAAAAATATTTGGATTTTACAAAAAATAGTATTTTTCATGTTTCAATTTTTTTTTCCGAAAAATAAAAACTATGGAAAATGGTGTTTTCATGATTTTTTTTCGAACAATTGGTTTTTGCCCTTTTGGAAATACTTATGCAAAAAACATTGATCATATATAGTGTTCATACAATTATATATTTCTTCTTTTTCCCTAAACCACTACATAGAAATGTTCTTATAGAACAATAACACACTACAATGTGAACATAGTAATTAAGATCAAACGAACAACACTTTTTTCGATCATAATCTGAGACACGAATTAATCGAGATCGAAAAGACAAACTAGGTATCAGCTTAGTCAAGCAGTGAAATCGATCACGAAACGGTAACGAACGTCGTTCTTAGCTAGCCTATTTAGCGCCTCGTTAATGTAATCTGGTTTAATAAGCTCAATGTCGGATGTAATATTGTGTTTCGCACAAAGATCCATCATCTCTTGTGTCTCCTTCATTCCCCCAATCATGCTTCCACTCACCGCCCTCTTACCTGCAAAATCACACAAAAATTCACAATGTTGAGAACATTGGTTAAGTTCAAAATGTGGTGCATGACATTGATTTGTTGAAATGTCTTGTCCTAATACTTTACCAAAGATGAGAGGGAATGAAGGGAGTTCGACGGGCTCGTCGGGTGCGCCGACAAAGGCCAACTTTCCGTTCACCTTCAGTAGCTCCAGGATCGGTCCGAGTGAGTGCTTTGCAGAAACTGTGTCGATAATGTAGTCTAGGGTTCGCGAGCCCGCCTAATGCCAAGGTTTAGGGTTTAGAACCAAATTTAGTAAAGAAGTCCACTAAGAACATAGAGAAATAACCGTTTTTCTCTAAAAACTTAAACTACCAGAAACTAGTGTTTTTTTAATTTAACATAGCATCAAAGTAGCTAGGAGACCTTGAATTCGAGTCTTGTTAGAGTTCTAGCGCTACATAATTTTCCTTCGTTTAATTTAAGCTCACGTCTCGGGCATATTATAAAATCTCAAGTCCAGAAGTGCGGAGGAGTACTAAATATATATAAACATTAAAAGTATCATTCTCTAGTATCTTAGTATCATAGTTCAAGTTAGATTCATATGTTTTTCGTCTAATGTTTACGTAGTTTGGATATACCCGCATTGCTTTGGAGTCGGTACTGACGATGAAGTTGTCGGCGCCGAGACGCTCCTTGGCCTCTCTCTCTTTCGAAGGCGACGTGCTGATCACCGTGACATGGAGCCCGAACGCCTTACCGAACTTGACGGCTATGTGCCCCAGGCCTCCGAGGCCCACCACGCCGAGCCTCTTACCGAATTCGAGCATGTCGTGTTGCTTCATCGGGCTAAACACGGTGATTCCACCGCATAGCAAGGGGGCGGCAGCATCCAAGGGCAAGCCATCGGGAACACGCACAACGAACCTTTATAGTAACCGCAGAATAGTTAAGTGATCAATCGTACCAGCACTGAAGCACCGGATCTATACGAGGAATGTAGCTAGCTATAGTTACCGTTTATCGGCTACTAGCATTTCGGAGTAGCCCCCGTAAGTGATGCTCCCGTCCCAGAAGATGCCGTTGTAAGTGAACTGGACCTGCGCGCAGTAGTTCTCCTCGGATTGTTTGCAGTGCTCGCATTCGAGGCACGAAGCCGCCAGGCATCCGACGCCGACTCGATCGCCGACTTTGAAATCGGCGACATTCGATCCAACCATCGTGATCACACCAGTTATCTCGTGCCTAATTTTATTGAGAGTCAAGTGTGATTTTTATTAGCATGCTAATAACTAAGATTAATTAAGGTTAATTCTTAATTTTTATCCGGAGTTACGGAAAATATTACAATTTACCCCCAGTTTGGGAACTCTGGCCCAGTAGATTCCAAATCCCCCAAGTATTTTCTTGGGCTAGTGCTTTTTTGCAACATAGGCATTTTTCTAAATTATTCAAACCTGGTCTTAAATTTTTTTTTTTTTTTTTTTTTTTTCTCCATGTATAAGAGGTATGAGAATTTTTACGACGGTTTATGAAAGCAGAAGCTATCGAATCTTCTTTGAGCTTTTTGCTGTAGCAGAAACTTTTAACTATTTTATTTGCCAAATCGAAAAGTTGGAGATGATAATAATCGAAAGCAGAAGCCAATATGATTACGAGTAGAGCTACTATGCTATTAAAAGTATAGAGGATATGGTCCTTCCGACTTGTTGATCATTAGATGAATCTTTTTAATCATTTCTAATATTTAGATTAATGCTATTACTCTATGAAAACCATTCGACCGAGGAGGGACTGCACTGTATAATTTTTTATCCAAGGATCAAAAAAATCAAAAGCATCAAATTCGTTATACTTTCGATAGCATAGTAGCTCTGCCCGTATGATTACAAAATAATCTAAAACAATTTTAATGGTTTGTGGGCCAACAAAGCCCAGCATAAAACAAGGTGTAGGCCAAGAGTGCTTCTAGGACAAGCAGTCGAACTTTTGCTTGATCTGGCCCAACTAAGGCATAGTTTCCAGTGGCCAAAATCACCTGCTTTTATGCTTTACAAGGTCTGATAAAATTCAAAAACAGTTTCAATATTCTTTCTCTAAAACAAAAAATCATTACAGAAAAAACACTTAAATATTTACTTCTCTAATCGCAGTTTCCTCCGCTACTTTGTGACGTCGGAAAGGAAAATATGCATGTCCAAATCTTTTTAAAGAGATCAAATCAAATAAGTTAATACTTTCCAAAGATTAAATGATTTTTTTTTTTTTAATACTCTTTTAGATGAATGGTAGTTGAGTAAAAACCCTATAATATTTTATTTTATCCAAATTGTTGAGAGAGAGAGAGAGAGAGAGTACCCGGGCACAACAGGGTACATGGTGATGCCCCAATCATTTCTAACATGGTGGAGATCAGTGTGGCACATGCCACAGTAGAGGACCTTTATGGTCACATCATCCACCCCATTCTCCCTACAAAACACCACACACAACACCACAAATGTTTTTTTTTTTTTTTTTTTTTTTTTTCAGAGAGATAGATAGATAAAGACGTCTCGCTTCGTTTATTTCATTTAGAAATAAACTTAATTAGAAATGTGAATCAACTAGGGTTCGAACTTGGATCTCGGATACCAACCATCAAGTCCTTTGCCACTTGCTCTAGGGACGGTCGGTACAACACCACAAATGCTGTTAGTTGTTAGTGTACATTAATTAAATATAAACTAGTTCATTAATTAAATCCAAACCATCATCCTCTTAGCACTCATACATAGTGAAATTTTTTTTTTTATCTGATGTGAGATTATTTGAGCATTAGACTAATGAATTTACTATAACTAAGGAGCAACTGCAGGTCGTAATCTCTCTTGTCCCTTATACTGTGACACATAATATTATTATTTTTTCACCGACCGGTGGTGCTTGGTGGTACAACCCAAATTCGAATCCTATAGTTGATTCACATTTACAAGTTTATTTACGAATGAAATAAAATGAAGAGTAGCATTATCTATCCCTCAAAAAAAAAAAAAAAAAAAAAAAAAAAAAAGAAGATCGGAGCTATGGTAGAGAGAGAGAGAGAGAGCATACCTTCTTTTGAAGACAAAGGGAGTGACCTTTCCTGAAGAATCTCTAGCAGCCCATCCTGCCACAGTTTGTGTATGATTTGGTGTTGTCTCCATCTCTCTCTCTCTCTCTCTCTCTCTACTCTCTACTCTCTACTCTCTCTTTTTAGATCTCTCTCTCTACACACAAAGCAAGAGCGAGTAAAGTGGGGGAGAGAAAGAGTATTTTAGTGTCTTTTACTACTACAGCTTCCCCTCAAGTGAAATGGTATCAAAGTGATTTTTCTCTTGGTTTTATTAAAGACTTATTCGTGCCTCTCATGTTCATCAATATGAGTAAATGCAAACATGCATGGTTCAGCTGAGGGGAGTAGGTGTGGCGGTCCTACTCACAACTAAATTTTACCCCGGCCAATAACTGCTTACCCAAAAAAGAAAAAAGAAAAAAAACCCTAAAAATTACACTTTTATTTATCAAATTATGAGGCACGTGAGTAAATTTTTGGGTTAAACTTTTGAATTAAAACATTTATGAAAAATCAAACAGTAATTAAGGAAGACGATTAACTTTTTAAACTGCTTTCCAAAGAAGCATTGCTTTTGATTGATGGTCAATAGTTTGTAAACTGCTTTTGTAAAAAGTGGTTGGTGCTGAGCATAAGCTTATGAAAGCTATGGTTTAATTCTTAAGTTAATGTCAAAGTAAGCAAATGCCATATCAAATTAATTTGTTGATTCGCACAGTGATCCACATTTTGGCCCTAAATTTATAACAAATTTGGAGTTATAATATTTCATATTAACATTGGATTCCATCTACAATATAATTTGGATAAATATGTATGTACTGAACTTATCTAAACTATAGACCATTTCAAATTGATTATTTAATTTTTCAAAATTTTGATTTTACTATTTACTCTTTTAATTTGTTTGATTTGGATCAGTCAACGATAATTCAACTTCAAAATTTGAATGCTCTATTTATTTTTACAGATTTAATTAGTATATTTGGTATAATTCTTGCAATTATAAATTTATTATAGTAATTAGCTTAAATTTTAAAATCAAAATATCGTTGACTTGCTCAAATTAATAAATTGAAAGATTTGAATAGTAAAAATTAAGATTTTGAAAGGCTGGATCGTCAATTCAAAATGATCCATAGTTTAGATACTCTCTCTACGTTTTTTACTTATAACTTATCTTATTGCAAAAATTAATTAGAGGCCAAATATACTAAAGCTATTATATATAAAAGGACAAATTTTGTGGGCACCATCCCCAAACTAATAGTTTGGGGACTGTGCGGATCGACGCCACATGGCCGATTCGACTTGTGCTTTTCTAAGTTGCTTTTCTTCCTCTCTAAAAACACAGGCCTTTTTTTTTCTTTTCATCCGTAGCCGTCGGATGGGCCACATGGCACCCATCCGCATAATCCCTAAACTAATTAATTTGGGGACTGTACCTATAAAATTTTTGTCCATTACAAACAAGTAACTATTTCTCCATCCAACAATTAATTACAGCATTAATTGCTGTACTAAGAACCCATAATGTAATTCGAATCATTCGTTTACATGAGCCAGAATAGGAAATCCAGCTTAATTAATTAAAAGCAAATAGTAGATACAAAATATATGACTCTATAATTATACTCTAATAAGAGATTATCCAATCTAAGATTGAATCAGAGATTGGATTGAGCAGCGATATCGATCACAAAACGGTAACGAACATCGTTCTTAGCGAGCCTATCTAGCGCGTCGTTAATGTAATCCGGTTTAATGAGCTCAATGTTGCATGTAATGTTGTGTTCCCCACAAAGATCCATCATCTCTTGTGTCTCCTTAATCCCTCCAATCATGCTTCCACTCACCACCCTCTTACCTACAAAATCATACAAAGTTTAGGACATTGTTAAGTTCAAAATGTAGTGATTAAGATTAGTTAATTTGGATCTCAATTCTTACCAAATATAAGGGGGAAGGAAGGAAGATCCACGGGCTTGTCGGGCGCGCCGACGAGCACCAGCTTTCCGTTCACCTTCAGTAGCTCCAGGATCGGCCCCAGCGAGTGCTTCGCAGCAACCGTGTCGATAACGTAGTCTAGGCTCCTCGAACCGGCCTAGTTCAAAACCAAGGACTCGAACTTAGCTCGAGTTTCACTCATGGTATACACAGAATATAAGTCTTTGTCATGTCAAGTCATTTTTGATGATAGAGCATTAAATTTACCCGCATTGCTTCAGGATCAGTACTGACGATGAAGTTGTCGGCGCCGAGAACCTCCTGTGCCTCTCTCTCCTTAGAAGGCGATGTGCTGATCACCGTGACTCGGAGCCCGAAAGCCTTACCGAACTTGACGGCCACATGGCCGAGGCCTCCGAGACCCACCACCCCGAGCTTCTTCCCGGCCTCGAGCATGTTGTGCCGCTTCATCGGGCTGAACACGGTGATTCCGGCGCAAAGTAGGGGAGCCGCGGCATCCAACGGCAGGTTATTCGGGACGCGCACGACAAACCTTCGTTTCAACCATCAAATAAGCCATCACTATCATATAACTCATGAACACTATTCTTATCAGATTAATCTGGTATCAGAGCCAATCTTAAAACTTCTAGCTACCTTCTATCGGCGACAAGCATTTTGGAGTAGCCTCCGTAAGTGACGCTACCGTCCCAGAAAATGCCGTTGTAAGTGAATTGAACTTGCTCGCAGTAGTTCTCCTCGGATTGACCGCAGTGTTCGCAGTTGAGGCATGACGCCGCCAAGCATCCGACGCCGACTCGGTCGCCGACTTTGAAATTGGTCACATTGGCCCCGACCTTTGTGATCACACCAGTTATTTCATGCCTGCAATGTTCCACCAATTTGGTAAGGGTGATAGTTCCTAATTTTGATGCGAAAAATGCTATGTATGTAATATATTTTACATGAACCCGCGCAATCGCAATTTCACTGCGTTGCGCTATAGTAATGAAAAATAGTGTTTTTTACCACCGCATTTGTATATATTGTGGCTTAGAACTTCATAACTTTGCATTCCCTATCCCCGTCCCCTGGGGATCTCCATTCTTGTGAAAATCCCAGAGATTTTTAAAACATGTTTTAAATTAATTTTTTTATTTAGAATTCAACTTTATTTTAATTTTAATTAGTTTAAATTTTATTTGGTTATTCAGTTTGTTTGTTTATTATGAAATAGTAAGTATAACACATTAAATTACTAAAAATATATAATAATTAAATATTATCGAACTAATTTTAACTCATGTTTTAATTAAAATTAAATATATTAAAATATTTGATTAAATTAAAAATATAATAAAGATATCAAAATTAAGATAGCATTCTATATTTGTGAATGAATTAAGAACTATATAATAGACTAATTAATCAACAGTTGATACGTACTAACTAAAATTATTAAATTTGATAAAAATTTCAACCTAATTAAGTAAAAAAAAATAAAATTGACGGACCTATTTCAGAATAATCTGTAGTAAAAAATTCTTCATACATTTTTTCAAAAAATAACTTAAAAATTTTAGTTTAATTTTTATAAAAAATTAATATTTATAATTAATTTTATATACGTACAAAATTATAATCATCCTCAACTCTGCAGGAAGAAAAATGTCAACCAGTCAGCTCTATTTGGATCGTGCTTTGGCGATAACACGAATTTTATGGTCATCCCTATGTGCAGCCTGCAGTCTACGTACAGATATAGCAGCTGTTGCCGATACATTTCATTATTCAAAATCAATTTGAAAAATCGTGCGTAGAAATTTTCTGTACACGAATTTCATCGATAGGCATCCTAAATAGGCCCTTAGCCTCGTGCTATCAGAAGCACAGAGGTAGCCTCATCGGAGAAGATTTGATACTTTTAATTTTTTGACCTTGAATTAATAATTATACAGTTGAGATGATTGTGGTCACCACTAGAATTGAGTAGTACCTCTACTAGCACCGGTTTGGCTCGGAGTTAAGAAATGAAATAACCCCTTAACCTCAAAGTTATTCCCAAACATCCAATTTGCAGATGGGGTTAGCTAAACCCATTCCAAATGAACTATCCCGGAATAGCCTATTTGGGGTGGAGTTAGCTACCCCCACCTAGGGATGCACACGGATCCGGGTTGGTGGAGCTCGCCGGCCCGAATGGGCAAGAACGGGAGGAAATAAACGGATTCGGGCAAGTAAAACTTTTTACGATCCGAGGCGGATTCGGGCGAAACGGGAAATTTTTGATCCGCCCGAATCCGCCCGACCCGAATCCGCCGAAATTATTTTTATTTTAAATATATATTTTTAAAAAATAATATGTTTACAAAAAAGTTTAAAATACAAGTAAGTTAGTACTCTCATTTCTAATGTATTTGAAATTTTTTAATTTTATTTTGAATTGTGATTGATATTTTTAATTTTTATAATTAATATTGTTAAAATATATATATAATATTATTAAAAATTATTATTTTATATTTTACAAAATATTAATAATTAATAATATTATAATGGTTAGCTTATTCCGAATAGCCTATTTGGGGTGAAGTTAACCTCACTCCACCCTACTATTCCAACCAAACAAAATATTATTTTATCAATTATCCTTGTTATCCCACCTACTCCAACCAAACACTATTTTATCTATACCTGAACTAAACCCAATTTTCAACCAAATACAAAATTACTCTAATCCCACCTTAACCCTGAACTTAACACTATTCCTGAAATAACAAGTTTTTACTTAACGCCGAACCAAACGGTAGTTTATAGTTTAGGGTTGAATGGTCCCCACAGAATAACAGTATTAATCTAAAGATTAGAAATGATTAAAGGCTGATCTAAGGGTCAAAAAGTCGGAAGTATTAGATACTCTATCAACAAGACAAGTAGCTCTAATATATATATATATATAGAATCCGGCTACTATACTATCTATAGTACGAGAGCTCCCATACTATAGTGTTGTTTGCGATTTTCGGGCGTTCAAATTAATGATCCACACCTTTAAAACTGCTCTAGGATATTTAAAGTTTTTAGAAAATAAAATTTTATATCTTTCCGACATAGTTTACTTTATGATCAAAATATTTTAAAATTGTTAATTTTCAATGACTATTATGACGAGTTTGGAGTTTAACGGTGTAGAAGAATCTAAATTTTTTTAAATTTTGATAGAAAATACTTTAAACTATATATATTAAGGTTAACATTCTTGATCTTGAATTTAAAAGTTCTATGTTCAAATTTAAAAGAGTATTCAATTCTCACCGTCAATTTTGACATAATTTATTTACTAAGTAAACGATATCGAAAAGAACTAAAATTTTATTCCTAGGAACTTCATATACCATAAATTATATTTAACGGTGCGGATCGTTGATTTAAATTCCCTAAGATCGAAAACAACACTATAGTACGAGAGCTCCCGTACTATAGATAGTATAGTAGCCTAATATATATATATATATATATATATATATATATATATATATATATATATATATATATATATATATATATATATTAATAATATATATATATATATATATATATAGAGAGATAACATATATATTCCTATAAAATTCAACTTTTATATGTTGTTTATTTTTTATATAAAAATTCTAATATTTTCAAATATGTTCATCTAATTTGTTACGCTTAGAGAATCATTAGAGAATCGTCTATATGTTCAATTTTGCCGCAACAAATGTATCCCTTTAAAAGTCATAATAATATAATTTGAAAAGGTAAAAATATTAAAAATTAATCAGATCAAATATTTAACCTATAGTTACCTAAATTTTTCTAACGGATTCTAACGGCAGAAATATATTTGAAAATATCGTAACTTCTACAGAAAAAATATATAAAAGTCAAATTTTATAATAATATATTTGTAATTTACTATATATATTAAATTAATCTAGAGAGAGAGAGAGAGAGAGAGAGAGAGAGAGAGAGTACCCGGGCACAACAGGATACATGGTGATGCCCCCGTCATTTCTAACATTGTGGAGATGAGTGTGGCACATGCCACAGTGCAGTACCTTTATGGTCACATCGTCCACTCCATTCTCCCTGAACCCTTATCCACTAACAGCACCTTGTTAATAATGTCAAACGTATATTGAAGCATATATATATACACATGGAATTAGACTAATATATTATTAATAGTATCAAGTCATTGGTGCTACTAAATTTTTGATTATTGAATTAAGAAATGTGCGGTTCGGATGATGTTGACCCCATAGGGTTGAGTGGGTGGCTGGTTGAATAATATGATATAACGGATGAAAATGATCAAAATGGTAGATCTAAGGACGAAAAACGTGATAGTACCAAGTGTTTCGTGCTATTAATAACATAGTAGCCGGACTATCTCTCTCTCACTCTCACTCTCTCTCTCTCTCTATATATAGAAAAAAATTCAGAAATATATATAGAAAAAAAATTTTTACGGGATAAAATATATTTTTTAAGATTTTTTACACCAGTAATCTATTATAAAGAAATTACTCATTCACTGCGGTTTTTATTTCTATTCTTATTCTTATATTTAAAATTTTACGTACGGAAAAAGAAAAAAGGATGCTACTAAAATGGGCACTAATTTTTCTGTAGAAAAATTGATCAGTTGACAGGCTCAAATTTGAATATACGTACTTCTAAGTAAGGATTCTGGAAGAAAAATACACTGGCCGGGCTTGGCCCACTAGCTAGGTTAGGTGTAGATATCGTTTCATGTCCATTTCCTAGTAGTCGCTTTCACCCCCATCTTACTTTCAATCTCTATCACTTTAAATAGATGATTGAGGATAAGTTATAGTTTTGGTCCTCCAACTATGGGGAGAAAAATTTTGGTCTACGAATTTTAATTCGTTATAATTTATGATTCAATTTTCTTAAAATATTGTATGATTAAGTTTCACACTTCAATTCAGTTGGCCGAATGGTGGTGTGCCGCTAATACGATATAGTAAAGTGGTATATAATTAGTTCTCTATTTGGCTATATTTAGTGTGATTTGTCAAGAATATGATAGTTGGTATTGAAAATTTTAAATTTGAAATATCTAATTATTTCGCGCTTCTAATTGAAATCATTTTAAAAATAAAAAGATATAAATGAATCAACAACTTGCTTGCTATCTATTTTTCAAAAATGTAACTTAGATCCTCTCAAAGATGGTTTTCCGAGAGAGAGTCAGAACGAGCGAGCGAGCGAGAGCGAGAGCGAGAGCCAGGAAGAGAGAGAGAGAGAGAGAGAGAGAGAGAGAGAACCTTCTTTTGAAGACAAAGGGGGTGATCTTTCCTGAAGAATCTCTAGCAGCCCATCCTGCCACAGTTTGTGTATGATTTGGTGTAGTCTCCATCTCTCTCTCTCTCTATAAAACTATATAACCAACACAATACCACGAAGAGATTGAGAGGGGGAGAGAGAGAGAGAGAGAGAGGGAGAGAGAGAGTATACATAGATGGGGGAAAAGACTAGGATATTTATAGCCATTCCTATGCTCACTTGGATTCCCTATTTTGACCTCATATAAAGCATAGGGGCTTTTATTATTACTTTTTTTTTTTGGTAAAGTTAGTGTTACATTTATGCTAATTTGATAAGTTAAAAAAATATATATATTGTACTACTCATAGAAGTAGGTTTGTTGACTCTCTGGAGTCTTTTTTGAGAATTACATGGAAAAGGAGTTGAGCTTAGAAATGTCCACAGGTCGGATACGGGGCGAATTTTTAAAAATTTGAATTCGAATTCGAACCCGACGGATCTTAAAAAATTCATATCCAAACTCTAACCCGATAAAAAATTCGAAACCCAAACCCGACTCCAAATCCGAGATCCGAACCCGAACCCGAACCCGACGGATCTTAAAAAATCCATATCTAAACCCGAACCCGATAAAAAACCCGAACCCGAAATTTGAACCCGAAACAATTATTTCTTTTTTCAATATTTCAAAATATATTATATTAAATCTAAAATTTTAAAAAATAAGTGTAAATATAACATCAAATATATATATATATATATATATATATATATATATATATATATATATATAATACAAAATAAATTCTCGTTCGGGTCGAGTTGGGTACAATCAAAATTCATATCTGAATTCATATCCGTCGAGTTTCTATTTTTGATATCCATATCTGAATCCATATCCGTATTCATCGAATATTCGTTTCATTCTAATTCGGATTTAAATAAAATTTGATATCCATACTTATCGGCATCCCTAGTTGAGCATGTTACGTAATTTGTTGTGCTACGGCCCATCCACAAAGGGCGTTTTCTAATTAATTATTATAATGTGACTCCTTTTGACTTTAATTTTCTATTATTTATTATTATTTTACAAAATTAAATTTTGGGAAAGTAAAAAATCTTTATGCTTTTAAAATTTCGTTTGAGATTGCGAGGAGATTGTGTTACATGAGGTGAGAAAGTTCGTTGGAAAAAAATTCTATTTGTTTCCGTTTCGCATATCACGATGAGTTGGTTACGTTATATTTTCTGCAGTCCCATCGAAAAATACAAAAGTATATCCGTATATGTTTTTTTCGCAACTCCATTTTATCTAATAGCGTGACATACCTCAATACCAAACTAAGCCTAAGAAGAAGTTCTGGTAGTTTAGTTTAAAAAATAAATTAAATACCTATACAGTAAAACTCTTTGATCTTCAACTATTTTTTTATTAATTTTCCTCTAAATTTATTTTTAAACTACGATCAAATCGGTGTGATATACCAACATTCGTTTTCAAACTAAATTAAGCACTGAATATAATATTTTGTCCAAAATATTGATCAGAATTAGATTGAAACATCGTAAATAGTGAAAGTCCATTAATTGTTCAATTGAAATTTTATCCTACCTGCCCCGTGTACTACAAACCCCATTTAATTTGAATGAAACTCCTAAAAATGATAAATTTTGAACATTGATTTCTTGTAAATCAAAACTAATACTTTATATAGTAATTAATATATTTTTCAAATCTCACTACAACAGAATTACATTATAGGAACATATATTTTGAGACGCTTTTGAATAAGTGTCCCATTTATGCTAAAACTTAAAAAAACATCTACTGATGCCTAAATATAAAGCACAATCCGATCAAAAATAAAAGATTGCTCTACTCAACTCACCACATCTAGTCCATTTGGCCCGATTACAAATAAAAAAGAAAAAAAAAATTAATTACCATCTTCTCTTCTCTCTTCACTCAATCCACTGAAATTCTAGACGAAGAGCCTTTCCCATCGTCCTCCTCCGCCACCGCAGTCAACGAGATAGAGTTTCGACGGTTGCTAAATGCTTAAATAAGTGTTGGTAAATTAGCAGCACTCTTTTAGGTTATAGCGACACTCTTTAACTGTCACTATATATCTAGCGACCCCACGTATAGTAATACTTTTTAAAAGTATCGGTAATTTTAGCTAACAGCACTTTTTTTGACATGTACCTATATTTAAAAGTGTCGCTATAGACCATTTTTGTTGTAGTGTCTTGTGATTTTCTACGCATATATTTTTATTAATAATCGATGAAATTTATTTTTAAACTATATCAAATTGGAATCAAATACCAACATTCGTTTCCAACTAAATTAAACACCGAATATATATAATATCCTATCCAAAATTTAGATCAGAATTAGGCTGAAACATCGTAAATAGTGATCAAAGTCCAATAATTGCTCAATTGAAATTTAATCCTCCATGCTCCAAGTACTAACCATTATATTAAAAAAAAGAAGAAAAAAAAAGAAAGAAAAGTACAATATAGTACCAAAAAAATATATATTCCATGACATTTAATTTCTCACTACAACCCCCATTTAATTTGAATGAAACTCCTAAAACTCTGATAAAAGCTTTATAATCAGAAATATATATTCCATGACATTTAAAAAGACTATGTACTAAAAATGATAAATTTTAACGCTGATTTCTTATAAATCAAACAACTAATACTTTAGAAATTAATATATTTTTAAAATCTTGTGGTTTGCGATGCATATATTGTTGGAAAAATCTTTTCGATCTTTTATTATAGTACTCTTTTAAAAACAAGTCGAAAGCTAAATTTAAGGTTTAGAGAAATTTCGAAAACGAAAATTAAATAAAAAATACTGGAGATAAAAAGTTTAGATAAGGCCCGTGGATCGATGCGTGCAGAGCACTGTCCTAGAAACGAAATTGTCCCTCCACGTGCGAGGCTTTCCGGCAATAACTCCAAATGATACAACGATCACGTTCCTCCCCGTCGGCACACTTTCAAGGTGGCGCAAGACGAACCCAAACCAACTTCAGATACAGCAAAAGTAAACTCAGCGAAAACTCAGAAAGCAGGAAAAGACGAGAGGCACATTTTTAGGGTTTAAGTATGCTCGGGTTATATTAATCATAAACTCGTGCAATCCCGCCCCATATTTATAATCAAGATGAGAATCTTGTTCCATCACATTAAATTCAAGTAGAACAAGATAAGTCTAAGATTATATGAAAAAAATTAGGATTATGATAAAAATAAAGATAAGGATAAAAATAAAGATAAAATTGAAAAATAAAAATAAAATCTTAACAAGTTTTAAATCACAAAAACCAATAACCCAATAAAATCCAATATATATATTTATATTAATTTCCATCGAAATTTATTTTTAAACTAGATCAAATCGTAATCAAATATCAACAATCGTTTTCAAACTTAATTGTGCACCGAATATAATATTTTGTCCAAAATTTAGATCAGAATTATACGGAAACATTGTATACGATGTGATCAAATCCAATAATTATTCGATTGAAATTTTATCCTACCTGCCCCAAGTACTAAGCAGTATATTTTAAGGTACCGTTTGGATTAAGTACAAGAGGAGGGATAAGGGGGTTATCCCCTCTCTTGTACCCAAACAAAATTTAGGGGGGTGGAACAACTTGTTCCTCCTTGTACCTGTACAATACAAGCTAGTACAGGGTGGAACAAGTTGTTCCACCCCAGCCGGGGAGAGAGAGAGAGAGAGAGATTTTCACCCGTTAGATCATACTATTCAACCACCCACCCACTAACCCTACGGGCCCACATCATCCTAACCACACATCTCTCAATCTAATTAAAAACTCAGCACCAATGACTTATACTATTAATAAAGATAAGAAATTTAATTATATATATATATATATATATATATATATATATATATATATATATATATATATATATATATATATATAGAGAGTCCTATTACTATACTTTTATGAGTATAGAGGCTCTTGTACTCATAACTTTTTGGCCATTTGATCCACCCTTTAATCATTTTTATCCGTTAGATTATACTATTCAACCAACCTCCTACTCAACCCTAGGGGGTCCACTATCAATATAACCGTAATCACTCTCATCACTCATCCTCACATTTTTTCATCTCAATCAAAAGTTATGAGTACGATTTATTTCAATACTCATAATAGTATAAATAGTGACATATATATATATATATATATATATATATATATATATATATATATATATATATATATATATATATATATATATATATATATATATATATATATAGGCCACTATTATTATACTATTATGAGTACGATCGCCTCGTACTCATAAGTTGTTTTCCATGATAGAGCTTCCGAATCGACGATCCACACCGTTAAACATTATCTAGAGCATTTAAAACTTCTAGAAATAAAATTTTATAATTTTTCGATATCATTTAGCTTACGATCAAGAGGTCAAAAATTTGACAATTTTTAACTACAGGTATGGGATACTTGCTAGTTTAACGGTGTAAAAGAATCGAAATTTGTTGAATTTTTGATAGAAAATTCTATTCACTACATAGATAAAGATCAATAACTCCGATCTTGAATTGAAGGATCCGATCATCCTTTACGACGTCGTTCGATTTTGACCGTTCATTTTATGCCCGCTTGATGGACTTTATAATGATTTCGAAAAATTACGAAATTTATTTTCTAGAAGTTTCAAATACTCTAGATCATGTTTAACGGTGTGGATCGCCGATTCGAAAACCCCAACATTGAAAACAACTTATGAGTAGTAAGGGCTCTATACTCATAATAGTATAGCTACTATATATATATATATATATATATATATATATATATATATATATATATATATATATATATATATATATAATTGAGCTCCTTTGCTTTTAAAAGTACAAAGTCATTGGTACTTGTAAGTTTTTAGCCCTTGGATTAATAGATGTGCGGTTAGGAAGATGTGGGCCCCCTTGGATTAAGTGGGTGGTTGGTTGAATAGTATAATCTAACGGATGAAATGATTAAAGATGTAGATATAACGGTAAAAAAATCATAAGCACCAAATGCTTGGTGCTTTTACAAGACCATACCGGACTCTATATATATATATATTGGAGTGGGTCTTGTGTGCTCTCAGGAGCACAGAGGACTCTGTTTCTGAGTCGTCTTCAATAATGAGACTCCCAAATCGACGATCGGCTCGCTAGACTTGATCTAGCATATTTAAAGTATATAGAAAATAAATTTCGCGATTTTTCGATATCATTTACTCAGTGATCGAAAAGATTCAAAATCAACAATTTTTAATAATCGATATCTGTCGTTTCAAGTTTAACAGCGCAGAAGTATCCAAATAAGATGAAATTCTGATAGAAAATTTTTTATACTATCTACAACAAGTTTAATATCTCTGATCGAAAATTTTATTCCTATATCACCACATTTTTTGAGATTTTTATTTTCAGCCGTTAATTTTGAACCCTCTCGATCACTAAGTAAACGATATCGAAAAATCATAAATTTTATTTTCTATATATTTCAAATATGCTAGATCAAGTTTAACGGAACCGATCGTCGATTCGGGAATCCTATCATCCAAAACGACTTAGGAGCACGGAAGGCTATGTGCTCCTGAGAGCACAGCAGCTCTGCTCTATAATATGATCTATTTCATAATATTCTAGATCTTAATTAATTGTCTTCTTCTTGCTCAGCTTTTTCATCACTTGACACTTTTTTCTCGTTTAATCTGTCAGATGACACCGACTTTAATTATAATTATATCTATCCTTTGTGTTAGCATGGATCTTGGCGGAGTCTGGTAGACTTGAAGAGACGAATGTTCTGCTGGTTGAGGATCAGAAATTGAATCGAGGGTGGCGATTGAACATTTTTGTCTGTACCATTCGCTATAATTTCTTATATTAATTATAAGCTTAACTTTTGTGAGCTTTGATTAATTAATTTATTAGTTTATGATTAGGTTTGAACACCGGTTAATTTCGCATATCTTCTCCTCTTTAATTTTTTTTTTTTTTTTTTTTTTTTTTTTTTGCAGTAAACCATTTGGATACTTTTTTTTCCAATTAAAAAATACAGAGTTTATAGTCCAAATTAAGTAGGATATTTTTGATGTAAAATGAAAAGTAGCTAGGTCCTAAATCTATAAAAAAAAAAAAAAGAGAAAATTAGAGAAAACTAGTAAAGTAAAGTTATATTGTGCCTTTCAAACAGTATATAAATACAATAAAGTGAAATAAAGTAATGCAATATTAGAACATATTAATACTACCAAAGTTTTAAAAAAATACTACTAATAATAATTACTTCAGATTACGCATTCCTAATTACATTTCTTAATTAATTGCGACCCTAATATTTTTCTCCTTAGCATTTTTTTAAAAAAGAAACATAGTATACAAATTAAGTAAAGGCCTTTTTGCATAAAAAATTCACTTATTTTGAACTTTTGCAAAATCGGGTCATCTTTTTCATTTTACGGATTCGGGCAAGATTTTCAGCAAATTGACCAAAATACCCTTATTACTTTTTCTCTCTTCTTTTTTTTTCTTTCGTTCTTTTTTTTTTTTTTTCTTCCCGCAGAGCTAACAGAGGCGGACGGAGCGGAGCGGAGCGTGAGGGCACGGCGGACGCGGCGACGCCTTGGCGGCGAGAGAGAGTTGAGAAGAAGAAGAAGAAGAAGAAGAAAAAGAAAAAGAGGAAAAAAAAAATCAGAAAGAAGAAGAAGAAGAAGAAGAAGAAGAGGAAACAAAAAATCAGAAAGAAGAAGAAGAAGAAGAAGAAGAAGAAAACAGGAAAATAAAGAAATAGTATAACGGTGTAAAAAACAATAAAAGAAATAGTGTAATGGTGTAAAAATAGAAAGGAAAAGAAGAGAAAGAGAAGAAAAATTATACAATTTTGAGCGAAATAATGTAAAATTGAATAAAATAGTAAAATTGGATAAAATTATGCAATTTTTGTTCTCTTCCTCTCTCTTTTTCTTTCTATTTTTTACACTATTACACTATATCTTTTTTTTTTTTTACACCGTTACACTACTTCTTCTTCTTCTTATTCTTCTTCTTCTTCTTCTTCCCCGATTTTTTTCCTCTTCTTCTTCTTCTTCTTCTTCTTCTTCTTCTTCTTTTTCTTTTCTTCTTCCCGATTTTTTTTTCCTCTTCTTCTTCTTCTTCTTCTTCTTCTTCTCAACTCTCTCCCGAGGGAGCTCGCCGCGAACGCCCTCGTGTTCCCGGTGGCGCGTGGTGGAGGTAGGGGCGTCGGCGGACCCCACCGCCTCGGTCATGGCCGTGGTGGTGATCATGTTGGTCGTCTTTGGAGAGCATTAGGAAGCGGGTGACGTTCCAGGACTCGTCCTGGAGGACGTGGGCGAGGACATCGAGGCCGCAGAGCGGCGGGGCGGCGATGGCGGGCCGTGTCGAGAGCGGCGCGGAGCGAGCATCTCGACGGCCCGGCGGTGTCCTCGACAGCTCGCGGCGGAGGCCGAGGAGGCGAGGCGCGGCCGAGAGGCGCCTCGGGAAGAAAAAGAAAAAAAAAGAATGAGAGAAAAAAAAGAGGAAAGAGAAAAAGCATAAGGGTATTTTGATCGGTTCTTAAAAAGTGACCGAATCGCAAAAACGAAAAATGTGGCCCAATTTTGCAAAACCCCAAAATAAGTGAATTTTTTATGCAAAAAGCCTTAAGTAAACACACGCAATACACGCAACTTCCAAGTGAATAAACACCCAAAGGAATCATTCAATTTGACTATGACTTATAAATTAGGTCCTCGTCAAATCACACTAAATTTAAAAAATTTGAATTTTCCACTCAACTTAAATGTGACTCACATGGAATTAATTAATATTGAAGGTGACTTCTCTTATGCTGCGTGTACATGGTGGGAAATTCACATATATATATATATATATATATATATATATATATATATATATATATATATATATATATATATATATATATATAGAGTAGGGCTACTATACTATTATGAGTATAGAGCCCTTACTACTCATAATTTGTTTTCGATGTTGGGGTCTTCGAATCGACGATCCACACCGTTAAACATGATCTAGAGTATTTGAAACTTCTAGAAAATAAATTTCGTAATTTTTCGAAATCATTATAAAATCCATCAAGCGGGTATAAAATGAACGGTCAAAATCGATCGACATCCTAAAAATGGATGATCGGATCTTTTAATTTAAGATCGGAGTTACTGATCTTTATTTAGGTAGTGAATAGAATTTTCTATCAAAAATTCAAACTATTCCGATTCTTTTACACCGTTAAACTAGTAAGCATCCCATACCGGCCGTTAAAAATTGTCAATTTTGTGATCTCTTGATCGTAAGGTAAATGATGTCGAAAAATTATAAAATTTAATTTCTAGAAGTTTTAAATGCTCTAGATATCGTTGAGTGTGGATCGTCTATCTAACTCTATCATCGAACAACTTATGAAACGATACGAGCGATCGTACTCATAATAGTATAGTAATAGTGACTATATATATATATATATATATATATATATATATATATATATATATATATATATATATATATATATATATATATATATATATATATATAGATATATATATATATACTTTGACTAGTCTTAGAGACTTTGACTGGTCTTAGGGACTTTGACTAGTCATCAACCAGTGCTAGAGATTTTATTTTTCTTTTTTTGTCTTTTTTATCAAAAAGAAAGGGATTGGTTGGTGGGAACTTCCACACAAAGTTCACCTCATTTCAAAGTCAAATTCTTTTTTAAAGTGGGTGTTCATTTTCAAAAGTCAATTTGACAAGGATTCTAAGCAAATGGGTTCCAATGTGCAAGCAATTGAAAGGAATTGAAGCCTTTGTTGAGTGGGAATTAATGCATGCATGGTCTAATTAATTAAGCAAATTTTACTAGACCACGATTATGAGTCAATGTGAGCAAAAGGAGATCTAGGGCAAAGATGCTGGACTCTAGCCTCTAGGTCATATTATAAATAAAGAAATTGAGTTAAGTGTGGCAAAATACAAATAACACTGTAACAAAATTAGATAATAAAGACACATTTTTGAAATACTTTTATAGAAGTGTCACATTTATGTCAAAACTTTTAAAAAAAATCTATCAAGGCCTAAATATAAAGTCTATTCCAATCAAAAATAAAAAAACTTCTCTACTCAACCAACCACGTCCAGCCCACTCGGTCCGATTACAAATAAAAAAAAAAAGGAAAAATTGATCACCATTTCCCCTTCTCCTCCTCCGCCGCCACAGCCGACGAGATAGGGTTCCGACGGCTGGAGTTCGGCTGCAAGAAGATCTCATATGGGCCGTAAAGGACTACGATCACCACGTATCCCTCCACCACAAGTCGCTGGATGAGTGGTTGCCAAATATTAAAGCGACCCTACCTATAGCGACCTCACATATATCAACACTTTTAAAAAGCGTCGAAAATTTATGCAGCAACATTTTTTTTTTATTTATACTGATATTTAAAAGTGTTGCTATATGTCATTTTTGTTATAGTCTAAAAAAACGCATAATTATGAAACCTTTCAGTTTATTTGATTTTAATCCGTTAACAATATTTTGACATTAAATTATATATATATAAATAATTGCGAGACTTGCATGAAGTACACTAGTTAAACTTGTAAAAATGAAACGGCGCATTCAAATTATGAAGCAAAGTGCCATTGATTGATTCAATACAAACAAATAAAAAGATTCGATAATAAAATCAAAATTTTGAAAGGTCAGGTAATCGACTAATTATGTCTATGCATGTTTTTACCTTTATGCTTTGGGACTAATTTATTATGAACTTGTTAATTTGAATGGGCCTTTGTAGGTCAATAAAAGTCCGAATCTAACTTCAGTTTCGAAGCCTATTGTTGTAGCCTTGAATTTATTGATAATGTCATTTTTTTTTTAAATAATTAATTTGTATTTAATTGGTTTAAAATTATTAAAAAAAAAAAAAGATCAACCACGGTTTTTTGTTTTGTTGGTTATTATTGAATCCATTTTATCCTTTACCAATTTCTTTCCCAAATCAGTGTTAGGAGAGTTTATAGCTTAATTCCTCGAGTATTATTATATTTTTTAATTATTTCTATATTTTCCTGAAATATTAGGAAAATATGGAATCAAAGGCCAATAAGTTTTGATAGTTTTAAAATTTGATTCTTAGGATTAGGAATTCTAATAAATTTATTTTATCAAACATAGCATATATATCTGGATTTAATAACTATATTAAAACTATAAGCATTCATTTAATTAGCCTATCCGAACTAATTCATTACTTTTTCTTCTTATAAATCAATTAATTAGACACTTTAACCATTAATAAACACTCTAAATTTGCAAAAACAAGAAAATTAATTTATGCAAAATTGCCAAATACTACTAAAGTTTTCTAGATGGTTAAATCTATTTAATTAATTTACTAGAAACATGTATATAATTAAACATAGTCCCAATATTTAACTAACCTTCCTAATATCTAACAACCACTAAAACCTCCTCATGAATAAGTTGCTTCACAAGGCTCCCCTTCACACATCAAATGCCCCAAAACTAAACCACACCATTTTTCCTAAAAAAAAAAAAAAAAAACTAAACTATACCATGGTGATATAAAAATAGCTTATTTCACTTACCTCTATCTTAATTTATATGCCCAAATGTTTTGTTCTCTTTAAAAGCCTATATATATATATATATATATATATATATATATATATATATATATATATATATATATATACACACACATAATCCCCTTGTAAAATGCAAAGCAACAATAACTTAAACCCTCCTCCAAAATCAATAAACCTAGCTACTTGGGTTTTGTGTTAAGTACCAATCTCTTACCCTATAATGGATAGTAGTAGTACTAGTAGTAGTTGCAAAAATACCAAGTCTCTTGGTGAGCCTATTCATGGAAATAAGCCTACTCATGGAAAAGCCAAAATATTAGCCCTTGGAAAAGCATTTCCTCAGCAATTGGTGATGCAGGATTTCCTTGTTGATGGGTACTTCAAGAGCACTAATTGCAATGACCCTGAGCTCAAACAAAGATTGACTAGACTATGTGAGTGATAATACATGCATGGCTCTTCTTTTTTTTATTTTTCTATTAGGCTAAGGGGAGCTGGCCTCGATTCTGCTTTTGAGCCTCAAAAGGAGAGTTCCTAATCTGACGCTTTTAATTAATTTTATAGCAGAAGGAAGCAGTTAGTGTTAAATATAAAAATAACAAAACAAGTTGTTCTAAGACGTTAAGTTTGAGGCCCTAGCTCAAATCACGCTAAACTCTAAAGATATTAATTTTTTCCCATTTAATTCAAGCTCTCATATGAGCCGAGCCCGCCAGACGTAATTTTAGAATCTATTGTTTAATTAGAATTAGCGAATACACTACAATAATCACTATACACTACATGTACCGATCGATGACCGTCGAGTTCTAAATTGGGAAGAAAAAATAGCCTGCACACACTAAAAAAAAATTTGTGTTAATTACAATCCATATTAATTAGGCCCAAATTAATTTTTGGAATTTTGATGAATTGGATTTTCATGTTCTTTGTATGAATTGGAATTATCTAATTAAATTGCAGTTCGTACAATAAGTCAAAAAAAATCAGGTAATTTGATTGGCAAAGAATTAATTTGCATGCATGCGTGCGTGCGTGCGTACGTGCGTGGGTGCAGGTAAAACAACGGCGGTGAAAACGCGGTACGTGGTGATGTCGGAGGAGATCCTGAGAGCGTACCCGGAGCTGGCGGGGGAGGGGGAGGGGGTGCGGCGGCCGACGGTGAAGCAGCGGCTGGAGATATCGAACAAGGCGGTGACGAAGATGGCGGCGGAGGCGTCGGCGGCGTGCATCGCGTCGTGGGGGAGGCCGCTGTCGGCGATCACGTACCTCGTCTACGTCTCCTCCAGCGAGGCCCGGTTCCCCGGCGGCGACCTGCACCTCGCGCGCGCACTCGGACTCGGGGCCGACGTGCGCCGCGTCATGCTCTCATTCACCGGCTGCTCCGGCGGGGTCGCCGGCCTCCGCGTGGCGAAGGACCTCGCCGAGAGCGCCCGCGGGGCCCGCGTGCTGCTCGCCACCGCCGAGACCACCGTCGTTGGCTTCCGGCCCCCCAGCGGGGCCCGCCCCTACGACCTCGTCGGCGTCGCGCTGTTCGGGGACGGCGCCGGCGCGGCGGTGGTCGGTGCCGACGTTGACGCGGAGGGCGTCGAGACGACGCTGTTCGAGCTGTGCGCGGCGGCGCAGCGGTTCCTGCCGGGCACGGAGATGACGATCGACGGCCGGCTGACGGAGGAGGGGATCAACTTCCAGCTGGGGAGGGAGCTGCCGCAGGTGATCCAACATTAAATCTTGAGCTGGAATATTAATGGTTCTAAAAACATGCATGTAACCATTTTAGTTCTAAATTTTTAACCCCTATATTACTCCAGTGCCGCAAAAGTGCCAGATTCCGAGATCTTAGTCGAATCCTAAGTTGATTCACATTTAATAAGTTTATTTCCAAACGAAATAAACGAAGCAGATAGCGTCTACCTATCTCTCTCTCTCAAAAAAAAAAAATAATAATAATAATAATCCTAGATTTTTTGCCCATCATTATACATAACATATGCAAAGATCAAAAAAAAAAAAAAAAAAAAAAATCCAAAAACATCTCAAATAGAACATATTAAATAGTGCGAAAATAAACTGAAACTAGCTAGGACCCTAAATAGAATTCAAACATAGAATCCCGTACGTGTGTTGATACTATATATATGGTAATTAAATAATGTAGAACAACTATTACTTTTGAGATAGCTTAATTAAGCTGTAAGCGAATAATAACGATATTTTTAATGTTTCATATTCAATAAAAACATTAATGTAAAAAAAAAAGAAATAATCTAATTATTTGTGGATGATCTAAATGAGTTTAATTTCACAGTTGATTGAGGACAATGTGGAGGACTTCGTGAAGAAGCTGATAAAAGAATATTGTGGAGATGATCAACTTAACTATATATATATCAAGATGGAGGGGACATGATGATGATCAAGTACAATGATCTATTCTGGGCCGTCCATCCTGGTGGGCCCGCAATATTGAGCAAGGTGGAGAGCAAATTGGAGTTGTTCGCAGAGAAGCTAAGCGCGAGTAGGAATGCGTTGAGGGACTATGGGAATGCTAGTAGTAATACAATTATGTATGTGTTGGAGTATTTGGTGGAGGAGAGTAAGAAGAAGAGAGAGAAAGGGGAGAGAGATTGTGAGTGGGGTTTAATCTTGGCTTTTGGACCTGGGGTCACATTTGAGGGGATCTTAGCAAGGAACTTGTTGGTTCCATAGAGAGAGAGATAGAGAGAGAGAGAGATTATTACTTGAATATATAATCTTCAAGTTAGTAAGAAAATAAACATATGAGTGGGTTTTGTTTAGAGTAACTACTAATCATGTCTTACCGACCGTCCCTAAAGCGAGTGGCAAAAGGCTTAGTAGTTGATACCTGAGATCCAAGTTCGAATTCTAATTGATTAATATTTCTAGTTAAATTTATTTCTAAATGAAATAAATGAAACGGATAAGGAAAAAAAAAACACTACTAATCATGTCTTGCTTGGACAATTTGGTGAGCCGTATCATTCATTTTGTGCTCGAATTTGAGAGTTTGCGAATTTAAAAGAGTCTAATAAATGAGAATGAGGTGCTTGGCATTGAAGTTTGTGCCTATTTAACTATGCATGACATTGATATTTCTTAACTATTCCATATTTCTTAAAGAGTCTCATTCAGCTTCAGCTTCATATATCTAAATTATCCTTTAATACACTTTGGTCATTCTTTATTGTAAGTGAAATTTTCCTTAATATTATCTTATTAATTAGTGATTGGGAAAATTTTAATTGCTGTATGTATTAAGTGAAAGCCTTTTGTGATGCTGCAACCAGAGCTGTTACAAAGTGTCATTTAGAACTGTATTTGCTTTAATTAAACCATGATTAACCTAATTTAACATACTCATACAAATGCAAAATGCTCCACTAGGGACAGTTCATGCCCTATATACATCACATATATGGTGAGTTTCAGGAATACACAAGCAAAAAGTTGAGATTTGCAGGACAATTTACACAATTTCGCATATTTGCAGCGGTATTAGGTATATGCATGCATGGATGCAAAAAAAAAAAAAAAAAAGGAAGCAAAAAACTCTTACAGGGTCCTCTCATCTTCTAATTTAATCATTCAAAGCAATTACTATTCTCTGTGTAGTAATATCAGCTATAAGTTTATAGAACCATTCCTTTCGGATCACAAAATAAGCAAAATTCTTTGACATCTCGAGGAAGAAGAAATTCTCTGCCAAGAAAAGAATAAATAATCACCGACTTAATGGTACATTATGAGCTACAAAAGCTGCTTAATGCACTATCATCATAAGTAGCTTTAGCCCTAATTATTGGAGGTAGCAGTTCTTTTCGAACTAAAAACTCCGAATCTCGGTGTCGAAGAGCTCTGATTACTAGTATTTCCACTATTAGCATCTGTTGACTTACTCCTATCACTGGAACCCTCTTTTTTCACAGAGTTGAAAATTCCGAATTTGGGAGTTGGCGAACTACCATTAGAAGGCTTCTCTGCTGATTTGCTGCTGAAAACTCCATAGCTTTGTGCCGTAGTCGCATCTCCTGTGTTCTGTTTCTCAGTAGTGCCAGCAGCTTTTGGAGTGCTAAAAATTCCATAGCTTTTTGGTGGTGGAATAGGATTATTAGGGTTTCCCATACCTGGTCTTTCTATTTTGGCCTGCTCGCTTCTTGGTGGTGGAATAGGATTATTAGGGTTTCCCGTACCTGGTTTTTCTAACTTGGCTTGCTCGGGTGAACCAAGATCAAAATTTCTATATGGCGGAGGTGGTGAAGCTTGATTACTTGGATAGGGCTCTCTCTGTTTGTTATTGAATGGAAAATTTCTATTTGGCGGAGGCGAAACTTGATTACTTGGATAGGCCTCTCTCTGTTTGTTATCGAATGGAAAATTTCTATTTGGCAGAGGCGGTGAAGCTTGATTACTTGGATAGGCCTCTCTCTGTTTGTTATCGAATGGAAAATTTCTATATGGTGGAGGTGGTGAAGCTTGATTACTTGGATAGGGCTCTCTCTGTTTGTTATTGAATGGAACGTGCGGCCCCTGGTTCGGTTTGCTATAACGATTTGTATCGACAATAGCCGGCTCTTCATTCTTTGCCTTTTCTGTGTTTAGTTTCGGATTTACCGAGTTAGGTCTTGAATCAATACCATTCCCTCTATAATCCGAATTGAGTGATTTCTCAAAATCATTCACCACATTGGATTTTGACCTGACCAATGCCTTGCTGAAGCCACGATCCTGGGCTTCGGCTACAACTCTTTCTTCAACATCAGTTTCTGAATACGATTCATCCGGTTCCCATTCTTCTTCATCTTCATGCACTGTCACATCTTGGCTGAGACTGCTTTGAGAGACAGCACTTTGAACCCCTTTACTAACGGTGTCCACAACTTCGCTAACTTTTTTCCCAGATTTTTTTGAAGCAAACTTTACATGCCTGACAATAACATATGCTTTGTTTGGGTCAACATGCGGACCGCTTTCCACAACAGATACATCTTCTATCTGTTCAGAGCAAAAGAAACACAGTTTTTACTCCTAGAAAGAAAAAGTTAACCTAAACTTCTCCACTACAATGTGTAGGATGCAAATAAAAATCTAAGAATAAAAGTAGTCACCAGAGTTAACAGGCGAGAGAGCAGGCCCCCTAAATCTTCTTCATCTTTACCAGTCTGCATGGCTGTGCACTGTTGACAAAACATACATGAACAAAACATCCAAAACATCCAAGTTCATCACAAAACCAAAGAAAACTTTAGGTGGGTATCAAGGCACGGCACAAAACTAAGAGATTTTAGATATCTCAAATTGCCACATAAATCTGATTATTATGAATTTAGAAGTCATTGCAAGTATTTTCAGCTTCTTCAGAAGAACTAAACAGCTGGAACTTCAAAGTTCAATCAGCTTCTTTAATCAACAAATCCATTAAATTTAGTTTTTAAATACTTCTACAGTGTCCCTAAATGCCCCTAACAGAACGGGCAGCCCATGACTAAACTAAGCAGCAGAAATTACTTTATCCTTGGCAAGGACAAAATTTTGATTGAAAAAAAAGGTCCACAACCACTCCACTGAAAAGCATGACTAGGAAAGTCGACAACCACCTGATATGCTTTATGCTGTAATGTAATCACAATCACAATTATTTCGATAAACAAATTTATGCAAAACAGTTTTGCGCTTTTAAGGTTCAAGACTATTTACCTTCTAGTCATAATTTGTGTAGAGCTATTACGCTTTCGGAAGCACAAGGAAGTTGATGCTTCCGACTTTTTGGCCCTTAGATCAAGAATTGAAGGGTCGGGATGATAATGGTCCTCCTTAGTGTTGAGTGGTCCCCCTAGATTAATAATATTAATCCAAAGGTTGGAAATGGTCAAAAGGGTTGATCCAAGGGTAAACAAGTTAGAAGCATCAACTCCCTTATACTTCCGAAAGCATAGTAGATCTACTCTCATAATTTTAATGTGGATTCATTCATTTATAATTTGGATTCAGTTTTTGAGTAGATTAGCGTCGGCTTAGGATTGGGATTAAAAATTGGATCCTTATGGTTAACTTAAATTCAGTTTCTTGTCCGAATAGGGTAATTTGGATTCAGTTATACAATTCATCGCATCAATGCAATCACACTTGCTGCTATAAGTACATAGCATTGATGATGCTTACCACATACAAGTTAACTCACCAAATCATAACTACTTAAATGAGAAGATAAATAACACATGATGCAGGCAAGATGGTGGCGGCAATGGCGGCAATGAATCATAAGAAGAAATATACTACCAGGTTTCCTATCAACTTAAAAGCTGCTTCAGCAAGAACTGTTCATTTTCTAGAACTAGTAAGCTAAATGATTAGTAACATAGAAAAATGCAAGATACAGAGTCCCAAAATGAACTGGTCATAATAAATGGCTCTTATATGACAAATGAAAAACTTACCTTCACCCTATATCCACGCTCCGTCAATCTGATGATTGCTTCTGCTTTCACTTTTAGGTCTTTTTGTTCCTGCGAACAATAGATGAGCCTTAACAATTTAACTGGTAACCCGAATAATATTACTAAGAGAGCCACTTTCTGCCTCTTATTTAACTATTTGAAGGTTTTACTGTTTAGACACGGTGAATTAAATCGTTTGTCATGAAAGTCTAGTTAACTAGCATCTTGTAGCCAAAATGACATCAAGAAAAAGGTTTATCCGCAATAATTACTACTAATGTCATGAAATTTGTGATACATAAAGAAATCTGCTAAATATAGGTCTAAAAGCATGCTCAGAAGGCCTTTATAAGAAGAGAAATCTTTCCAAGTTGCATTCAATAATTGCTCCATTCTTTCATTAAATAGATCAACAACAAGAAAGAAAGAAATGAAAGACAACCCCTACAAACGCTCCTGCATCTGAATTAGTAATCAATCATGTATTTGATTACGATTTATCGACCTAGATAGATAACAGTGGAGTCTTGTTTAAAAAGAAGAGAAGCTTTATTACTTCTTAGCAGCTATACGAGTACTTGAATTTGATGAAACTACAGAACACTGACCAGCCAGGACATAATAGGTGGAAGAATTACTTACAGTTTTGGCTTTGAAACGCACTTCTTTTTTCTCTCCGCTGCGTAAAGTAAGTGCAGACTGCATCACACGACCAGATGTATCAGATCTTTTGTAGCATTAGCAACATATACCTATTCACAATTGAATATACAAATATTTGTATAGGGAACTAAATTTACATTTGCCTAATCATTGTTCAGAAGACAGAACATAAGAGAAGAGATGGAGAATAGCATTCAAATATTAAGCGAGAGACGGTAATATTTGGCGGCCAAAAGAGAAATTTTGGGTAAGTTGCAAATTTGATATTAGAAGTCTGACCTTCATTTCAATTTAGTCCTTAATTTCAATTGCAACAATCTAGTCTCTCTGCATAACTATTAAGTTGTCATGTCCCACATAGATCGACACATTGCTCCTTTTCAAATGGCCCCTGAGCATACATCTTAATCACTCTTCATCATGGGGCAATGGCTCGAATCATCATCTCTCTACTTACGTTGCTTGTTCTAATGCAGCTAGACACATAAAGCCCTCCAATTTTGAAGTCCACAACTCAAGAACTTTCTTGATAGAAATATCTCTCTATATTGAACTTAGATACTTATTGAATTCATCAATGGATCTAATCCAATAACTCCAATAGAGAGTTGATAGGTTGAGCACATCCTCGGAACTTTTGACAGTATAAATGAATTAGAAAAAAGAACTGAGGTCCCTTCATCTCTAGTAATCATACAGTGACATAATGAATCGCCAACTTACAATCTCATATCTTTCATAACGTTTCAATATGTATTCGGTGATTATAATGTGAAAACAAAATTAGCATTTTGTAACCATCGAGGACAGTCATAGATCCTCCGTCAAAATATGAAGTCCTTACTATCAATTCTATATAGCATGGGAAGAAATAGATTGCACCTACCTTGGTTTTCACACGTTCCTTTTCCTTTATTTCTTGTTTATACTTCTCCTTATGGAAGTCCATCATCTTGCAAACAGGTGGATTTGCAGTTCTTTGAACCTGAGTATAATGTAGAACAACTCTAAGCTTAGTCAACGTCTCTACAGTTTAAACTCAACAAGTGGGACCATTGAACAAAATCAGTTTTCTAAGGTAATAAAAAAGGCATGAAAGTAAATAAAAAGAATTGAATAAAAAGAAATTAAAACACTGGAAGTCCATGCTCTCAACTCTAAAATAAATCTCTCTCAAACTCTCAGTTGCCAATATTTGTTGTCAAATGTATTGCAATTAGATTTCAATCTGCAGAAGATGCAAATTCACTTAGCCTTAAGAACAATCCACATTAGTAATGCCAAAATAAGCGAGAACAAACATTATATGGTTAGAGGTGATTAGGATTCTTAGAATAAGAGACGACTCAAATAGGATTGAGTAGTACCTAAAAAACAAAGAGAGAGAGAGAGAAAGAGAGAGAGAGAGTGATCCGTCTTTGCCATGAGTGGAAAAACAGTCTACCTCAACTAAGTCAAGATTGAGCTTCATTGCACGATCAAGTGCTTCCTTCGTAGAGACAATACTATGACCTGTAAACTGAACTGAATGAGTAAGCACTTTCTGGAATAGCTACAAAGAACTTCAATTCCATTAAAAGAGTAAGTAAAACAATTTTTATGCTTCCCGCAATATCAACAACAGGAAGAGCACATCTAGCATTGGTCGGGCTAGATAAATTGACCTGTAAGTACATGCTCTTCTCGGAAAAGTTCGTAAAAAGAAAACAAAGAGAACTGCACAGTATTCTCAATGATGACAAACTACAACTCTGCTAATTAGTATATTAGGAATACATCGAACATTAGATACGGTACCAAATCATCATGCTTAATATGTTAAAATATCTCTATGGCCATAATTGTAGCACTGATTACAAGTTGTCTTAATTTTTTGGGAGCCTATTTTTGGAGGGAGCAAGGAGTCACAAATTCAGCAGTATTTAAAAAAACAGAAGAAAACCTATTGTTCGTCAAATGACAAAAAGGTTATCAAAAATTATGGAACGCCTGAATATCTTGTTTGGTACATCTCAAAAGAAAACCTATTGTTCATCAAGGGCCTTGTAATACTCGGAATAAGATAAATCACCTCATAGGGGTAATGCATTATTTTAACAATCCTAATCTCCATGACCTTGAATGAACTAAAACCTAACACCTAGATTGCAATCACAGAATAAATAACTATAGCGGATGAATCAGTGGATAACTTGTCCTAAGCACTGTAGATCACATCTAATGGTTAAGTTTAGATTTAAAAAATTCTAGGCATAGGGTTTGGAATGCAACAAATCCTCACAAAATGGATGAAAAGCATAACAAGGATTCATATACCTTCATCAGTAACAAGCCGAACAAAGGGAACAGTGATCGCCGCATTAACCCTAGGCCCCGAAGAAGCATCGTTCGCAGATTTCGGCTTCGCCTAAAACCACACGACAAAAACAACCCCGAGGATCAAAACTTCAGCAATACCACAAACTTACCAACCCAAAGGCGAAAGACCCGGCGAAGAATTCATCATCGTTATCGGAAACCCTACTTGGATCGGGGCCGCGAAGGACCTCGCAGGGACGAGCTCGAAGAAGCTCTTCGCGGGAGAGCCGCGGAGGGTTCCGAGGAGCTCCGGGCTCCGCCGCGGCTGCGGCGGCGGAGGGGCAGCGCCGCCATGACCTTGAGGAGGAGGGCGATAAAACTCCGGCAATCACAGAGGGATGAATCAGTGGATAACTTCTCCTAAGCCGACGCCACATCGCCATGGAATTTTTTTGGGGTTTTTGTGGGGAAGGAGGTGATGGGAAGGCTAGAACTTTTCGCAAAGAGAAACTTTTTACAGGGAGGTCCCTCGGAGAAGATTGTATTAGAGATTAGCATAACAAGGATTCATATACCTTCATCAGTAACAAGCCGAACAAAGGGAACAGTGATCGCCGCATTAACCCTAGGCCCCGAAGAAGCATCGTTCGCAGATTTCGGCTTCGCCTAAAACCACACGACAAAAACAACCCCGAGGATCAAAACTTCAGCAATACCGCAAACTTACCAACCCAAAGGCGAAGGACCCGGCGAAGAATTCATCATCGTTATCGGAAACCCTACTTGGATCGGGGCCGCGAAGGACCTCGCAGGGACGAGCTCGAAGAAGCTCTTCGCGGGAGAGCCGCGGAGGGTTCCGAGGAGCTCCGGGCTCCGCCGCGGCTGCGGCGGCGGAGGGGCAGCGCCGCCGCCGAGGATGGAGGGCGATCTCCGGCGGAGGGAGTGGATCGCCGCGACCCCACTCCGACGCCACATCGCCATGGAATTTTTTGGGGGTTTTTGTGGGGAAGGAGGTGATGGGAAGGGTACAACTTTTCCCAAAGAGAAACTTTTTACAGGGAGGTCCCTCGGAGAAGATTGTATTAGAGATTACTGCACAAATATTTCGTACAATACACGGTCTAGATAAATTTAAATTAGGCGTAATAATTTATAATTTATTTAAATTATTATGACTCAAGCTTCCTACGTTGTTCCCTACTTGTTTCACTCACAGCAGATAAAATTCAGTTTGAAATATTGATTTTCAGATAGAGTGAAATCTAGGTTGAAATTTTCTTTTTCCCTCCCACTGTTGCTTTTTATAATGGTAGAATTAAAGAGAATCTTCATGTTGTACAATTTTGTTTAGTTAAAAATGAATGATGTCATAATAATCTACGTAATCGATGAGCCTGAAGTGCTTACGGCGGCACCCCTAAGATGGATTTGAAGTTAGTCGAGGCGGAGTTTAGAGAGCTCGAGGCAGTTAAATGAAGATGATGGATGAGTTTTTACGGCCGCTACCTACCTTGGGCAGAAGATGTAACCTTGTGGAGAACATTTGTTAGGATGGTGAGGAGAAACAGGATGTGGGATGATGTGCTTCGCTCCATAGTCCTGCAGTGAAGCCATATTTTGGTGAACACGTTGTTCTCCGAGATGTTTTCTTGTAAAGGCTATTGACTCTTCATCCAAAGCTTACATAAAGTTACACACATTAATACATTTTATCCAGGCCAAAAATACGCAACAACTCAAAAACTTTATTAAATAATAAATAATTTCTTCCATAAAGTTCAAAAAATACTATAAAAAGATACGATAAATAGTTAGAATATTTTATTGCTAAAAAAAATAAATATTTCGTACTATTATGTATCGGCATACAAAATTTTTTTTAACCGGCACGTATCGACACGCACCGTGCCGACAAATTTCAGGCACAACCCGTGTCACGGCATTTAAATTCTTGGTTGGACAAAAAGAGAGATAGACGAATCAAACCCAAATATAACAAAAATATTGAATGTAAAATATTAAAAATACTCCCCTAAAGCTTAAACTTTCCGAGAGAAAAAGTTACCAAGAAAAAAAATGAGCCGAGCAATTTGCTGAGAAATTTAATAGGATGAGATGTGACAAAACCTACAAATAGGATATGCTCATGGCTTCAACCAAGATCATGTTAGAGGATTAAGACAACAGCTTAATGGTTCTCCTTTCAAATGACTCGAATCTTAGCGGCCATCGAACAATCGAGGCTAATTTATTTCATAACAGGAAATTAGTACAACAAGAGTAGTCGCGGGCAAAATACCGAAACAGGTAGTAATGTATTATGAACTCTAAATATGGTCTCATTATATCTCATGATGCGGCGGCAGTCACCTCACCGATTGTTTTAAGGTCGAAGATCTCAATCCAATAGCCATCGGGATCTTTGATGAACGCAATGCCTTTCATTTTGCCTGCATCCAAGCATATAAAAAGTTTACACAAGTTTACTTTTGTAAATCAAAGTAATATAGTTTCAACTGTGAGAATTCTGCTTTTGCAAATGCTGTTATGAATGCGGTACACAAGTTGTCGGACATAATCTAATACTAATCTCTTGATACAACGGGTTGGCGCACCTTGTTTAGTAGAAAATCAACCAGCACATTAGAATAATCCATGCATAAAGAACACCACATATATACATAATATAATTGCATATGCAGGTTGGATAGTAAATTTAAAAACGGCGTAAATGTAGGAATCGTGGACAGGAAAAGAAAAAAAAAAAAAAAGGTGGCGTGGTTAGTTGGAGAAATGACTTCAAACTTATCGAACTTAGTTTGTGTTGTATAGTGTCGAGGGAGCTAAAATACCATTGCAGTTCTTACGGAAAACGTGATATAATGAATTAAGAGGCTCATAAGCAGGGTAACTTTGAGAAGTTCAGCACTAATATCAGAATATGATTAAACATAAAAAGCATTGAGAGCTGCACGCTTCCCATCTAACATCAGGGCATAATTTACTACTCTGATTAGTCAAATCAAGCCAACAATCAAATCTAGTTGAATGCAGTAAGTCCAATTGAAAGTAGAATTACCATCGTCGGGTTTCTTCACAAATTCCACTCCTAGGTGTTCAAATCGCTCGCATGCCTTGTATGTGTCATCAACAGTGATCCCAATATGACCTAGAGAAGGGGGCGAAAAAATCTTAAAAAAAAAAAAAAAAATGAAGTGTCCTAGTAGTAGCGGTTATTCTGAATTATGAAGATCCACAATTAAAGGAAATATCTAAACGGGCCGGATTGTGAACAAGAGATGCTGCATGTAATGTATGCTTAACAATACGCACCAAAGCCACGAGGCTCTGAGTTCCCATTGTGGTAACCTTTGAATTCAGGATCAGTTTCTGTACCCCAGTTGCTGAAATGATACAAAAGGAAGAGTAAGAAGATAAGATTAGTGAAGATATATCAAGAAAAAAGAAAAAAGGAAAAAAAAACAAGCTATCAACACGAGGATTATTAGAAAAGAATATTATAAGAGAGAGAATGAAAATAACTATCAAATCATAGGAGAGAGGGATCCTTACTGGGTGAGCTCAAGTGTAGCCTTCTGTGAGAAGGTCCACACAGTTCGCTGAACTGGATCAGCTGGTGCTGATGCAGTGTCCTAAACACGACAAAGAAATATCATTTTAGTGTTTTGAAGTCATCAAGCAGAACAAATCTCTGGGAAAAGAAGGTGAAAGTTGAAATCCAACCTCGTAGCCAAGAAAATACAAGCTGAACTTCATTTCAGGGAAATCCAGCCGCTTCAATAACCTGGTTTTTCATGCAAGAAAAATTATAGGCCTAATGCCCAAAATTAAGTGAATAGGAAGAACTCCAACAATAGAACTTATAATGGCTTCTTTTATGTTTAAAGAAATTAACATAAGAAGTGTAGATATGAAATAGAAGCTCTACATTGCTGCCATTTTGCTAGCTTCTTGGTATCAATTTAATTATGCAAAACATTTTTTTGCATCGTCATAACTTCCAGTGAAGCAAATAAAAGTGACGTTGTTTTCTCTGGGCATGGAGTTATGCTTGTCAGGTCAAAAATGATCCTCTTCAGGTAGCTTGAATTATGCATGTCACAATACACATTCTGGGTACATACTCTAGACACGTGCCAGAGTTTATCATCAGCCAATCATTGATTTATTTCTAAAATTGTAAAGAATGTACCACAGATCAATAAGTAACCAAGAAAAGGATATCTGAATGGAACTTACTTCATCCCCAACACTCGAGAGTAGAAGTCAAGACTCACTTTAGGATCTTTAACTCGAAACATCTGCAAACCATTAAAAAAAAAAACAAAAATCCAGATTTTCTTTGTCAACAGCAGAATACCCTCACAAGCCCAACTGCCTAACTCAAAGGGAAAACATAAGAATAAAAAGGGTAAATTACACCATCGGTCACTAAATTTACAGTGAAATCTTACTTGCGTCGCCAAACTTTAATTTGTTTCAATTGAGCTACTATAACATGGCTACCGGTTCATCTGTTGGTGATGATGTAATCACTGATTCAGCTGTCAACACACCTCTTGGACTTGGAGACGGCATGATGGTTGAATAATAAGTTTTCAGACAATGTTGCAACTTAATCAACTACAAGTCATTGCCGCATCATCTTTTGCTTCCTGAATCAGCTGTTACATCATCCCTTAGGACAAAATGATTCAAATGTATGTAGACCCCCTTAACTGTAGGCCAATTTCAATTAGACTCCTTAACTACTTTTCTTTAGATTGAAAATCCCTCAACTTCTAACTGTTTGAAATTTAGTTACTTTCTTAAATCGAATTCAAGTCTCAGTAAATTCAACGATTGTTAGCTATCAGTTATCAAATAATGAAATCAGCAATTCCACCCGCTGCAAAAGTGTTCGCACTAGATATGCTTAAAATGATCACAAGGCTTAAGAAAGTTCCCAATTTTATTGGTCAAAATAACATTAAAAATCAAAATTTGGGGTTTGTCAATCAAAACAAAAATACTTGAGGGGTTTATATCAAAATAGCCTATAGCTGAGGGAGTCCCTAATCATAGAAAAATTGAAACTAAACGTAATGCTCTTATCGAAACAAAAATTAGAGTCCAATGCTTTACTCGAAACAAATCAAAATTGAAGTTTTCAGTGATCTAAACGGATCTTTACCCAAATTTCAGTGATCAATGTTTTAAACAACCCTAAAATTAGATATAAAAAAAAAAGAGAGAGAAACTTCGCCCTCAGGACCAAAGAAACACTCATTTCAACCCTAAAAAACACCAAATTAGGGCTCACCGTTTGCTGCAAGAAGTAACCTTTGGTGGCCTCTTCGGGCTCCGATCGGAGACCGGGGTTGTTCGCAGGAGCCTCCTTCGAATCCGAAGAGCTCGCCATGGACGACGAGAACAACGGGCGAAATCGATCAAATCTCTGCAAACACACAACGGATCATCACACGAACCGGGGCTTCGGAAAGAGATCGGGGAGACGAGACGGAGCACCTTGGATTGGGCGGGAATGGCGAGGACGGGGATGCGCGGGATCGAAGAGAATTTGGAGGCGGTGCGGAGGAGGAGAGAGAGAGGGGAGAGGAGAGAGGAAGCGGTGGCCATGGCCTCGTGTGCGGAGTGGTGGTATATATAGCGATGCTATAGCTCAAGTGTTGTGTTATCAAGGTGAGTGGCAGGGCTGTAAATAGTGACAAGTGCGGGGTGCTTAAGGTATCCACAATGGCATGCAATGGAGTATGTACTATGTAGTGGTACTCGTTTTTGACTTTTATAAAATTGGATCGTTTTTTTTTTTATTTTACAATTTGTGTTTAAGTTTTTGGTAAATTAATTAAAATATTTTTATTTTTTTTTCTTTTTTTTTTTTCTTTTTTTTTTCTTTCCTAAGAAGGGGTGGAGGCGGACGCTTTTTTTTTTTTTTGCGGACGCTTTTTTTTTTTTTTTTTTTCTCTTTCCTGAGGTAGAAGCGGCCTCGCCTTTGCCCCTCACGCCCTCGTTCTCGCTCGCGCACCTCCCGCCCTAGCTCCTCGCCTCCAACCCCGCAAAGGCCGGGTCATGACTTCTTTTTTTTTTCTCATAACCTTCTCCACCGCCTCCTCTACTCTGTAATATTATATTTAAAATATACTTCACCTCTTTCTAAATTCTAATTCTAATTCCTTTCCTTTTCTCATCTTTACTGCTGCTTTCTTACGGAAGAGACTAATGCAGTCGTGGTGAATGCGGAATATTAGCCGTTAGATTTTTATCCAACGGTTAAAATTTCAAATATAGGTGGGCCTCTTTATAAAAAAGTTGGACTACATTTTTAAGTTAGACTAAAAATTTTAAAAATAATTTTATATATATATATATATATATATATATATATATATATATATATATATATATATATATATATATATATATGTATTTTGGTTTAGATTATAAAAGTGTAAGTATTTTTTTTGGCCTTTAGATTCAGATCTAAAGGCTTGAATTTGTTTTATATATTATATCATATTAAATTTGTTCGTGTTCGTGTTCGGGTTCAGGTTCGGGTTCGGGTTTGGTTTCGGATTCGGGTTCGGATTTGGGTTCGGTCAATATCCATATCTAAATCCATATCCGCCTGATTTTTATTTTTGATATCCATATCCAAATCCAGATCCATTTACATCGGATAAAATTCATATCCGTCGGATATGGATTCGGGTTAAATTCGGGCATCCATATCCATTTACATCCCTAATTGAGAAGAATACTAAAGTAGTGTAGTGGAGTGTAATTAAGCCTAAAAGATATAAAACAATTGTTATTCTCAAAAGTTTAAGTTATCAAATAACAGTATTTAATGTTATACATTAAACATGAAGTAGAGTTACTATGCTATAAGAAGTATAGAAAATCTTGTGCTTCCGACCTTTTGGCCGTTAGATCAACTCCTTTGATCATTTCTAACCTTTAGATTAATACTATATTTCCGTGGGAACCACTCAACCCTAGAAATACTATTCAACCATAGGAGAACCGTAATTATCTCAACCGTATAATTTTTAATGCAAGAATCAAAAAGTCGAAAGTATTAAATACTCTACACTTAAACATGAATCAATTAGCATTCACTATGAAAGTTTAATAAGCTATTATGATTATGATGATATCTACAAGTACAACTCAACAAACAACAACCCCATGTGTTTTTCTTTCAGCATAAGTTTATTATTCTACCAATTCACACATGCATCAATCTATTATTTCTGCACTTACATTTGAAACTTTTTCGTCAGAAACAAAGAAAGAAAGTATAGCAGCAAGAATACATTCGAAACTTTTTCGTCAGAAACAAAGAAAGAAAGTATAGCAGCAAGAAGACATCGAATAATGGAAATCACTTACAGTTCAGTAACTTCAGACTTTTAAGTTTTATTAACAACCAGAATTAAGAATGAAAACTATCACGATATCATAATCGAACAACCGGAAACTTCGAGATGGTATAATCACTTTTGGTCTTTTTGTCACAATCACAGTTAGTATCATATAAAAGCACTTACTCAAGAATATATCAGCTACAACACTACTAAACATTCACATTTAACAGGCACTGTATAAATAGAGTCGATGAATCTTTAAAAAGCGATTAAGATAGCGCGTCAATTCCCTTGGAGTTTGGTGCAGAACTCCTAGATCAGGTAAAACCAAACAACAAAGAACTCTCATGCAACCCAGAACAGCCATCGAAAAGCTTTCCCTATATATGTTTATGATTTTATGCAGGATTAGCCGAGCATTGTTATCACTTCTCTGAAAAGATTACTTGAGCTAAATTGAAAGATATGCTCAGTCAACAAATCTAACATTAGATGTTACCCACATGACAGCACAAATGTAAAAACACAGGATAAAATAGCATAAAGGAGAGTACCTGGCACCTGCAGCTGGTTTTTAACATGAGCCACAGTGTCAGATGCATATACCGAGAGCCGACATCTAAAATGGGATCAAATTTGCATTGACAGAGAATCATGTATCTAAGATTCAGTTGAATCAGAACTTGCGAGCAAAGATAAATTTCACAAACTAAGAACTGAAGTATCAATACTAGAAAACATGAACAGTCACATGAAACAAACAGAAAATTTTTATCATTTGGTAAGTTTTGCTCGATAAACAACAAAACGTGCATGCTAAGGTATTCAAAACATTTACATCTAAGTTGCTGCAACAAAATAATTACATGAAACAAAAAGAAGCCCCAAAAAGAGTGTTCAACGAGGTGATTAATCACATCAAAACCTTACTTTTCAGATTACTCAATTTCGGTTTTCATAGACCGAACATCCGCTTTTCATAGCTTGCAAATTCTCTTCCGCAACTTCCACTTCCCTCTTCAAATACTCCATATTTATCGGGCGCTTCGACTTATCCTGCTGTATTAAACCGATGGCTTGTCGGCTTTCGTCTAACTTTTTCTCGATAGATCTTAACTTGCTTTCTAATTCGCTTATATGGCTCGAAAGAGCTTTCACGTCTCTTGCTTCTTTCTCTGTTCTCTGTGCCTCTTCGAGCCTGCGTCTAGCCTTTTCCAGTCTCTCTACTCGGGCTTGTGGTTCTCTCAAACGCGCGATCAGGTGCCTAACATTAAACCCGAACTGCTCGAGTTTTCGAGCTTCCCTCAGCAGCTTTTCAATCTCCAAAGGGTCAGTATCCCACGACGTTTTCAGTGCTAGCCTCATCAACTCCACAAGTCTATACCACTTCGCGAGGTAAACATCTCTTCTAACATCTTCGCCGACACTCAAAGTAAGTAGTCCTCTGTAGTGTGGGTTTTGGGGAATAAGCTCGAAAAACCGGGGATACATCCGAATAGCCTCGCTCCCGTAAGGGTCTTCACTCTTTGCGGTCGACTTATCCCGTCCGCTGCTCTTTTCGTCTGCTTCGGGCGAACTCGGTTCCCATTCCGTCAAAAGCCCGCAGCGTACGAACTCCTCCAACTCCTCAACAAGACGTCGACTTTGATCCTCCTCCTCACAATCAGCACTCTCTTCATCGCTGTCGATAATTACTACCTCGGATCTCTTATCAGGTACCGAAGGTGTTTGTACATTAAATTCCATATCGAAATCGAAATCTAAATCTATATTTTCTCTCTCCGCCTCTCTTTTAAACTCAACTGTTTCTGATTTTCTCCTCTTTACACTATGCCTTGGCACCATATGATCTACCATATTACCATCATTTTCCTTCAACTCTTTGGTTACGCTCTCTATATTTTCCCTTTCATTCTCTTCTTCATGTCCTTTCCGTTTGTGCGATCCTTTCGAGCTGCTTTTGCACGCAGCATTCTCTTTCTGACTCGTTTCGATGAACTTATTCCACCAAGGAATGTAATCCGCACTTGTTTCTCCGCATCTGGTTATGCTCGGGACGTAGATTTTGGATCCATCGAGGCCGAGCGCATGCATTTTCTTCGACGACTCCGGAATGGCCTGATCGTAGCCGAATTGTCTAGCGACCCGATAAGGCCGATACTCCTCGGAGGAGATGAGACCGTCGCCGAAAAAGCCGACCAACGTAGACGGCGAAACGACCGCGAGAAAATCGGGAAACCAATCGGGCGGCCCTTCCTCGACATGAATCGCCTCTGGTTCGCGACTGTACCAATCGGGCTCTTTCCAATTACCGTCGTTCTCCGAGTACGGCCTCCACGCGAAGCACCGCCCGTCGCGGAACACGCGGAGGGCCTCTTCCGGCGCCGTGACTCTCCTCCTCTTGTTCCAGCGCACGATCCGAGCCGTCGACAAGGGGTACACCAAATTCCGCGGCGGCGGCGGCCGCAGGGTCGCGAACCGCTCCCACACCCAAGCCTGCAGCAGCCCGAACGGCGCGGCGGACACCTCGACCCGTCCGCCGCTCCCGGCGCGAATGGCGTGGGCGATTCGGTTAAGATCGCGGTAGAGATTGGCGGTGGCGATCTGGGCGAGGGCGATGCGGTCGCCCGCGCAGAGCCTGGCGGCGATGGCGAAGGCGCGGGGGGGGATTTCGCCGCGCGGGGAGAGGGGGAGGACGAGGAGGGTGAGCCAGTAGGCGAGGAAGCCGAGGTGGCGGAGCTCGGGCTCGCCGGAGAGGTCGAGGAACCAGCGGAGCCAGAGAGGGGAGGGGACGCGGCGGGAGCGGAGGGCGGCGGGGTGGAGCTCGAGGATCTTCTCGCGCTCGACGAGGAGGCGGAGGCGGAGGCGGTGCTCGGAGGGGGAGAGGGGGCGGAGGAGGGGGGAGCCGGAGAGGGGGAGGGAGGAGAGGGCGTGGGCGTCTTCGAGGGTGAAGGAGGCCTCGGCGAAGGGGAGGAGGAAGGAGGAGGTGTCGGGGGACCAGAAATGGAGGAGGGCGGAGAGGGCGGGCCGGTCGGGGATGACGGCCGAGCCGGAGGCCGCGACGGCGGCGTCGATGCCGGCCTCCCGCCAGATTGATCTCAGGTCGGCAGACTGCGACATTTCTCTCACCCACCGGTCCCAATCGGGGGACGCCGGCGGCCCCCGGAACGATAGCTTCGGGAATTCCGCCGCGCCGCCGGACGGGGGCGGAGTGGTCGAGGACTTCATTTTTTTTTTTTTTTTCCTTTTTTTTTCTTTGTTTTTTTTAGGGTTTAGGGTTTGGTCCTTTGGAGTGGAGAGGGAATTGTGGAGGAGGAAATAGGGAGGGGGAGTATCTAGTATGGGAGGGCGGGAAGACTAGGGAGGGAATTGAAATTAGGGTTTTTTTTTTTTTTTTTTTTTTTTTTTTTTTTTTTAAACGGGCGGGGTTGGGCGGCTTTCGCCATTTATGGGACAAAACATGCTGGGCTAGCCCGGTAAGCTAGCCCGGTCCGGCACGGGTGCTCACACTGTGACTCAACATACCATGTCTTAAATCGACCTGACCCGAGGGCCGTATCAAGCTATCGAAGTCGGAATCAGTATCAGAATCATGAACTAGGCTCTTATCTTTATTAATAGCGATCATTCTTCTTTCTAAAGTTTATAGCCATTAGATTAAGAGATGTGTGGTTAGGATGATGTGGGCCCCCTAGAGTTAAGTGGGTGGTTGGTTAAATAGTATGATCTAACAGGTGAAAATGATTAAAAGGGTAGATCTAACGGCAGAAAACTTAGTAGCACCAAGTGTTTCGTGCTATTAATAGCATAGTAGCCGGACTCCAGAATCATAATAAAAATAAGCAGGAAACGAAATCGAAATATTTCATTACCTGATTCTATTTAGTTCGCCACCTGAATCGAAATCGAAATAAATCATTCCCATTGTCCATGTTTGGTTCAAATAGATATCAGAAACGTAATCAAATTAATATACCAATTTTATTCTTATAATATATTAATTTAAAGTCAAACTGAAGATTAAATATTAAAAATTTACGTCAAAATTCTAAAACGATGCCAAAATTTTAAATACATTTTTAAAAAAAGATTAAAATTTTAAATTAAACTAATAATTCAAAATAAAAAACTAAATTATTATTGATTCAAATTCAAAGCTTAAAATTATAATTTCCATTTCAATTTGAATCCATAAATTTTAATTTAAATTTTAAATGAAATTTGAATAAAACTTTAGATTTAAATTTAAATTTATAAATTAGATTCGAAATGCTTAATTGAATTTTATTTTTTTCATTTAAGTTCAAATTTAAATTTATATTTATAAATATAATTTTTAAACTTAAACTTATGTTTTAATTAAAAAATAAGCTTAAAAAAGTTAAATTTAATCGGTATGAATTCATTCCATCCGAATTCAATTTTCAATCCGACCTTCGACTCTAGATTGAAAAAATGGGTAATTGGAGAATTCCCATTCACTAGAAAATCAGTATCGAAATGAAAATTCCGCAGACCAAATATAGACGAAACGGATCCGATTGATTCTGATGTTGTGTGTGTAAATTAAACATAAACATCAAAATTATATTGTATATATTATTATGTTCTAAATATTGCAATGCGTAGGTTAGATTTTTTTTTTTTTTTTTTTTTTTTTTTTTTACGTATCAAACGGTAAAAACTAAGACACATTTCTACTTACTTTCGTCCCAACTCTATTTTATTTGTTAGCGTTAAATAGATTTCAACACTAAACGGACGGTTAAGTGAACACTGATGAGCATTATTATACATTGTTATTTATTAAGTCTCAATGACTTTTGTTTTTATTTTTATTCCTCTTGGTTCTCAATGATTTATTTAAGGGTTAAAAAATAAAATAAAAGCATACTAAACTTATCTAAACTGTGGTCCGTTTTAACTTGATATCTAAATTTTTCAATCTATTTAATTTGAGTCGGCAGTATTTGACTTTAAAATTTAACTTAATTATTTATTTTAATCAATTTATAATTTATATTTAAATTTAAAAAATAAGGTGTTGATTAAGATTAAATAAATGAAAATTTAAACAATAAAATTAGAATTTAAAATATTAGATAGTTGATTCAAAATAATTCGTACAGCAAAAGTTTGGCATTTTTTTTTTTATTTAAAAATGATTTTTTTAAGTAAAAATGGATTAGGTTAAGATTACTATTTTAACCCGATAAAACCCGTACCATCCATTAAGGCGCGAACACGTGTAAACATTTTATTTATTTATTTTTACCACGAAGGGGCATGATGTTCACGTACACCACCACCACCACGACGCGTCCTCTTCTCCGCCCTCGCGAAGTTTCCTCCTCCACGTGGGCGTCACGTGACCGAACCCCAATTTTCCCAAAATACCCCCACAGAATTTTCCAGAACCGAGGAGATATATATGCACTAATTTTATTACTTATAATAAATTAAGTACCCTCAATTTATTATTTTATTTTTTTTGAGCTCATCCGTCCATCATAGTTAATAAAAAAAAATATTTTTTTATTATATATTTTTTGAATCAAGAGATATAATTAATTAGTTATTTAAATACCACCACGCGGTTTGGTATTTTTTACTTTCGTATCCCGTAATTTAAAATGTATTAATTTTTTATATATAATTTCGTACTTTCTTATATATTTGTGATTTAAAGTATCAATTTAGTACCACGTATTTCAATTTTTTTTTTGTCTGCATCTTGTTAATATTTTGTTAAATTATATGTAAAAAACTTCAGATATCCTATCTAAGTTTATCGAATATTTACTTTAGTAACTTTTAATTTTAACTACGTCACTACTGATTTTTTTTCCTTCGTTAATATTTCGTTAAATTATATACAAAAAACTTTAGATACCCTATATAGGTTTATCTAATATTTACTTTTAGCGTCCTTTAATTTTAATTTTATCACTGATTTAATAAAAAAAATAGTAAATAAATAATAAAAAAAAAGAAATCATAGAGTACTAACTTTATACATTTTAAATTACAGAGTACTAAAGTAATAAAGTGCGAAACTACGAGGGGTATTTAAAGTTTACCTATTATACAATAAATTTTTTCCAACATAAAAGATGGCAATTTGGTGACAATAGGAGGAGAAATTATCGACAACAACTAATGCTATGAATAACAACCCAATAATTTTTTTTTTTATAAAAAAATACAATAAAAATATTTTTTATAATTATGATAAGACATATATTTTTAAAAAGAGATATTTTGATTGATTTTTTACGGCCAAAGTTTTAAATGCCCGTCAGTACGGGCCGTATCCATCGTGCCGTACAGTGCCAACAAGTTATAGGCACAATACAGACCCCATGCCGATGGTACAATTCAAAATTCTCTATTCTTTAAAATAGTGAGTAATTTTCTGAATGAAGTTCAAAATATGTGATAAAAAGACATAATAAATAGTTAGAATATTTTGTTATAAAAAAAAAAAATTACGATATTATGGATCCGCACACAAGAATTTTTTTGACTGACATGCATCGGTATAATTCGTCACGTATCGTGCCGTACAGTACCGTACCGTGTCGATAAATTTTCGACAGAACCTGTGCCACGGCATTTAAATTCTTGGTTACGGCACGTCACCGATATATCCGGTTCACTTTAGAATTTTTTACAGAGGAGGGAACGAGGGGTGATTGGGTAATTTCGAGCGAGACGGAGCATCTGCCTCGAGAATATTTTCGAGAATATTTCCGAAGGGCGAGGGGAGGGGGTTTAATTTGTGCGGTGGGTCCCACTGACATTTCGCGTCCACTCCCCTGAGGTCGCGCCGTGGTGCCACGTGGGCGCGGCCTAAGTGGTCAAAAACCGGCGGCGCTCCCGCGCAGGTGCAGTGCAACCTGCAGCCCACCCATCTCATCATTTCCTCCCAGTCAGTCCCCCCACCGGCATGGACCAGATGGAGTGGTAATAATAAAAATTAAAAAATAACTGATCGTTCCTGCAGCGATGTTAACTCGATGGCCGATACCCGACTTAGAATCCTATTCACATTTTTAAGTTTTATTTCTTAACGAAATAAACGGTTTGATAAGCGCTAACTATCTCTCAAAAATAATAATAATAATAATAATACAACATATAGCCGCTTATAAATATATTTTTATTAAATTTAATCTTTTATATTTATTTCTATAAAAATTTAGTGTTATATGTACTGATATTAATATTTGTCCCTCTAATTTGTTATCCTTAAAACACTATAAATAAAATGACACTTTTGCCGGCCCAGGCCAACCGTTAGAATTATTAATTATGCAGAAATATCCTCGCAAAAATTCTCAATGGTCATCTTCTTTATTTCTATTATCACAAATAATGCAAGAGGGGTAATTAAAAAAATCAATTTATTTTATTTACTAATCGGTGTTAAGTATTTTATCTATAGATTATAGCTAACTATAATTTTCTAATGGATCCTAACAGTAGAGGTATATTTGACAGTAGAGCTAGATGGAGTATCTTAAGTTTTTTTTATATATAATTTAACAAAATTAAACGGATGAGCCGACAAAAAATGAGAAATAAAATCACAATATACTAAATTAATACACTTTAAACTATATAGTACTAAAATGAAAAAGTACGAAATCACAGAAATGATATTTGAAGTACTTTTACCCCATTATTTAATCACACACCACTATCTCAGGATAGAGATAAAAATGTAATACTGTAAATAGCATTTGGATGAAAATATGGGAATAAGTACAAGTATAGGGATAAGCAAAATAGCGTTTGGATAAAAATTGAGTTGTTTCCGGGGATAATAAAAAAAAAATATATTTGAATAGATTATATGGAATAAAAAAATAGTTGATAGTTTTATATAGAAAATAAAGATGTTGGTGAGAATAGTTATACCCGATTATTATAAATAATCGAGAATTACTATTTTCGAATAAAAATTAGCATTTGAGTATAAAGGGGAGATAAGAGGTTACTCCTATCCCTATCCCCTTTCCAAAGGGTGCCTAACAAGCTCTTACGTTTTGTAGATCACAGGTTCAAACATAGCAACTTAAACTATCATTCCAGGTAGGGATGTAAATGGATATGGATACCCGATTTTAACCTGAATTCAAACCCGACAGATATGGATTTTATCCGAGGTAAATGGATATGGATTTGGATATGAATATTAAAAATAAAAATCCGACGGATATGAATTTGGATATGGATATTGACTGTATCCGAACCGAACCGAACCCGAATCCGAATCCAAACCCGAACCTGAATACGAACAAAAATATGATATAATATATAAAAAAAATTCAAGTTTTAGATCCGAATCTAAATGCAAAAAAATACTTAAACTTTTGTAATCTAAACCAAAATATATATATATATTAATATAATTGGTAAATATTATTTTCGGGTTCGAGTTTTCGGGTTTAGAATCGGATTCGAATTTTCGGGTTTTTGGTCGGGTTCGGGTTTCGGGTTTTTGCTCGGGTTCGGGTTTGGATGTGGATTTTTAAAATCCATCGAATTCAGGTTCGGGTTCGGGTTTTGGATTTGGTAGTCGGGTTCGGGTTTTTAAAAATCCGACCCGAATCCGACCCGTTGACATTCCTAATTCCAGGAACCTAATAATAAGTGAATTTCTCATTTCCAAAACAATGGTCTATCTATAGACCTCGGTCCATGCAATTATTCTCTAAAATTGGACCCCACCAGTCCACATGCCATGGCATGACATGGATGTGATGATGATGTTTATAATAATGTCATGGCACGAACCAATCCAAATTAATCCCCCCTCCCAAAAAAAACAAAAAAAACAAAAAAAATAAAAACACTCTTCGGATCCGAAACCCGAACCGGGTCACATTCCCCCTCTTTCGCCCTCTATTTATATCCCACCTCAAACACAATCCATAGTGTAGAGAGAGAAAGAGATAGAGAGAGAGAGAGAGAGAGAGAGGAAAAGCAATGGGTGAGGTGAGTTTTTTTTTCTTTTTCTTTTTCTTAGGTTTTTATTTTTATTTTTGGTCATTTAATTGGTAATATTATTATTTTTTTTAATTTTTTTTTTTTTTTTTTGGGTGGTGTGTGTAGAAGGGAGAGAAGGGAGGAGAAGGGGAGAAGAAGAAGGGAGGAGGAAAAGACGGAAATGCCCCCGTGGTGTTGAAGACGGAGTTGCATTGCGAGGGGTGCGCATACAAGGTGAAAAGGGCTATAAAAGGAATTGAAGGTATTTTCTATTTTCTTTTTATTTCTAATCTGAAAAAAAAAAAAAAATTTGATTCCTTAACAAATAAAAGTGTAAAAAAAAAGAAAAAGAAAAAAGGCTAGGCATCTTATTTCTTAGATTCTGTAACTTTTCCCCTAAAATATTTTTTTAAAAAGGAAAAAATATATATTAGCATGCAAATCAAAGAGATACTTTAGTTAAACTTTTTAATTTATTACTGTTCTATTAGGATCGTTTGATTGGATATTATTATAAATACAGTATAGTCGAAGATGAAAAAACATGTAATTAGAAATGCTTTTATATTTTGATGCGCTACGAATGAGTAAAAAAATTTTAAAAATACTTTCAATCTTTTTTTTTTATATAATAAAATTACAATATTAATCAAATAGTAATTAATCAATCAAATAATTGTTTTGTTTATTTTATTAAAAAACAAATTTATTTAGAAATATGAATCAATTATAGTTTGAACTTGAATTTCGGATATCAACCGCTAAATACTTTACCGCTTGCTCTCGGATACCAACTTATATTTTTTATTTTTTATGTTTTTTTTTCAAGGGGTGGAAGGGGTGTCATTGGACATGGGAAACGGCAAGGTGACGGTGACGGGAAACGCCGATCCGTGGGAGATTAAAGAGAGGTTAGAAGCAAAGACGGGGAAGAAGGCCGACCTTGTTTCCCCCGCCAATCCCCCGAAAAAAACCAAAAAAATTAGTAGCAGCAATAATAAAAAAGACGATGACAACAAGAAGGACGGTAAAGTCCACGACGGTAAGAAGGACAGCGCCAATTTCTCCAAAGAGAGCGACACCAAGAAACCCAAAGAGGTGAAGTACACAAAAGCTCATAACCTATATTTTGTCGCTCTTTGTAAAAGTTAAATATAAAAATATATAAATATTGTTTTCTAACGGTTTAAGTTTTTATAATAAAATTGTCAGTAAGAAGAATAAGATAAAAACGTACGGAACTTATCTAAACTATGAATAGTTTTAAATTAGTCGTCGAAATTTATAAAATTTTAATTTTATTATCAAAATTTTTGTTTCGTGAAATTTGAGTCATTCATTACCATTTTTTATTTAATAAATAGACGACTATCGTGAACAAAAATGTATATACTTTAGATAAATTTTATATATTTTTGCTGACAAATAATATTAATTAATAATTATAGGACCGTAAAATAAATATTTTGGATGAAAGAATTATGTGCAATTCATTATCCATTAGATTTTTTTTTTAAAATAAAAGCCATTTTTATATTATTATTTATGTGAGGACCAAATTGTAGTATGGGGAAAGGACAAGGAGTTTGATACATTGCCCGCTAATTAATTAATTAACTAATGCTGCGTTTAAACTAAGTTAATTAATGGTTTATTTATTAGTTAATCATGTGGCTTATCTGTAATTTTCTGAATTAACAGTTACCGGTGTCTACGGTGGTTCTCAAAATTCGACTCCATTGTGAAGGGTGCATTGACCGAATCAAACGAACCATCTCCAAAATTAAAGGTAATAATAATAATAATAATAATAATAATAATATATTTTTTAATTAATCTTATTTTTAATTAGGACGTTAATTTGTACTTACTTGGGTTAAATATGTGAAAGACCCCTCTACTATAGGTTATTTTCAAAACGGATACTTTTAACTTTGTTTTTTTTTTAATAATATATTTGTGTGTTTTTATTAAATAAATTGATAGATCTATGAAATTAAGCAGTGGTTTATATTTGATTTAGCTGCTTTTAGTATTTTTTTAAAGTTGATGGGGGAGATTTAGAATGCTTTGATATTCAAAATTTTAATTTGGTATAGTTTCTAACTAATTTTTAATTAGCAAATTAAAATTTGTAACAATAACTTAAAATTTGAAGTTCAAATTATCACCCATGTGAAAGGTTGAGGACTATTTTGAGTGCTATTAACATTTAGGGGAAATTTCAAATATTACTTCAGTAGTTTCGTATTTTTTTATTTAAATACCGTATGATTTAAAGTTTCTTAATTTAGTATTCCACAATTTTATTTTTCTTTTTTTTATTATTCCTTCACTAATTTTTTTTTTATTAAATTAGTAATTTTTGTACTTAAGTAGATATTCGATAAACTTAGATATAACATCTGAAAGTTTTTGATATGTAATTTAATAAAAAATTATATATATATATATATATATATATATATATATATATATATATATATAATTTAAAGAAGTGAAAAAAATAAAATTATAAGATATTAAATTTATATATTTTAAATTATAGAATATTAAAGTGAAAAGGTGTAAAATTATATAAGGAAGTTTATTCTAATACCTTATTTATTTAAAAAAAAAGGACTAGGGGGCTTGTTCGCACAGAGTCTATAGTTGAGGGGTCTCCTTATTTTTCTTTGTTTTTTTCACTTAATACCTACCTACTAGAAGTTGCGTGGTATATATATATTTTTTGTTTTACCTGAAATGCCCCTGGCGTTGGGCGGTTATTACGATCGTGCCCTGATCGTTGATCATCATCATCATCATCTTCCTCTCGCTCGCTCGGTCGCAGGGGTGGAGGAGGTGAAGGTGGACGCGGCGAAGGATCTGGTGACCGTGAAGGGCACCATGGACCCCAAGTCCCTCCTCCCTCCTCAAGGACAAGCTCAAGCGCAGCGTCGACCTCGTCCCCCCCTCCAAGGACAAAGAGGACAAGAAGGGCGGCGGCGGCGGCGGCGGCGGCGGAGGAGGAGAGAAAGCCAAATCTCCGGCGCCTGCTCCGGCGCCGGTGGCGGCGGCGGCGATGGCGGGGGAGGCGAGCAGGTTCGAGTACTACGCGCCGTACGGGTACGGGTACCGCATGGAGATGGCGCACGCGCCGCAGCTCTTCAGCGACGAGAACCCTAACGCCTGCGCCGTCATGTGAGAACGGCGATCGTCGTCGTCGTTGGAGGAGACCTGCGCAGCGTCACCGTCCCCCCGGTGAGGTTACCCGCGCTGTTAGGGTTCTGTTATTAGCGCTTTTTATTTATCTGTTTCTTTTTTTTTCTTTTTTTCCTTTTTTTCTGGGGGGAGAAAAAGAAAAAGAAAAAAAAATATTGTGCATAGAAAATGGTGTAAAAATTAGGGCATTTGTTTGGGTGGTAGTTTGTGTTTGTTGTTTTGGTTTTTGGGTGGAGTTTAATCCAATTTTGTTTGTATTTTTCTTTTTCTTTTTTTTTTCTTTTTCTTTTTTTCTGTTTTTTCCTATTTTGGTTTTTTGGTAGAATGAGAACTGGTGTAAGATTTATATCTAAGGATGATTATTAATATTAGATTTTTTTTTTTTTTTTTTTTTTTTTTTTTGGCTCGCTAATCTTTGATTCCGAAGCTTCCACTATCACGGGTTTTTGGAAGCTTCCACTATCACTGTAGGAATTTCATTAGATCGAATTCGGAGTAGATCTTAAAAACTCAGAATCCCAACTGACTCCGACTCCACATTTGAAATTTGAATTCACACTTCAACCCCCAACGGATTTTAAAAATTTATACCCAAATTCAAATCCATCCAAACAACCGAAACCCGAAATAATTATTTTTTTTCAATATTTCAAAATATATCCGAAACAATTGTTTTTTTTTTCAATATTTCAAAATATATTATATTAAATTTAAAATTTTAAAATTCAAATTTAAACATAATATTAAATTTTCATTTACATACTATATATAATGTAAAAAAATTAGGGTTCGGATCGGATTCGAATTCGGGCCGATTACAGTCAAAATCTATATCCATACCTATATCTACAGGGTTTTTATTTTTAATATCTATATTGAAAATCATACATATTTAGTATCGAGTAAATTCGCTTCGCTCATATTCAAATTCGCTTTTGGATATTCATACCCATTAACATTTGGATCCCACTTAAGTTTTGTCTACGAGAGTGTCAGTGGGTTGCCTGGGAATTTCTAGAGTCTTCTAGAACTCATTTGACTTTTTCAAATTCAACTCCTCTGCTATAAAGCTATTCCATAATCGAACCCTCAGTTTATTAATTTAATATATTTATCAATAGATGCGATAGAATAACTAGTTTTTTATAAAAAATTTAATCTAATTGACTTAAATTATCTAATTTAAAAACCTAAAAGATAACACAGAGTAAATTGAAAATTTTTTTTGCAAATTTACTCATCTCTTTAATGAATAAAATTTGTAAATTTAGGTTAACGAAGGGATCATGCAATAAATGTTACGTAACGTAATCGACTGGTGCATACTCTAATTGCACGTAATAAAAAAAAAAAATCGAGGTTCGTATTTTATTATTATTATTATTGAGATTATTATTCAATTATCCAATTGGACTTGACGTGGAACAATTGATGTGTAGTTAATTAAGGGTAAAAATTTCTGGATAGTACCTGTACTATCACCATATTGCATTTTAGATTTTCAAACTCTTATTTAAACATTTATCTTTTTAAAATTTTAAGCATTTCAGTTTTCAAAATGATAATCATGAAAAATAATTAAAATATTTTTTTATTCTTAATGATGTCCAAATAATTATTATAAATATCCAAATAATTATTTAAAATATACTGTAATTAGAAAGAAATAAGATGGAAATTTTAACAATAATAAAAAAGGCATTTCATGTTCAAAGTATAAAGTAATAAAGTAAATTATTATATGTAAAGTTTAATGACTAAACCGGTTAAGCAAAATGTATATGGACTAAAGTGTGATATCCAAATAACATTGGACCTAGTTTTTACATATATTATTATTTTACACTATTTAATAAATAATAATTCTTCAGATGTTACGTGACGCATTAATATGCACGAGTGCTATAAAAATCAACTATTACGTATTTGGTCTCATCGAGTTAGAACGTTTCGTACGGATTTTATAGTCCACAAAAGATTATATTTATTTTTAGTGTTATTAATTATTGTCCCTACATGTCATTTTCTCTTTTAATTAATTTTTCTCATTGAAAATTTTCTCTCTGTTTTTTTATTTAGGGACTCGTTTCATTTGGAAACAATTTTAGAGATGTAACATTTATATCCATAATAAAAAAAATAAAAAATTTAGTGATTAAAATAATTCATACTGTATGTCGAAATTTCGTTCTATCTATATTCGGCAACGAAGAAAAATTTGTCAGAGTAAACTAATATGTTTGAGTAAAATAATATTTTTATAATATTTAGGGTAAACAAGTAATATTCAGCGACAACAGCTAGGTTATTATACTGGGGCAATTATTTATATATTGGGGCATTTATTTATCTTAAAATGCTAATTTTAAAAATATTTTTTTTTACGTTCTAATATATTTTAAATATATCTCTAAAGTTAGAATCTATTAATGAACTGTTAGCAATAGCTGTTATTTCTATAAAATTATTATTTTGTTTTTTCAAATATACTTTTCTACTTGTTGGTAGCCGAATGTCCCGTCCTTTGACCCGGTCAAAGATTTTTTTCGAGAAGCGTGTCGGAATGCGAAACGGCTAAGGATAATGACTCTCGAAGTTTATTCCCTACGACTGTATCAAACGATTCGGCTGACGAGAGATCGAGCCAACCGGGTTAGAAAACTCTATTCAAACTTCGGTTCGGCCGAATGAGTCGAATGTACGAAAAAGACCGGGAACAAAGCCGGGGGAAGAACAGAATGGTTAACACGGCACAATATCTGGTCGGCCTGAATAGCCGAAGATGACTTTCTATTGAATGAATAAGAGGAATTATAAGAAGAGATGTTTAGTCTACAACAGAGTGATACCCGTAGGCCAGACAGACTCCAGAATTTTACTTGAGCAAATTACTCCTAGAAAAATACGATAAATGTAGAAAAATAAAATGCGATAAAATAAATATGGCCTTTTGTTCACATGGGAAAAGATCATTTTTTAGGATATCATGAGCCTATTTATAGATCGCCCCTGGATAGGTTATAGTCCTTGCATGATTGGTCATTAATATCTCCTGATATTTCGGACCACCTCCAGCCGATCAAAATCGTTTGCAACTGCTTACGGTTGTTATAACTTCCTCATTATAGTGCGGTTTGTGTTTCTTCTGGTACTCCTGATGTACTACCGATGCACGTACTGAAACCGCTGTCCTGATGTGGACCGGACGTGCTCGCTGTTCGCGCCGAATTAGCTCAACACTACTATTACTAACTTTTCTTATTTGCCCTTATGTTAGGGGGCACAAACCGGATTTTGCATTTTGTACTTTTCAAATATAACATTCTTCCATCATCAACATTTTTTATTTACCTTTAAGTTAAGGATAAAAGAGGTATTTTAATTTTTTTTTAACTCTGATAAATATTTAACTCATATTTAATTAAAAATTAACATAACGGGCGGTAACTGAAGAGATATTTAGAATAACTGAGGAATATATGAGTGGTATATTGGAAAGAAAGAAAAAGTAAATAAAATATTTTCGAAATTTTGAAGGGGTATATATATATATATATATATATATATATACAGACAATTATCTCTACATTGTAAGGCTATATATGCATGCAATAATAAATGTAAAATAAAATAACAAACAATGATTAATAATATTTGAGCAATAATTAAATGCATTTTTTTAGGAGTATTTACGCAAAAAGGTCCAAACTTTTGGTACTTATTTTAGCATATTTCTCATGTTACCTTTCTTATGATTCATCATGATCTGTAAGATCAGATTCGGATATACATAAACAAAATTATCTTTCTAAAGGTGATGATATATTAATAACTTTTCAATATTTGTTTTGCATGTACAGATTATATATTATATACTACTGCCGAATCTGATCAAGTTCAATCAATTTTTAGAGTTATGAGAATTAATGGAATTGTTAGAACTATTACCTTTTTCAAATTTTCGTAGCAACAATTAAAAGCTTCTAATCTAAAGCCTCACATAGTAGTGATCGTAGGTTAAAAATGACCACAGATGCTGTACTGCATGACATTTATCTCTCATCATTTCGATTAATATTTGATTCTGATGTCAATTATAACGATCCGATCCGCTAGCAATAATAATTTATTAGACTTACCCCATCGGTCCAAAATATTTAAACTAAATTATTATTATCTCATTAGACTTGTGGCGACTTTTTACGGAAATATTTCTGGCAAAAAATAAAAATAAAAATTAAAAATAAAAAGCTTAACCCCACACTGTGGTGGTGGAAGTGCTTTTACGCAGCATAGTGGCATGTAATGATGGTAGCCCATGTTGCAGCCCGCACAAGCTCCACAGTGCAAGCCTGGCTAACCAAAAGCACTTTTCAGCAGCTTTTTCTTTTTTCTCTCTTTTTATTTTTATTTTTTTTTTATTTGGGTAAATATTCAAGTATCATTCATATATATATATATATATATATATATATATATATATATATATATATATATATATATATATATATAATTTTAATACTCTATAATTTACAATATATCACTTTCATATCATGTGGTTTCATTTTGTCTTTTCGTTCACCCTCCGTTAATTTTTTTGTAAAGTCAGTGACAAAATTAAAATTATAGAGTAACAAAGGAGTTGTGCTGGTATGCTTATGGAAGTACGGAGGCCTCCGTATTTCTATTTTATTTTCGATGTTCGGACTTTCGAATCGACGATTGGCTCTGTTAGAGTTGATCTAGAGTATTTGAAGTACCTAGAAAATAAATTTTGCGTTTTTTCGATATCATTTGCGTAGTGATCGAAGGTGCTTCGTGCTTCCATAAGTTTAAATACTCTAGATCAAGTTTAACGGAGTCAATCGTCGATTCGAAAGTCTGAACATCGAAAAAAAAATGGAAGCACGGAGGAGCCCTTCGTGCTTCCATAAGCATCCTAGCCGCACTCATAACAAAGTGAAAATTTATCCTAGCCGCACTCGTAACAAAGTGAAAATTCGATAAACCACAAAATACTAAGGTGAATATTCGATAAATTATAGACGAGATATTTAAAAATTTTTATATATAATTTAACGAAGAGTTTACGGAGGCGTTGAGGAACAAAAATAAAATAAAATCATAAAATATTAAATAAAAAAAAGCACAAAACTACATAAATAATATTTGAAAATTTTTTTCCCACGTAAAAGAGAGGGATCATAGGAGCAGGGAATCTCAAATATGCATTCTCCTGTGGAGAACAATTCACATAGCCTTTTACAGGATCTAGGAAAAGGTAAAAAATAGCCTAACTTTTTTATTTTCTTTTTAGGTTAATGATAATATTATTATTCTTTAAATATAATTGACGGGTCAATTTTATAATCGACAGTAATCGAGTTTTAGCATTACTGATCTTTCTTGAGCTTTTATTGAAACTTTACTATGGTTTCCACACTTTAAGTAAACAATTAATTAATGTTCTGAATTATTAGATTTGCTCTTTGTTATGATCCTTAATTTGAAAAAAATAAAATTTCACTTTAATTAATTATTCAATTTCTATGCAAAGAAGATTTTTCTAAAAAGAAAAATAAAGAAGAGAAAATTTTGAGTGCGAACAAAAAAAAAAAAAAGAGATAGAGAATTCAGAAAAGCCGCACGTATAGTTAGCCATACATATGAATCAAATGCATGTAATAAAATAAAAAAATATTTTTCTTAAATTTTAGAATATTGAATGTTCAACATAAAAGTTTGAGAACCGAAATAAGCTCAGTACGTAGTGTTTATTCTTTAACATTTAGAAATACCAGCGATAATCATTCGCTAGCTGCTGTGACATGTACAGACTAATTCATCAACTATATATATATATTTTAAAATACTTTTTGAGATTATATATGCTAATTAATAATGACTTTTTCTTTTTGGCTCCCTCACTTTTATCACATGATTGCTTTCTCATTTCTGGGAAAGCTCCTAAAAGCACAAAGCTACTAAAGAAGTTTTATTCTTTTGTTTTTGGCCATATATCCCCAGTAAATGGTCCACCACTCCAGCACACTAGTGTCAGGTTCCCTTTTGGCCTAAATTCCTAAACAAAGTGAGTACAAACTTATATGTTCTCATTCTAACTGTCATACAAATTTTGAATAAAAATTCCTAAACAAAGTGAATATCTCATTCCTTTGACTCACCCCTTGTCTAATGGAGTTTTGAGTACATTACAGCACAGAGACCCCATAACATATATACTTGTGTTTGAAATATATATATATACACAGAGTAGGGCTACTATACTATTATGAGTAGTAGAGTCCTACTACTCATAAGTTATTTTCGATGATAGAGCTTCCGAATCGACGATCCACTCCGTTAAATATGATCTAGAGTATTTAAAACTTCTAGAAAATAAATTCTGTAATTTTTTGAAATCATAATAAAGTCCATCAAATGGGCATAAAATGAACGGCCGAAATCGAACGACGTCCTAAAAATAGATGATCGGATCCTTCAATTTAAGATCGGAGTTATTGATTTTTATCTAGGTAGTGAATAGAATTTTCTATCAAAAATTCAATCTAATTCAATTCTTTTACACCGTTAAACTAGCAAGTATCCCATACCGCCGTTAAAAATTGTCAATTTTGTGAGTTTTTGATCGTAAGGTAAATGATATCGAAAAATTACGAAATTTATTTTCTAGAAGTTTTAAATACTCTAGATCATATTTAACGAGTGGATCGTCGATTCGGAGGCCCCATCATCAAAAACAACTTATGAGTAGTGTCTACTACTCATAAGAGATATAGTATTCTACTCTATATATATATATATATATATATATATATATATAGAGAGAGAGAGAGAGAGAGAGAGAGAGAGAGAGAGAGAGAGAGTTGAGCTGAAATGCTATCAATAGCAAACGAGCTTTATTAATTGCCATCAATTTATTTTCAATGATAGGGTCTTCAAATCGACGATCGATATTATTGAACTTAATCTATACCATTTGAAGTATATATAAATTAAATTTTAAATCTTTTCGACATTATTGACTTACTGATTAAAGGATTTGAAAATTTATAATTTTAATGGCCAATAATATGAGGTGTCGTTTAACGGCGTAAAGATATTCAAATCAATTGAATTTTGGTTAAATTTTTTTTAAAAAAACTATTTATAGAAAAATCTATACTCATCTTTATTACAAGATTTCTATCAACACTTTTTAAAGAATATTCATTTTCAAATGCTCATTTTTTTGTCCACTTGATAGATAAGAGAACAATATCGAAAAAATATGAAATTTGATTTCTAGAAACTTCAAGTAGCATAGATCATGTTAAACGATACCGATCGTCAATTTGGAAGCTATATCATCAAAATAACGAACATAAACGAACACACAGCGCCACAATAATAAGATTTACAATGATTTACCTTCTCTCTCTCTCTCTCTCTCTCTCTCTCTCTCTCTATATATATATATATATATATATATATAATTTTTGTACCACGATCTTGGACTTGGGCTGGACAAAATTAAGCAGGCCAAAAAATAAACAGTTACTTTTGGTCCCTAAACTACATATGCAATTAGAAGTTAAGGGAGCAGGGAGGAAAAAAAAAAATAAAAAAAAAAATAAAAAAATAAAAAATAAAGTTGATAATGTATATCAATCCAAAAAGGCCAAAAAAGTTGAGGGCCGCGAAAATTAATTCTTGAAAATGGAGGGATACATATGTAAATAAAAAGCCCTTGTGTTGAGTAACATGCTCATTTGTCCTGTTCCATTACGTACGTGTTTTAGTCTCTTAATTAAAAATTAAAAAAATGTTGCTTGTTTAAGTGTAAACTTAAAACGAACTTAATTAAGCAGCCGCAATGATGTCACCATCTTTATCCATCTGAGATTTAATTAAATTTTTATTAAAATCTATGAGCATAGTTTGAAGTGGATATAACATAATTAAATATTTTACTATAATATTTTATATATTTTATATTTTACATAAATAAATAAATAATATATATATAATTTTTTCTTCGGGTTTGGGTATACACAAAATCCATATCCGTACCCATATCCGTCGGATTTTTATTTTTTATATCCATAACCAAATCCATATCTGTTTAGCTCGGATATACCCGCCCCGTTCGGGTTCGGGTTCGGATAATTTTTCGGGTATCCATACCCATTGACATCCCTATCTCCAACCAAACAAAATATTATTTTATCCACTATCATTCTTATCCCACCTACTCCAACCAAATACTATTTTTTATTATCCTGAACTAACTCCAGTCTCCAACCAAACATAAAAATACTCTAACCCCACCTTAATCCTAAACTTAATTCTATTCCTGAAATAACTTAGTTTTTTCTTAACCCTGAATCAAACGGTAGCTAACTTATTCTAGAATGAAGTAGAAATCTCTTGTTGGCAAAATAAGATATTGTTAAATCTTCTTACTGCACAATAATTTTTTTTTTAAATTTTTTTTTAGACGAAAAGTAACATATTTCTCGCACAACAAACACACGAACAAGAACGATATTTCGAGTAACAATCACTAAACTAACTATAGCGATTGCTGCAAAGCCTAACACGATTATACACTGACACATTGAATCTGTTTATTTCCTTTTATATCATTGATTTTGCCATCAAAGTCGTGAGATCACTTAAAAACTCTTATTAACGGCCGTAAAAAATTCAACCTTTCGACTTCGATACGGGTGGAAAGAAAAGTCGAGTTTACAAAACTTACGAATATTCGAAACTTTTTACTTCCAAACAATCCTGCAGTGGCTTGAAACAATAAAACATACCATTACCATTCATCAATTGTAGGGCCAATTAAATGGTGGGGCCCACCCATCTATTGGAGTGACGTCATCCCAATAAGAACGCCGGTCTATGGACCGGGTCTTCGAAAAGATTTTTTTTTTCTTTTTAAATTTGATAGTCACAATTTTGGCATTCCAATTAATTTTGGCGAATTTGAAAATTTTGAATTTCGAAAAAATTAAAAAATTCAGAAAATACTCGGTGATATTTAGGTTAATAAGACATGAATACGCAGAATTAAAAAAATATATAAGCATATATATAATTCATATGCTTTTTTTTTTTTGGGTCAAATTTATGTCTATAATTGGTTAAAATACAATAAATTATTCACTTGGTGTGGATTAATATGAGAAATATTTATTAAATTAATTAATTAATTTACTGTTTATTCATTAGTTTTGTATTTTTTTATATTAATATTTAAAATTATTGATATAAAAAAAATACTGAAAGTTATAATTAAATCTACTTGATGAGTTATTAAGTTCTTTTTGTACTCATAAGTTTTCAATCGTTAGATCTACACTTTTCACCATTTTCATTCTTAGATCATATTATTCAATCACTTAACCACCCAGTTAGCCCTAATAAAGGATCATACGATTTATCCGTTGGATTATATTTTTCTTTGGGGTGCTGTAGAAATTATGTGAACAAACAAAATATAATAATTCTGAAGCTGAAGAGAAAGATTTACAGACATTGGTATTCGAGACCAGTTCAATCCTAGTTGATTCACATTTCTATAAGTTTATTTCTAAATGAAATAAAGCGGCGGATAGCGTCACCATCTCTCTCTCTCAAAAAAAAAAAAAAAAACAAAATATTTTTTCTCATGAAATGCATTTTCTTTGTAGTCCAAATTAATAACTCATAAAGTAGATTTAATTAAATCCTAGTAGTCCAAATTAATAACTCATAAAGTAGATTTAATTAAATCCTAGGTTTGCCACGCATCGAATAAGTCGTAGATGGCCAAACACATGCACCTTTTTTTATGTTTAAAGGGTCCCGTAATTAAGTTGGACAGTGTTCTACAACCTTCTAGCTACCATGATACAAAATAGTTGGAAAATATTGTTAAAGAATCATTAGTTTAATTATTTTCACTAATATTTGTAGTATATATCTATAATGAAAAGTTTTAAAAGCATTCTTAAATTTTTTTTAGAGAAAATAGGTCGGCAAATTAGGTTATTTTTTTTGAGAGATAGATAGTATGCTATCTGTTTGGTTTATTTCATTTAGAAATAAATTTAGATAGAAATATGGATCAACTAGAATTCGAACTTGGGATCTCGGGTACCAATTATCAAATTCTTTACCACTTGCGCTGGGAGGGTCGGTGGCACAATAAGTTATTGCTTTTCCAAACTATGCCTTAACCCTTCAAATCAAGTTTATCGGAGCTCCGACAAGCTCGTCTTATGGTGATATGAATAGTTACTCCATAGCAAATATTAGGTCGAGCCCGGGTTCAACTTGTTGGTCTCGCGACAATAAGTCCAGAAGACCAAGGTTTCGTTTGGGATTATCGGAAGATTGCATTATATGTGATGAGAATGTTAGAAAAATATATTGTTTCTTGCCGTACGTAATATTGCGTTCCGCATATCGCGATGAGTCAGTTATAATATGTTTTCTGCAGTCCCACCGGAGAACGTAAAAATATATCCTTGTATGCTTTTACCCCAACTCTATTTTATCTAATAATGTTAGACGAGTCTCAATACCAAACTAAGCCTAATAAGTTGAGTATGACTGCGGTCCACAAAAGATCTAACGGCAAGAGGCCCAACAATAGACCTATCGTTTAGATGAATTGAATTAGGTCGAAATTCGTGAGCACTGTAATTGAATTCTTAAGCTATTAGGCAGTATTTGGATTGGGGATAAGAAGAGGGATAATTCCTTATCCCTCTTTTTATACCTAAACATAAATTTTTTATTCGAGAATAGTAATTTTCAGATTCCTAAAATAAGCTGGTATAACTATTCTCACCAACACTTCTATTTTCTATATATAATTACTCACTATTTTCTTTATTCCATATTATCTATCCAAACGTTATTTTTTTTATTTCTGAGAACAACTCAATTTTCATACAAATACTATTTTGCTTATTCCTATACTTGCATATATCTTTGTAATAGTTAATTTTTATTTATATCCGAACCAAAAGGTATGGTAAAATCTCAAAAGGCTCGTACCACATACCCACCTTTATGATTTAGGTTGGATATATATTAAAAAAAAAAAAAAACTTATTCACTTCTATATATATGGACAACTCCCTTTTTATATATATTTTAATGATTTTCTTTTTTAAATTACTGCAACAAAGAGATGCACATGGCCAAATGCATAATGCATGTTGTCCTCCTCGTTTCACGCTTGCGTTGCCCCAGGAATGTACGAAGCTTTCTCCTCCACATGCATTTGGGGGAATAATTAATAATTTACCAACTTTGATTTGATTATTGGAATATATATTGTGTTTGCTTTTAGAAATATATATATATATATTTATATCAATCACGGATTTAATTTCTTTTTTTTTTTTTTTTTTTGAAAAAAAGTAACCCGTTTCATTCATAAAGCGGGATGAATTAAGCATACAGGCTGGAGGCAACTGCGGCCTCCGAAAACGGCAAAAGGTGAAAACAGAAAAAAGAAATTAAAAAGAAAATAAAAAGAAATTAAAAACAGTTGAAACCATGATAGCTAGGTCAACCCAGTAAGCTCCAGTCACTTATCATTCTGGTGATGCGAGCAATTGATCGAACTGCGTTGGGTGCGGCCCGAAAGATAACCGAGTTTCTGTCCGTCCAAACCACCCACCAGCTGCCGCGCCAAATGAGTTAAGCCTTTGGATTTCTCTATAGCAGAAGGGATTTCAGATACTTTGACCCAAAGCTCGCTGGCCTCTCCCGTGATATCTGGGAGAGCTTGGAGGTCCGCCATGGAGAAAAGGAGGAATCGAACGAAGACACAGTTGGTGAAGAGGTGCACATTGCTTTCAGGGAGAACCCCACAGAGCACGCAGAGCGGGTCTACGGACATACCTCTGGTGAGCAGTCTGTCAAAAGTGGGAAGTCTCTTCCGTAGCAAAATCCAGATGAATGTCTTGATTAATTTTGATTGGTATCTTCAACTTCCAGATGTGCTGATTCCACTGATCTCTACAGCCGCTGTCTGTGAGGAACTGATATTGGGATTTGACTGTGAACAAATGGTTAGTAGTCCACCTCAATTGACAATGAAGCTTTTTAATGATTCAATCGGTTTACAAACTAGTCGAACTAATCAACCAGTAGTGAAATGCGTTGAATCTTGAACTAGTAACATTTTGCGTTTAATTTTAAACTTTGTACTTAATCATTTCATTATAGCAAATAAATTATTCTGAATTTTACTTTATTGTGATAATGTAAATGCAATTAATCTTGAGTACTCTTTAAGTATTCAACCGTTCATTGTTTGCATATGAATCAAACAAAGTTATGTTTTCTAACATAATTACATAAAAATTAACTGCCTGAAATTCGTGCGTAGCTACTCAAATCACATGCTATATACAATGGGACCCCATCAGCCTAACCGCACATCTATTAATCCAAGGGCTAAATATTTACAAGTACTAATGACTTTGTACTTTTAAAAACATAGGAGCTCAATTTTATATATATATATATAATCAGGCTACTATACTATCTATAGTACGCGAGCTCCCGTACTATAGTATTATTTTCAATTTTAGGGCATCCAAATCAACGATCCACGATCTTAGGGCGTCCAAATCAACAATACATATATGTTAAAATTTGTCCACATTTTGACGTATGTATCTTGTTTATATGTGACTACACCGCTTGACTAAGATATAACAAATCAGTTGGATACAAGTACGTATACGTTATTCATACATTCTCAAAAAGGAGTATATAATAATAATATATATTCATATATATTGTGTCTCTTAAATAAAGATTATGTTGAAAATTATATTAAAATACAGGTATATATCATGTGTGACGTTTTGAAATTACAGCTTCATTAAAGTATTTTGTCACATATAAGATCTATAATATAAATGTACAATTTTGCTACAAAAGCAAATTAATAAAAGAGCTCAACTATAGAAGAGGATACACGTACCTTGTGAGAGGGAAAGGGACAAATTAAGGGTACGAATATGACGAGGGAAAGAGTACACCAAATCCAAAAGTGGGTGTATTATTGATGATTTGTTGTCTTTATGAGCTTCACTAATAATATTCCATGGTCAATCAAATATTTATCTTCAGCTAATTAATTAATTATTTATTATATACCCTTATTAACTAATTAAACTACTATTTGGGATCTTAATTAGTCACTAAATCTCTAGATGATCGATGGTGGTAAACTTTAATTTGTTATTATTATACTTCATCATTAAACTCTATTTTCTATTTTAATTGTTCAATATATTTTATTATTATTATTATTATTATTATTATTATTGTTATTATTAATTTTTTCTTGGCAAAAAAATGATATCGTAAAACAATCCAATAATAATTTGGTTTAATCATTAATCATCTACTATATTATTTATTAGCGCACATTCCTCATTAATACCCCGTGATCCAATTATAATTTGATTCAATCACACTAAATAAAACTTGAATTAATAAATATATGATCTAACTAAAACTTTATATTTAGCTCAACGACCATCATCGCAATTTCGTGAGGAGCTCTCGAATGAGTCGGATTAGGGTGAGTAATTGAATCATGATGTGTGTAAATCTCAAAGCAAAATTAATTTATTATTATAAAAAATTTCGTTATTATTATTATTTGTTTTATGAGGCTTGGGAGAAGCATTCCTAAGTATATGAACGGTCAAAATATTTTCAATGCTCTCTTTTATATTTGTTTATATTAGACTTATCTAAAATATTCCTAATTTTGTTTAAATCTCTATTGTTATGAGATTTAGTTAGAATACGACTAGAATTAATCCTCTGCACGCTATAGCCTATAAATATATGATGAATTGATCGTAAATAATATACAAAGAAAATTAGAACAATCTCTTTGTAGAAATTAGGGAGATTAAGAAATTTGTAAAATAAATCGAGATATGATCTGAGCAATTGCGACATAAATTTCGCTGGAAAATTAAGGTATGTCAATTTTATATATGTGGTTTTTCATCATAAATTAATTCATAATTTTCAACAATATCAAAATACTTTATCGAAGAATAAATTGCACCATTATTTTAAATTTTTTTTTTTATTCGGGGATAAGTAAGCCCATTTATTACTGAGGGATAGGTACAAGTATGAGGATAAGAGTAATTTTGTGTTTGGGTGAAAATAGGGATAATGATAGGGGATAAAGGGATATAAGGAAATGGTATTTGGGGATAAGAGGATAGTGAGGTGGTGAAATATGAAAATTACTAAACTACCTCTTAGGGATAAGAGGATAGTGAGGTATTTGGGGATAAGAGGATAGTGTTTGAATTGGGGACAACAGTTCCAAAAAAAAAAAAAGTTGTTTGGGGATAAGATTGGGGATAGCAGGATATCCCCCTTGCTATCCCCAATCCAAACACTGCCGTGTCTTACCTTTTTTTTTAAATTTTTTTTTTTAATCGAATATATCTTATTATTATTATATATATATATATATATATATATATATATATATATATATATATATATATATATATATATATATATATATATATATATATATATATATATAGTCTGGGATATTATCGATAGCAAATGCGTTTGGTCTTTATTAAGTTTCTACGATTAGATTTAACCTTTGACTATTTCATCCGTTAGATTATACTATCGATAGCACCATGCATTTGGTGCTATTAAGTTTTCTAGGTTAGATTTAACCTTTGACTATTTCATCCGTTAGATTATACTATTAAACCAACAATTTAGCCTGGAGTGATGGCATCATCAGTACATTTTTTAATCGAGGGCAGCCTAATAACACCAAATCTTGGTCTTATTGATAGTATTCTAACCTAGGTATATATATATATATATATATATATATATATATATATATATATATATATATATATATATATATATATATATATATATATATATAAAATTCACAAATTAAAGCAAGAAGGGCATTACCGTCATTTAATTAGAACTCACAATGACCAGGTCAAATCTCCCTTCACAAACCGCTCCCCCATATCTCTCACCACGACCTCACACAACACAGTTCAATTCCATTCACATCTCTTTCTCTCTCTCTCTCTCCCTCTATGAGAGCATAAGCATGGAAACAATGGTGGTGAATGATCCCAACATGAAGAAGCCCCACGCAGTGGTGATCCCCTACCCCCTCCAAGGCCACGTGATCCCCACCGTCCACCTCGCGACGATGCTCGCCGCCCGCGGCTCCGCCGTCACCTTCGTCAACACCGAATCCATCCACCACCACACCATCCTCTCCCACCAAAACACCCGCAACAACAACGGCAACGGCAACGGCGACGACAACCACGACGATGATATATTCGCGGGGGCGCGAGCGTCGGGCCTCGACATCCGATACGAGGTCGTGAGCGACGGCCTCCCCGTGTCCTTCGACCGGTCGCTCCACCACGACCAGTTCATGCAGGCCATGCTCCACGTGCTCTCCGCGCACGTCGAGGAGCTCCTGCGGCGCATCGTCGCCGACGCCGACCCCCCCGTCACGTGCCTCGTCGCCGACACCTTCTTCGTGTGGCCGTCGGCGATCGCCAAGAAGCTCGGCATCCCCTACGTCTCCTTTTGGACCGAGCCCGCGATTATATTTACACTGTACTATCACATGGACCTCCTCATCAACAATGGCCACTTCTCTTCCAAGGGTACGTACCTACCTATATATATGTGTTGTTCTTTTTTTTCTTTTTACTTTTCTTTTGAATAAAACTATATATACGTACATAACTATAAAATTAGGCTAAAATATTATTAATAGCTTCAAATATAGTTAGAACTAACCGAAATTGGTGTTAGAGAATAATATTAAACAAATCTAAACTTATAAAAAAAGAAAAAAAAAAAGGACCAAAAAGAAGAATTTCATTCCATAAATATAAGGTAAAATATATGTAAAAATTTAAAAATTAAAGTTATTTAAGCCAAAGTACGTACGTACATAGGCCAAGTTGCAATATCAAAGTAACAGTTATTTCATATAGAAATAGCAATATTTAATTAAAAGTTTTAAGTTTAAATAAAAGTATAATAACATTTTTTATTTGGCATTATGTGAAATAAAATTACCATAGATGTAGATCGTTCAATGCCTCACATATATATATAGCACAATAAGATTTTGGTTGGATGCAAAATTAATATCTGTTTTCATTAATTTGAGATTGCAAAGGTCTAAATCTCTAATCAAGAGAGCAATTAATACATTAAAACGATGGCGAAAAACAATTTGTTTTTAAACTTCTGTGCACATTTTTTAATTGAATTTTGTTATTTCTTGTTAAAATATTTGTGCAAACATGAAATTTTCTTTTTTCTTGTGTTTTTTAATAATTGGTGACAATATTGGTAAAAATTAAATAGAGAAAAATCGGACGGATACGATTAGCTACATACCAGGAGTGGCGTCGATCGAGCCAACCGAGCTAATGTCGTACCTACAGGAGAGCGACACGTCATCAGTGGTCCACCAAATCATCTTCAAGGCTTTTGAAGACGCCAAGGGCGCGGACTTTGTGCTCTGCAATACCGTATACGAGCTAGAGTCTGACACAATCTCAGCGCTGCAAATTGAGAAGCACTTCTATGCAATAGGCCCTATCTTTCCTCCGGGATTCACCCGCAGCCCGATCGCGACGAGCCTGTGGGCGGAGTCCGACTGCTCTCACTGGCTCGCCGCGCAGCCCCCCCGGTCGGTCCTCTACATCTCCTTCGGGAGCTACGCGCATGTCAGCAAGCGCGACCTGCACGAGATCGCCCGCGGCTTGCTGGCTAGCAAGGTGAGGTTCATTTGGGTGCTGAGGCCGGATATCGTGAGCTCCGACGAACCCGACCCATTACCGGGCGGGTTCGTAGAGGAGAGTGAGGGAAGAGGCATGGTAGTGCAGTGGTGTAGTCAAAAGGAGGTGCTATCACACCCATCAATAGGTGGCTTCTTAACACATTGTGGTTGGAACTCAATATTGGAGAGCATTTGGTGTGGGGTCCCAATGTTGTGTTTCCCTTTGTTAACGGATCAATTCACTAATAGGAAATTGTTGGTTAAGGATTGGAGAATTGGGATTGGGATTGGTGAGCTCAATAGTGTGAATAAAGAGGTGGTCTCAAACAGGATTGAAGAGTTAATGAAAGGGAAAGAGGGGGAGGAGATTAGAGAAGAGATTAAGAAGGTAAAGATCGCGCTTGAGAGCGCGATTAGCCCTAATGGTTCCTCGACGAAGAATTTCGATCGGTTCGTTTCCGACTTGATGAATTACGGTCGCAAAATGGATGGTGATCATGATCAAGTGAATAATGGTGGCCATGTAATGAGTTAGAACTTTAGTTACATGCTTGAGAATTTCTTGGATTTTATGTTAATGTGCAGGAACTTTATATTTTATAGTGTATTAATTTTGGATGAATTTATATCCAGTTTATATGATATCTATACGCTTGCATCTGCTTTCCCTATAGATAAATGTAAATTTCATGTGGTGAAACTGGTTCCATGTGAAATAAATGATCATTTTCTAAGTTTGATGTCCCATGCAAAATAATTAATCACTTTACAAAAGTATCATACCTTGTTCTATTAATTGGACATAGGAGATAAAGTATCATGCACTACAAAAAAATCTTGCACTTAAGGATACTTTAAACAATAATTAGCGACGCTTTAAAGCATCGGAAAAAATAATCCCAACGCTTGTAAAAGCGTCGAGTAAAGAGTCATTAAATAAACATGTCGGGATGAATATACCGACGTTTTAATATAGCGTCGAAAATTTTTTATAAATATTTGATAAAAATATGTTTATTGGCGACGCTTAATCATAGTGTCGGCAAATGCTACATATTAAAGACGTTAGAAGAAAGCGTCGTCCATTATATATATAATAATGGACAAGGACTAAGTTGTTTGAGTCCAAGCACTTGGCTTCTTGCTAAGACAAAAAGAAGGAAAAAGATGGCTATAGCAGGAAGGAATCTTGTATCTTTGCTATTCTATGATAGTCGTCAGGGTTTTGGACAGAGCGTTAACCCTGTTTAGCTCTTGGATCTCGCTCCTGTAATTAACCCGTCAACTGGCTACCTTCTTCTGATCTTTTCTCTGCCTTCTCCTTTTCTTTCTTTCTTTCTTCACTTTTGTTTTTCATCTTTCTAGTTCTGTTTTTGTCATGGAAGTCTAAGCTGCTTCCACCTTGTACGCTTAGTTCACTTATTTTATTGAATGGAACAGGTAACGTGCTACCTTTCTCTCAAAAAATAGTTTCTATCAACTCAATGTGTACTTTTGTGGCTTCAAAACACAAAGTCTCCAAGAAATTTGCATGAAACAAGTAATTGATGCTTTCTACATAGTTGGGGTGATATTTGTTTTTATTATCATCTAGAGTATTGCTGGTGCTTCAGCAAGGACCACCATAAAATTGACTCATAATAAGATTCTGATTATCACTATGAAAAATTAAGAAGAGAGAGAGAGAGAGTGCGCGCGCAAGTTGTCAGAAAATGATATTTTTAATATTTATATTTATATTTAACAATATTCACATAGAAGATTTTTTTTAATAATTTATTTATGCTACATAATTTAACAAAATTTTCAATTTTTTAAATTATTACAATTATTATTTATTTATTAATTTATATTAGTAAATTGTTTACTATCGATTTTTTAGCCGTTAGATCTATACTTTAATCAATTCTACCTTTTAGATAATACTATTCAACCAATCACGTCCACTCAATCTTAGGAAGACCACCACTAGACCTTGGTGGAGAATCCCTATTTTCTTAATCCTAACCGTATAATTTTTTATCCAATTAATTACAAAAAAGCCCAAATACTATTAATAGTATTTCAGCTAAATTCTCTCTCTCTCTCTCTCTCTCTCTCTCTCTCTCTCTCTCTCTCTCTCTCTCTCTCTCTCTCTCTCTCTCTCTATATATATATATATATATATATATATATATATATATATATATATATATATATATATATATATATATATAATTTTCTTTCGAAAAGATCTCAAGTAGGGGAGTGGTGACATGTGCCACTTGAGCTTCACCATATCTACATGTCTCCATTGTTGTCCCTTTCAATTAATTTTTTCTTTGGGGGGCTTCTGCTTGGCTCCATCCAATTAACCATGAACCAAAAAGGATTCCACCTTGTGATCCCATCCAATTCAATAGTGTGGGTGCACTGGCCATATCAGATGTGACACATTATTACTATTGTAAAATGGTTATATATATCAACATTTTTTGACAATGCCAATGAAGCAGTAGTATTAAGACTTGGTGATTAGTACCCCAAGTCAATCCTAATTGATTTAGATTTTCAGCTAAGTTATGTTATTTCTAAATGAAATAAACGAAGTGGGTAGCGTGCTATCTATTTCTATAAAAAAAAACATTTTTTTAAATTACTAATAACACATTCATGTATATATATGTATATATTGATCCTGGTGATCACCATTCATTTACTAAAATCGACTAGGCTTAAGAAATGTGATTTGAGCTTAGTAAGCTTAAATCTGTCAAGAGTGCAAATCACAATAACCCATTGTGATTACATGGATTTTGGCCCTGATATATGATAATAATAGTGTCTATATATATATGTTGAGTTTTAATTTCGATTGTTTAATGCATTATACAGTAGTTTCGGAATCTTCTCCGCTTTTCACAGGAGTTATCTATTTTAAAACTATTCTAGTCCTAACATACAGTGGAGCCCGCGGGCCGGAATCCGTCGAGATCCGGCCACCAAAAAAACAAATTGGTGGTCGGGCTCTGACCGAACTTTTATCTTTTAGGCCCAACCTGGATTGGGCTCGGCTTGCTCAGGTCCAATCCAGTACATTTGCTTTAACAATTTAAATTGTTAAAGCAAATTGTTAGCATTGCACGAATTAGTACAATTGTTGAATGTAAAATATGAAAATGACGTTACTCAGTAGTTTCAGTTTTTAAAGTAAATGACTTTTTGAACTTGAATCTTAGTAAGGTGTGGAGGTTTTTTTAAGAGATTACAATTTTTTCTGCTCTTTCAGATCTCTGCGGGGATCCGCTCTGAATGAGACTGGAATGAAAAGGATTTTACTCCTGCAAAGGCGGGAAAGATGAAAAAATTCTCCTAGTTCACTTTGACAATAGGACGGAGACAGAGAGACACTCCCTCGCTCCACAAAATCCCCATCTTAACAAAGTTATATATTATATATTACTATATAACTTTTAATCTATTTATAACTATGGAAATGTTTACTTTGATGCATTTAATACATTTTTAGTTTAATTATGTATTTTAAGTATACTGAAATTTTTATACAGGAGATTATGAAAACCCACAGTGGAGGGGACAGGAGCGGGCCCCATCACCGCCCTGATTTGTTGTCATCCCTAGTTTACTTTTTTACTAAATTTTTTCTCATTAAATTAGATTTACATTTTCAATTTATAAAAAATATCTGGAGCCCTAGAGCTTTGTTTGGTTCGGGAATAAGTAAGAACTAGCTGTTCCAGGGATAGGTACAAGTATGGGGATAAGAAAAATAGCGTTTAGATAAAAATTGGATTGTTTAGGGATAAGAAAAATATTAGGTACGTAGTTTTATATAAAAAATGGAGGTGTTGATGGGAATAATAACCGAGAACTACTATTTTCGAGTAAAAAATTAACGTTTGGGTATAAAGAGGGGAATAAGGACCTATTCTTATTCCTATTCCCGAAACAAACGGTGCCCTAGAGGTTTAGGGGTTAATAAGAGGCTATTTGGTTCTTTGTAAAACTGTGGAAAAAAATATTTCGGTGGAAAAAAAATTTTCGATCAATAAAATAATTTATCTATTTTAATATTTGGTTTATAGGAAAGAAAAAATAACTGTGGAAAAAAATAATTTTATCCATTTTAATATTTTATCTATTTTAATATTTGGTTTAATAATTTTTTTTAGTTTTTAAATACTTTTAATAGTGTAGATCATGTCTAATGAAGCCGATCGTCGATTTGAAAGCCGCATGACTGAAAATAATTTGGTAGCACGGAGGCCTCCATAGTATCGATAGTTTATCAGCCTAGCTCTATATAAAGTTTTATATATATATATATATAGAGAGAGAGAGAGAGAGAGCAGGTGAGTGGTCCAGTGTGGACCACTCATGCGGTCCACGAGCTCTCACAGGAGCTTGTGGACCGCGGTGCAAGGAACACGCCTGAGCCGCGTGTTTCTATAGTGAGTTTTCCTTTAGAATTTGTATAAAGTAATTTTTTTTCCCGTTAGATCAAACACTAGAAAAATAATTTTCAGATCCGAAATTTTGTTTCAGTAGTTTATAGAGAACCAAACACATCCTAAACATAAAAATATAAAGCCGCGCCATTCCACAGTAGTTTAGAATTAATGGGTTGTTTTGCATGGATAAATAACAGTAAATGACAAAGGGCTTGGTGGTTGGTATTCGAGACCCAAGTTCGAATCCTAGTTTATTCATATTTCCAGCTAAGTTTATTTTTAAATGAAATAAACGAAGCGAAGACGCTACCTATCTCTCTACAAAAATAAATTCCAACATGAAATGCAAAGTTCTCTATGGCTTTGTTTGGTTCGGAAATTAGTAGGAATTAGTTATACCGGGAATAGCTACAAGTTATGAGTTTTTGTAGGAGCATGGATATTTTTTTGTTTAGATGAAAATGTGAGTATAAGCTGAATTAGAAAAATTGTGTTTGGATTGTTTTTGCGAATAAGAGGAATAGTTGGTAGTTATAAATAGAAAATAATAATATTATCCATATAATTGAATTTATATTTTTAAATTTTAAACTTATAATTTTAAAATAAAAATTTTAAATTTTAAAATTTAAAAATTGAAATTACAATATTAAATTTTAATTTTTAAAATTTTAATTTTAAATATCAAATTTTAAATTTAAGATCAAATTTAAATTTCAAAGATATAAAATAACAAATTAAAATTTACAAACTAAAAATATCAAATTTAAAATTTTACAATATCAAATTTAAAATATAAAGTTTAATAAAATTTAAACATTTAATTTTATAAATTTTAATTTTAAATATATAAATTTTAAAAATTTATATTTAAATTTAAAATATCTCTCTCTCTCTCTTTGGGGGTGGAACTTGTTCCACCTGGTGGGAACACTTGTTCCCACCCATATCGGATACAACCTGTACCTGTACCCGGTACAACCCGGTATGAGTGGGAACACATGTTCCCACCAACCCAAAATAGTGTTTGGGTATAAAGGGAATATCCCCTTATCCCTTTCATACCCGAGCTAAACGGGGTGTATAAATCTATATATGATTAATTCAACCTAATTTAAAAAAATCTTCTTTATAAAAGTTTTATCACTTCTCCAAACCATAGTTAATTCGGATTTGGTAAAAAATCGGTACGGATATAATATGTATAAAATTTGTTTTCTAATTTTCAAATTCGTTGAAAAATTCGGCTTAAAAAATAGATTTGGTATAAAATATAAAATATAAAATATAAGATAATTTATATTTAAAACTAAAAATTATAAATTTTTTATTCATATTTTTAATAATTCGTGAATAATATTTTTTCTATAGAAAAAATTCGTAAACGGACCGTTTAATTCGGATTTTAAATAATTCGCGAGTAATTCGCGAATTAACTAATTAACTAGGCTCCAAACCAATTATCATATTATGCCACACAAGATGGATAATTATTGAATCAGAAATAAAATTATTATTTATTTTTGAATAACAATTCTTATATTATTATATAGTAGAGAGATATTCAAGTGAATATTCTATTTACATTATATTAAAAAAAAATAATTGTCTATATATTTTTCATACGTCGGATAATATTCGATTTATCTTTTTTTTTTGAAAAAAATCTTTTATTTGTTCTACTCTTATTGCAAAATAAGCTTTGCGGTTATCATATGTTAAGTTAATTTGAATTAAACGTGAGTTAAATATATACTACAATTAAATTAAAAAAATTAAAATATTAATTTTGTCCTTAACTTAAGACAAATAAGAAATATTAGTAACGATAAAAGGATATATTTGGAAAGATCAAAAGTCATAATACTTTTTGTGCCTCTGACTTAAGAATAAACAAAAAAAATCACTGATCGTGGAAGGATATATTTGAAAAGATAAAATAATAACTTTATACAAATAACAGAGATTATTAGGATACGTTTAAAAATAAGTTTAAGTGTAAAGAAAATTTTTTTAATAAATTAGAAAGTTGAAAACTTTTGGAGGTACAGCAACAATTTTCTGAAAAAAAAAAAATGATGTACTTTTTCAATTTAAATGAGGTGGGTCCCGCTGTGTCAGTGCGTGCACGTGCGTGGGGTAACTGGTGGTAGTGCACGTGTGAGTGGGGTCACGTTGAAAAGGCCTCGTCCTTTTAAGTTTGAAAGAGGGGTGAAGAGAGGAGCGCATTCCCACGTGCTTCGAAGCGACGCACGAAAGGTGCGATTAAAGAAGACCTCGTTCGCCGTGCCCACCTCAGCCACACGTGCTCCCTCCTGGGTCCCACACCGCGCCCATATTTATTACGCAAGGTGCCACGTGTCACTCAAAGAAAAAAAATCGTGCCTTTAAAGAAAATTTTATTTAAAAAATTCGAATTTTTATTTATATTTCTAGTTAAATTTATTTTTAAATAAAATGAACGAAACAGATAGCATATTATATTTTTCTTAAAAAAAAGAAGAGAGTTTATTTTTATTATTATTATGCAGTACGAGATTTATTCGCAATGATTCATATTGTGAGACCTGTATTTTTTATGTTTTCTAGTAATATAGAACATGCTCTAAAATCCATTTTATTTTAAAGAATAAATCATGTAATGACGAGCGCATAAATAGAAAAAAAGATGAACATGTAATTACACAAATCACAAATAAAAAAAAAAAATAGCAGATGGAAAAGGACTTGGTGGTTGGTATTCGAAATTTTAGTTCAAATTCTAGTTGATTTACATTTCTAGCTAAGTTTATTTTTAAATGAAATAAACGAAGTGAGTAGCGTGCTATCTATCTTTCAAATAAATAAAAATATAAATTTATGTAATTTTTTTCTCACTATATAAAATATATATATATAAAGTTCGTCAATCTAATATGTTGTGTTGTGTTGTGTTTTGGGAAAAAACAAAGAAGAAAAAAATTTTAGCAGGTTTTGAATTCGATCCATCTATTCATCAGACATCAATTTTTTCTTCACAATTTATTTTTTCAAATTAGAATTAAAGTTTTTACATTTGATGGTCTTAATTTCTTTTAGTTGAACAGCTTAAAGGAGCTTAATCATATTATGATTGAGCTTTGAAAATAAAGACAAGAGGGAAGGTGGAAAGGAAAGAGAAAAAAAAGAACACACTACTCGGAGTTTTAATTGTAATTAATGATGCAGGATTTGAAAATTAATCAAGTATTTGAAGTTTCTAGAAAATAATTTTTGCGATTTTTCGATATCATTTACCTAGCAATCGAAATGATTCAAAATTAATAATTTTTAACGGCTGAAAATAAAAATCCTACAAAAGTGTTGATATAGCACTAAAATTTTTGATCAGAAATATTAATCTTGTTGTAGATAGTATAAAGAATTTTGTATCAAAATTTAATCTGATTTGAATACTTAATTCTACACCGTTAAACTTGAAAACGACGATATCAACCATTAAAAATTATTAATTTTGAATCTTTTCGATCACTAGGTAAATGATATCAAAAAATTGTAAAAATTATTTTCTAGAAACTTCAAATACACTAGACCAAGTCTAACGGAGCCGATTGTCGATTCGAAAATTTCATCATCGAAAACGGCACAGCAGCCCTGCTCTCTCTCTCTCTCTCTCTCTCTCTATATATATATATATATAATTTTCGAATAATTAATTAATAATCATTTTTGAAGAGGCCAAATTAATTAATAATAATAATAAGTGGCATACATGTTAATTCTCTTAGAACAAGTTAAGAAATTATAACTAGTATATATTAATTAATGTAAAACTATATATTTACTATGCATATGCAATAATAGAGAACCAAAGAATAGCTAATTAATTATTAAAGTCAGGTGACTTTTCCCCCCTTTTTTTTTATTCTCTTAATTTTCACGAAATTAAAACGTTTGGAAGATCCTTAATTTGATGATCTAGTAGATATATAATAAAAGGACTTTTTTTTTTTCCTCCACAATTTCTTCTTAAGAACACTTAAAAGCAGAGCCTTTCGCAAAGAAAAAGAAAATAAAAAATGAAATATTTATTGGAGCAAGTTAATTAACTGGGAGCAAATTAAAGACCCCTAGGCCCAGGGAGAAACAAAATTACAAACAATATCAATATTATTAGAAATGTACATTTAGATCCATTCGATAAAAAATTGTTGTAAACAAATTTTATTTTGATCAGATTATATATATAGCTTTAGCTTTAATGATCAACAAAATGCCAACCAAAATCACACATTCTAAAGCATTCACTATCATAAAAAAAAACTGACTAAATCGTTGCGAACATTAACGTACGTATAACATGCAGGAACTCATTAACATTATTCCGATTAATTATCTATATACTAAGCATCGTAATATATATATCGACCTACTAATGCATTGATCAAGAGAAGTTGACGTAATAAGCATCGTATAACAACATAACTAATGCATTAATGATACGTCAATTACAACGTACGTACGTACTTGTTTCAAATACATGCATGTGCACATTACATATATATGATAGAGAAATTGATCGATCAAGAATCCGTTCCATCTCTCCAGCACAGGAGCATCGCGATGCAGCGTCGCAAGATGTAGAACTTGGCTCTCTTCTCCTTCACCACCCGCCGACACCGCCACCGAAACGTGTTACGCGGAAAACTCTCTTCACCCTCTTCCATTTCTCCCCTATATAACCTCTCTCTTTTTCTCTTATGTTCCTATATCGACTTGAACTAAACAGGAGAGTGAGAGAGAGTGAGAGAGAGAGAGAGTGTGTGTGTGTGTGTGAGTGTGTGTGTGAGGGAAAATAATTAATATAGCATGGTGGTGCTTTAAAACTGTTGTTGGTGGTTGCTCTTGTAGTCTTTAAAGGATTTGAGATCTCATTGCTCAAAAGGAAGACCCTGAGAGAGCTCTTATGTCCTTTTGCATTAATGGTGCAAGTCCACCACACCATAACCACTAGTATACAGTGCTATACTATGTTGTCGAGATATAGAAAAAGGGGATGTATCATTTTTGAGGTGTGGGACCAAGATGACTAGACTCGATCGTTTGCCTTTGATCACGCATATGTTGTTGAGACTTGAGATCGACTGGGTTGAGATCGAAGATCTTTAAATGTAGTTAGTGCCTGACATTTGGTCCTGCTTCTGCTTTTACTTTCGACTGCAATTATATATCAACTTTTCTCTAGGTAAAAGATCGAGCTCGATGTTTCTGCTATGATTGGAAGTAGAAATTAATGTGGGTTGAGTAGAGTAATCTTTTATTTTTATTTGTATTGTGCTTTATATTTAGGTATTAGTAGATATTTTTTTAAGTTTTAGTATAAATAGAATATTTACTTAAAAGTTTTTCAAACATATGTCCTTATAATCTAATTCTGTCGTAGTAAATATATTCCAATTAAAAAAAAAAGAAATTCTGAAATGCAAATCAAATAAAAAGGTGGATATTCAGGAGGTAGAAATCCTATACACAGGAGAAATTTGATTCTTAATAAAAAAAGTAATTCCTCACATGAGCTCAGACTTTTATGTGTTCAGTGGATATGAAATTAAATAACATCTTCAACTTGGATATTGGATTACCTGAAATCAGTAGTTATAGTGAGTTTAATATATATATTTCTCTACTGACCGTCCCTAGAGCAAGTGGCAAAGGGCTTGATGGTTGGTACCTGTGACCCAGGTTCTAAGTTTATTTCTAAATGAAATAAACGAAGCGGGTAGCGTGCTACCTAATTCTCAAAAATATATATATATATATATATATTTCTCTAATCAAATTTCATAGATATTTTTGAAGGAACAAAAATGTTGTTATCTGTATGAAATTCGATATAAAAATATAGCACAAAATGTGATTCAGTCGCCTATCTACGGTGGAAAACTCGTGAGCACGTACTCGGGTTCGCACAATAGATCACTCTGCGCACAAAATTTTTATTAGATTGTATGCCTAGTTAGTTAATTCGTGAATTATTGAAAATCCGAATTACACGGTCCGTTTATGAATTTTTTCCAAAGAAAGAGAATTATTCGCGAATTTTTAGGCCAGCCGAATTATTCGCGAAGTATTCCGAAATTATTGAAAATATGAATAAAAAACTTATAATTTTTATTTTTAAATATAAATTATTTTATATTTTATATTTTATATTTTATATTTTATACTTTATACCGAATTTCTTTTTTAAGCCGAATTTTTCAACGAATTTAAAAATTAGAAAACGAATTTTGTGCGTATTATATTCGTACCGAATTTTTGTCGAATCCGAATTAACTAACTATGATTGTATGCAAGTTAGTTTATTATGAAGGCCCAAAAAGCCCAAAATCATCCAATGGGCCTTTTTAAGTCGAAATCTCCAAATAGTATATTTTGGGCCTTTTTTACGATTAATTATGTTTCCATGATATATAACTTTGTAGCTCAAATTCGGCACTGTGAGCTACTACTAATTAATAATATAAATATATATCATGCAATTAATTTAAACGTCAAATATGTATATTGCGAGGGGTGTATGCGCATAAACCCTTACAAATTAAGAGTTTCTATATATACAAAATATATAGCCTAATTAATGAAAATATTTTCATAGGGATCGATCTAAGATGACAAAAAAAAAAAAAAAATCTCAATAATAGAGCCCTTTGTATACCAAGGGTTTATCATTCCTTTAATGAAAAGAGAGTTCGTGGCAAAGAATCTACACACGAATTATCACGTCCTAGTCAAAGTAGATACATAGTAGATTTAATTTGAGATATTAATTAATGCATGAGATCGATCGATCCCAAGGGTAGTGGAAAATTTGAGTTCGCGATCGAGTCGCGTTCGTGTTTGACAAAAGTTTGAAAATTTTGGTGAATTTATTGTGAAATATGTACATTTGCGTCGCAATCGTGTCACATGTGCCGTCATTTTTGGATCATATCATATATATACAGAATCGATCTCAATTCGTGTTGTGTTGATTTCAGACATTTTTGGTGTAGTAATTTCGCATCATGTTTTATTTTGCGTCGCATAATGGAATAAGAACAAAAACTTGATATTTGTATTACCCAAAAGTGGACAATAATTGTGAATTGCTTTATGCATTCCTTCACTAGCATAATGATGATAAAATATACACCTTGTTATGTGTTTTTTTTTTTTTTTTTTGTAAAAAAAATATATAGCATTTCATAACTAATTCGTTGATAGAAATGGTAAGCTTACACGTTGAAGGACAGGGCCTCCAGAGCAAACCCGACAGTTACAAAAAGAAGAAAATTAAACCTCCCGGTACTTACCAAAAGCAGATAATCAAGAAGGGAGCAACAGATTAACTATGTTTACCACCACCCCAAGTCCCTTAACCTCTGACCGCATGAAGGTCGCCCAGCCTCGATTTAATCAGTTGTCAAGGAGATGACTCGTTGAAGAGCACGGGCAGCATTGGGGCTCTCGTCTCTAAAATTTGTGTTGTTTCGCTCCATCCATACCACCCAGCGTGCGGTAATGGCAAAGATAAAGGAACAGACAACATAATATCAGATAAAGTTTACATTTTAGATTTTTGACAGGATCGCAAAAATCCTATCTTAATCAAATCAGTAAGGTCCACATAGCGTGCTATATATTACTTTTGAAAATAAATAAAAAATTTGCTTTTTGCCGATCAAATCAGCGCAAAAAGTACTATATATTTGTGATTACAGAAAGATTGCGTTATATACAGCGAGAAAAATATAGTGACTTTATTTATTTTTGTGTGTATTCTCACATTCTGTATATATCTAAATAAGATGATTACTTACGATATATTTCTACGATTTCGTCGGAGAATGTAAAAACATATTAATTGTTACATACTATTAATTCAACTTTATTTTATCTGTTAGCATTAGATGAGCCTCGATACGAAACATGGTCTTAATAAAATAACTTATTTTTGTTTTCTCCCCTTTTTTTTTTTTTTTTTTTTTTTTTTTTTTGTATTGAGTGTAGGCCCCATAACCCTAAACCCCACGCCCTAAACCCTTGTTATTTGAAAAGTTAATGAGGTGATTTTGATGCGTCCGTACGACCCCTCCATGTGAGTTGTCCAGCGCCCACGACCACTCAAATTACTCCGTGCACCCACTACTGTGTCCGCACATCAATCTCGTACACCGCATCATCGAAAAAAACTCGGTTGTAATGATATCAAATAATAGAGGAGTTGGTACTATCCAATCGGACGAGAAAAGAGATCAGAGGTTTGAGTCTCCTGTCTCAATTTTGCCTGTTGGCAGAGGGCTCGGTGGTTGGTACTCGAGACTCAAGTTCGAATCCTAGTTGATTCACGTTTTAATTAAGTTTATTTAAATGAAATAAAGCAAAGCGGATAAGCGTCTTTGTCTATCTCTCTCTCAAAAAAAAAAAAAAAAAAAAACTATAAACAGTTTAAGACAACTTAAAATTTTAACCTTCTTCTTTGGTATTATGTTAAATTATATGAAATAATCATATTTTTTTCTAAAAATTTAGTTTCATATTATGTCAAATTATATGAAACAATCTTTTTTTTTTAATTTAAGTTACGAGAGAATAATATTTTTAATATTTATATATGTTTAATACTTCTCTTCAGAGAATTATGTTTTTATATTTTTATGTTCAGCAATAATATATACAGCCTCTAAAATAGTGAAAAGTAATATATACGGCTTAGCCATATATATACAGTTTGGGATCATGAAACTAAAAACACTTAATTAGTCTTTATTTTTTTCTTCCCTAATACTATAAAATTTCTAAAAATATTTTAATGCTACTTTTTGTCAGAGAAATTTGTCATGTTTATTCTTTTTTAATTTGTTTGTTCGTGAAATTTTAAGATTTCAATACAAAAGTAAGAACAATTTTTTTTCATTATAGGAATGTTACTAGTGGTTTAACTATAGCTTTAAATAATATGGGGAATCATCACTACCTAATCATAAAAAATCATCTCAATTAGCAATATATAATAGCACACATTTGTCGTTTTCATGGCTTAAGCTATTTCATATTAATTGAACTTTTGTTAGGAAATAGCTTGAATTATCAAAATCATGGAAGAATCCTCTTCTTTATTTTTATATAGTTATTTAGTTACAACCCTCATGTTCTTAACAATTAATAGGGCAGAAGATAATTTTTTTTAAAAAATTTTAAATTTTAGTTTCTAGAAAAGTCAAGATATATAACTAGACATGCCATGACTCCATACCATGAACTTCCTCTTTCTTGAGATATCTCGGAGAGAGAGAGAGAGAGATGAACTGGAATGTTATTGATCGGTTGTAAATGGGCTCCGTTGTTATCCATTTATTTTCGGTGACAGAGTCTTCAAATTAACGATAGGTATTGTTGAATATGATCAATATCACTTGAAGTATTTAAAAATTAAATTTCAAATCTTTTCAACATATATTATTGACCTAATAATCAAATGATTTCAAAATTTATAATTTTAATGGTCGATATGAGACATTTTCTTATTTAACAGCATATATAAAGACGTCCGAATCAATTGAATTTGGCACAAAATTTTTTAAACTATTTAGAATAGGATCTATATTTTCGATCTTAATTACAAAATTTCTATCATCACTTTTTAGAGAATATTTATTTTCAGTTATTTATTTTTATGTTCACTTGATGGACAAGAGAATAATATCGAAAAAGTATAAAATTTAGTTTCTAGATACTCCAAGTGGTATAGTATAATCTAATAGATGTGCGGTTAGGATGATGTGGGCCCCCTTGGGTTAAGTGGGTGGTTGGTTGAATAGTATAATCTAACGGGTGAAAATGATTACATGTAATCTGCAAAAATTCACAAGAGTCTTAGTCTTACGGCGTTTTTACAAGCAAAGATCAGAAATTTAATTGCTATAGGAGAGGGACCTGCTATATATTGTGGTGTTCATTAAGGAAGGTGCTTTTACCAGCACCGTAGCCAGACTCATATATAGGAGAGGGACCTGCTATATATTGTGGTGTTCATTAAGGAAGCAACTTCAAATAATTAAAATAGGAGATCGATCGAATCGAAAATGAAGTGCTCAGTGATGGGCATTAATCAGCTAATTAATCGGGAAGAGTAATCAATGCATTAGTTGCCGCCCCTACGAGACTTCGACGGGCCGAGGAGGATCTGATAAACAGACAAAAACATCAATATTTAATCTAAGCATCGCAATCCTGCAAAGATACTCTCATGTTCTACTCTATTTATTTTATGCTATTGATCGGTTAAATGGTCCTTAGAAGCTAATTAACAATGTTCTATACTAATATAATCACACACATTTCGTTGAACTATATATATATATTTAGTATCTACTATATATATATCAAGGAGTACATATATATATATACCTTCACCAGTTAAACTTATATTTCCTTATTTCAAGTCAATGATGTATAGTAGTATATATATATACTATAGGTGTAGCACTAGATCGATCTCTCCAAATCATATATATGAAATGGATTGTTAATTTGGGCTTTTGTTTAAGGTTAATTTATGATGTGGAATCTTGTTGAAATCAAGTAGTTGGTGCACATTAGGGATTTAGGATGCTCAAGAACAGTAGTAGTGAGAATAAATGGAGACTTTGTCAACATGTATTGATTCCATTTGAGTCGGCAAATATATAGGGAATGGTAATTGGATTGTACGTAGAAGGGGAATCTTTTTTACTATATGATCCAATAATGATCCATTATTATGTGCCCATGTGATTTGGTGAGTTTATTTCACTTAAACCTAATCTTGTTAATTTGTACACACTATATATAGTTCAAGATTCAACTCATTATAGAATGGAGATGTATATATATATCTCATGTATAATTTAGTACAATGGAATATATTGAAATAATTAGTTTAGGCATATCTTATTGTTTATGTAACTTACACTTTAAGACCAATATTAATTTGACTTTCCTTTAAAAAAAAAAAAGAAATTTTTTTGGCCTTGTACATATGCAAACTAATCTAAACTACTCACTTATATTTACTCCGCGGTGCATGCAGCAAGATCCCAGCAAGTGGTATTAGATCAAATATATATCACAACTCCAAATTAAATTGATAAATATATAGAAAAGAGTAAAATAATCTCACACCGCAAATTAATATTACATGATAATTAAGATTCGTAAATATAACTTTTAGTTACATAACGACAAACAAAAAGTTGTCGTTGCAATACTTACAATTGCATAGTTGAAATGAACAATATTTCAACTGTATCCAACTAATTAAACAAGCCCTAAATAAACTAACTGTTCTTGAGAGATGTGTTAATATATAATTAGTGTGATAATTACTGGCGTACAGGATATATATATATATATATATATATATATATATATATATATATAGTCCGGCTGCTATGCTATCAATAGCACGGAGGTCTCCGTGCTACCAAGTTTTTCACCGTTAGATCCACCCCTTTGATAATTTTCACCCGTTAGATCATACTATTCAACCATCCACCCACTTAACCCTAGGGGGCCCACATCATCCTAACCACACATTTCTCAATCCAACGGCCAAAAACTTAGTAGCACCAATGACTTAATAAAGATAAGAAATTTAATATATATATATATATATATATATATATATATATATATATATATATATATATATATATATATATATATATATATAGAGTTGAGCTAGAATACTCTCAAAAGCACCAAAGGCTTGGTGCTTTTGAGTTTTTAGCCATTGGTTGGAGAGATGTAGGGTTGAGATGATGGTGGTAGGTAGTAATAAATGGTGGTAGGTGGTGGTAGGTGGAATAGTGTTTGATCCAAGGGTATTAGTAAACAAAAAGTAGATCCAAGGGCTAGAAACTCAAAAGCACCAATGGGTTGGTGCTTTTGAGAGTATTCTAGCTCAACTCTATATATATATATATATATATATATATATATAGAGTTGAGCTAGAATACTTTTAAAATCTTAGCCCATTTTACTCTCGAGTTGTTTTCGATGATAGAGCTTCCAAATTGATGATCGGCTCGTTGAACATGATCTATACCACTTAAAGTGTTTAGAAATCAAATTTCAAATATTTTCGACATCATTTGCCTAATGATCAAAGGGTTTCAAAATTTGTAATTTTAAAGGTGGATAAGAGACGTTTTCTCGTTTAACGGTGTAAAGATATCCAAATTAATTGAATTTTTGATAGAAAATTCTTTAAACTATTTAAAAGAAGATCTATACTCTTGATCTTGATTACAAGACTCCTATCATCATTTTTTAAAGAATATTCATTTTCAACCATTCATTTTCTCGTTCACTAGATGGATACAAGAACAATATCGAAAGTGCGTGAAATTTGATTTCTAGGTAGTTTAAATGTTATAGATCATATTTAACGGAGCCGTTCGTCAAGTTGAAAGCGCTATCATCGAAAACAACTCAAGAGTAAAATGAGCTCGGTACTCTTAAGAGTATTCTAGCTCAACTATATATATATATATATATATATATATATATATATATATATATATATATATATATATATATAGAGAGTTGAACTAGAATACTATCGGTAGTAAAACGGTCGTTTTACTACCGATTTGTTTTTCGATGATAGAGCTTCCAAATTGATGATCGTTAAATATGATCTAAACTATTTAAACTATCTAGAAATCAAATTTCACGCATTTTCGATATTGTTCTTTTATCCATCAAGTGGACATAAAAATGAACTGAAAATGAATACTCTTTAAAAAATGATAATAGGAGTCTTGTAATCAAGATCAAAAGTATAGATCTTGTTTTAAATAGTTTAAAGAATTTTCTAACAAAAATTCAATTGATTTGGATATCTTTACGCCGTTAAACGAGAAAACGCCTCTTATCGACCATTAAAATTATAAATTTTGAAACCGTTTGATCATTAGGCAAATGAAGTCGAAAAGATTTGAAATTTGATTTCTAAACACTTCAAATGATATAGCTCATATTCAACGGAGTCGATCGTCAATTTGGAAGCTCTATCATCGAAAACAAATCGGTAGTAAACGACCGTTTACTACCGATAGTATTCTAGTTCAACTCTATATATATATATATATATATATATATATATATATATATATATATATATATATATATATATATATATATATATATATATATATATTATTTTTCACCCACGTAGCCTTAATTCATCATCTGAATAATTGAAGCGGATAGCGCGCGACCTTTATATCAAAAAAAAAAAAAAAATCCTGGTTATTATTCACATACGCAGAAACATTCTATTTAATTTCAAAATGATCCACCACCTTAATTTGGACAGTTTTAATTTCAAACTTTAGACAATCAAGTAATTGAATGATGGCATGGGCCCTGGTTCTAGGAATTTCCACTGTGGGGCATGCATAAAATCCAAACCCTAACTGCAGCACCTAACTTTAGGAATTTAACATTCAAAGAATAAGTTAAAGTTTGTGAAATTTCCAGGCAAAATCAAAGGATTAGGTGGAAGAGAATGATGCTAAATGTACAATGGTCTAAAGGAAATTAATTTGCATGCCTATTGACTAGAAAATAAGTGATCATTAGGGTTTCTGTTGAAAAGTCATGGGCACGGGTAACCCTTTTTCTTTTTTTTTCTTTTTTCTTTTTTGAGAGAGAGATAGAACACGCTATCCGCTTTATTTATTTTATTTAAATAAACTTAAATTTAAAATGTAAATCAACTACGATTCGAACTAGGGTCTCGAATACTAATCACCAAGCCCTTTGCCACTTATCTGTTGGATAAGGAGAGAAAAATAATAAATTATACAATAGGATAATTAGTAGAAAGTACTATCTTAAATTTTTCTGTCTTTCAACGTTTTGTATGGATAGATTGTACTGTTAATTCTCAAATATTAATTAAGTTTCAATTTAGTTATATATCAAACTTTTAAATTTAACATCCAACTCTTTAGCTCTCGTTTGATCAGGGGTTAAAGGGCCCCTTTAACCCCAAACAAAAAATTTGAGTGGTGGACCCCACACCAGGAATAGGAGTGGGATTAATTTAATCCCACTCCTATTTAATTTTTTAATATAAATATAAATTTTAATTTTAAAATTTAAAATTTTAAAAATTTATATATTTAAATTTTAAAATTAATATTTATTTTTTTTAAGCTCTAGCTAGGGACCGTTAAAAACAATAGTACACTGGTCACTATATGCTACAATTGATTTAATATGTACTGCAGAGAAAAATTTACCATTTTTACTACCTCCTTGTGAAGGTAAAATTTTCCCATAAAAAGAAAATTACTTTAAATATATATATATATACCTAGAATGTAGACAAAAATAGACAGTAAGATATATATCACTTGTGCAAGTCATTGCACTCTTTTTTCAAAAAAAAATTGTACTGCGAGATTTATAATAATTTTTTTAATAAATTATTTAATACACATGCATGAAAATTAATGATAATTATTTTCAGAAAAGATCAAAAGATGCTATATATATATATATGATTGCACGTTTTTCTTGTGAGTGGTTTGTGATTTTATTTGTATCACTTAGATTGATACTATTTTCATTTTTCTCTTTGTCAACCTAGCTATTTATTATTTGAATGTACATCTATATATGTTTTGTCTTTGCCTTTTGATATAAACTTTGATCAAAACCTACCTAAAATTTGATCCTTGCTTCGTGTTTCTGTTTTAAGTTCACAAGCGTGCGTAAAAATCCGCCAAAATCCAAACTCCAATGACATTGATAATTAAAAAAGTTTATTTTAAAAGTTCTGATATATTATAAGACGTAAACTTTGTTCGAAGCTCATTTTTAAGTTCTTACGGTCTTGTAAAATAACATTTTGAGAAACGATAAAAAATTATTAACTATTATATGTACGTACGAGAAACTCGAGTGACCATATTTAATATTTTGAGATAATTTTGGAGATAAACTTAAAAATTTACTTATTATTCACATGTGATACATGAAGGAGAGTCATTTAGGGTAAGTTATTTATTTAGCAACCAACAAAGAATATATATATATATATATATATATATATATATATATATATATATATATATATATATATATATATATATATATATAGTATTTACTATACTTTTATGAGATAAACTCAGATCTTATGAGTTTTTGAATCGTTTGATCCACCCTTTAATCATTTCTACCTTGTTAGATTATACTATTCAACCAACCACCCACTCAACCTCAACCTCAACCCTATGACCCACTATCAACCTAATCGTAATCACTCTCATATCCTAACCGCATATTTTTTTATCCTAACAATTAAAAAAAGTTATGAATACAATATACTCATTTTGAGTATAATACGAGAACAACATCCAAAAATACCTATATATATATATATATATATATATATATATATATATATATATATATATATATATATATATATATATATATATATATATATATATATATATATATATATATATATATATATATATTATTTCCAAGTAAGTCCCCACATAGATTATCTAGCAAACTGGTATAAATACAACCTAACCACACTCTCTCTCTCTCCCCATCCCCTCTCTCTCTCTCTCTCTCTCTCTCCCCCACACTATCATAGAATTGTGCTCCTCCTCCTCACAATTGAAGCTGTGTTTCCACCATATGCGTGCTCTTGTAATAGATCTTTCTCTCTCTTTCCTCTTAATCTCTCTCTCTCTCTCTCTCTCTATTACTTTTTTTAAAAAAAAAAATTCTATTATTATTCTATGATAGCCTTGTAATCCTTTGAGAAAAGCCCATATCTTGTGATAGGATTTTCCGTTTTCAAATTTTGTTACCTTTATTTTCTGTTGCTATTACCATGCTCAAAATTTTTTGGGGGAAAAAAAAAAAGGAACCTGTTATATATGTTCAATTTAATATTTCGTACGATTGCTAGGGTTAGATCTCTCCCTGTTGGGGCCCACGTGCACCACCACCGTGTACGGCCTAGCCAATCACGTCGCGCCATGTCGGTCTCGCGCTCGTGTTCTTTGGGTTGGGGAAATTAATGGTGCATCAATCTTAGAGCTTTTTATTGTTCCTTTTTTAAATTTTTAATTTTTAATTTTTTTTTTCAATTGTTTGTTGTTGTCTCAGCTGGATCCCTCTTGCTCTTGTTCTTTCTTTGGGGAGGTTTAATTTGATCCAAAATTTAATAATATATGTGTTTCGTTCTTTCTCCCTCCCTCTAATTATTGTGCGCACCTGGTTCATCCGTACTTCTATGTAGCCATCAAAGATCAGGGGTTTGTTTGGCTCTACTTCTGTGGTTGCATGCGTGCCATATGTATACATGTATACATATATATGGTTTCGATTCATTTGAAGTGCATGCAACATCATAAGAGCACTTCCAGCGTGCCGATCCCGTGGTTTTCATTTTCGCCATGTAGCTGAACCGAACAAGCCCTAAGATGTAATAGACGTACATCAGATGACCGGGCGGTGCACAGATGTACGAATGCATGCACTAGGTGCATGGGATAATATTCTCTTCTCCATTAGGTTCTCCATTTCTCCCCCTCCTCCCTCTCTCTCTCTCTCTCTCTCTCTCTCTCTCTCTCTCTCTCTCTCTCTCTTCAATGGCGCTGCAAATATACATATACACAGGATCAATGGAGCAGTCGAAGATTGCGGATGTGGCATCATCAAGATTCACATGGTCATGATCCATCCATGATCAAATTCTACATGAGAATCTTGATGATGCTGCATCAGCAATAATCGACTATTATATATACACCAGCTGGGAAAATGCTTTGCCCTCACAACAATGAGGTTAGCTCTCAGTTTCTTTGTTGAGGTAAGTTTTTATTTTTATTTTTATTTTTTTACGAGCTTTTCATTTTTCAAATTCTTTCTTTCTGGGCATTACATGATGTTGAATTCTTTATTAGGTATTTTATTATGTGTTTCCTTGCTTATCAAAGATAAAAGAAAAATTTATAAATGAGCAATAATAATCATGCATGGATTACTACACAATTGTTTGTTCTTCTATAAAATGTGGTTGTGTAATGTGAATTTCATGCAATAATTCGAGTATTTGGTAATAGATATATAATATTTTGTTATCAATCTCAGGAGTATGATCAATATGATGACGGTTCTTGTTACGCATTTTTGAAATTTCAGTGTTCTGATGTAGTGCATGATCAATGTGGTAAAACATTTTAATATCCATTCGGATTGCTTGTTTTGATGAATCTCGAAATTTCCGATCTATCTCAACGGACGATTAATTTTTCATTTTGTGAGTAAAAGTTCTATGTGGTTTTCTGCTTATAGTGATGCATATCTAAGGTCTTATATAACTTGATTCTATTGTTCTTGTTCATTTGTAAATGATTCAAGTTTTGGCTCGATATGTACAGCTCCATTATTTAGGAGTTAAACAGTGAGATGAGTACGTAGCGAGGTTTTGATTTGTTTTTTTTTTTTTGAATTATTTTGCATTTGCAGCAAGAATTATTTGATTTCTCTTGTGCTGAAATAGTTGCTCTTTACTAATTATGTCAGAAACATAACAACAGCTAGTTCTATGGAATTATTTTTCTTAATTTATGAAAGTCCCCCCCAAAAAAAAACCCTTCTTTTTCTACTTTTTTTTTTTTCTTCTGTTTTTCTGTTTTGATGCAGTACTTTGTCATTATTAGGTTATTTGGTACATGCATGCATGTATTAATTGTTAAGATTATGCTTCAAAAAACTTGTTTATCCAATTGATATATAGGATTAACTGATATCTAGCCACGATCTTCGATTAAAGGCGAATATCAGAGGAGAAACAAAGCAATTATATGTCAGTTTCCAAATTAAGTGGAAAAATGAAATTAATCACCATATATCTTTGTTCATAATTTATATGTTTTTTTGACTTGGGTAACAATTAAATGCCATTCCTGTACTCTTTTCCTAATTAATTAAGCATTCTAACTAGAAAGCATAAGCAACAAATTAAACATGTTAATTTCTTTTCAACTCTGCAAAATTTATATGCTAAATTGTTGTCCTAGGAGTTTCCAGAAGAAAATATATATATATATAACAACTAAACAGGCCAATGTAACCTAAATGATGATTAAATTTCTTGCAGTGTCTAAGGATTGAAGAGATGAATTAAATAGTAATGTAAATGAAGAGTAATAACACATACCGATCGAGGGCGTGATCGGGTTCTAAGGAATTTCGTAGTATTGGAGTATTGTTGCCTAGAAATAGTGTTTATATTTGCATAAGGTTAATTAAATTTATGTTTGGATGCTTATTTTCAGGTTATCAAAATATAACAAAAATACATACCTCATAAAGTTGTAATTAAATTTGTTGTAACAACTACTCTGGTGATCAGAGGTGTTTGATTTGATCATCCTTATATATATATATATATATATATATATATATATATATATATATATATATATATATATATATATATATATATATATATATATATATATATATATATACCATATGTTGGTGCATCGAAGAAAAAAGAAACACTAGATAAATACAAAGTTTTTATGGCATGCATGGCATGAGAATTTTCACCAGGTAAAGAAGTGCAGGGTGACAATATTGGAAGTAGTTCTAGCCCGCATAAATCAAAGGTATGATGATACATCACTTTCCCTCATTGAATTTAAAAGTTTCGATTAATTTGTACATTTGTTTTTTTTTTCCATTGTTATATATATATATACATGAGTCCATTACTCTTTAAATTATTGTTCAATATATATATATATATATATATATAGAATTATTGCTCTTATATGGATTAGTGAAACAAAATTCTCCTCCATCTCATGTGAACTAGCTAGCTGCAGCTATACTATAGTAAATATTACTCACTATATATATACTCTCTAAATTTTTCATTGAATCACTCGAGGGAGCGCACTAATTTACACCCTCGAGCCTAATCCTAGCATATATTCATGTGCGCGCTAATCCTACGCACTCATGCCCTAATCTTGAGCCCTTTCTTCTACCCATGACTCCTTTCCGAGCATTCATAATGTCCACAAAAGTCATTTGTTAAAAAAAAAAAAAAAAAAAAAAAAAAAATCAACTCCTCCGCACTAAATGATACGATATCGTAGAATTTTCAAAACATCACATCTGATACATAAATCAAGGTTACATTACATCTATTGAAATACATGCGGCATAAAGTACTGAGAATGTGCGTATTTTAGAAGCGGTTAGGACATGTCAACCCTAACAAGGAATGTGAGACGTGAGACCCTCTTTCGCATGTTTGGGCGCTGTTTGGATGCTTTGTGTAATTGGAAGTAAGGACTAGTTTTGATTTTTTTCTTTTTTTCCTTCTTAAGATGTTTTGATCAGATAGGATACAGATAGGATACGTTACTTATCAGGCGGTTTATCTAATCCCGAAAAAATGAATTGAAGTCTGAATATATATATATATATATATATATATATATATATATATATATATATATATATATATATATATATATATATATATATATATATATATATATATCTATTTTCTAATCAGATAACATATGTGTCTTGAGTAAATCGAAGAGGTATGTGCCAAACAAGATAATCATCCGTCCAAGCAGGGTCTTCATGTATAAGAGTACATTTACGCAAAAGGACAGTGTAGAAACATTTTTTTTTTTTTTTTTTTAAAAAAAATTAAACCTTTCTTAACTGTACATAAAAGTAGCTTAATTAATAAGTGGGGGCATGTGTTTGTGAGTGTATATATATATATATATATATATTGCAATAGATCTTGTGATGATCTAGAAGGGACCAAACAAATAAAGGGGAGAGAGAGAGAAGATGTATAAAACGATCGAGCAGGTGATCGATGGGAGATGGATGGTGATGCCCTCGCGCGAAGATCAAGTTGGTAGAACATGCCAAGAGATTTTCTTTTTGCAACTAGCAGTCACCAGCAGTGGTGGTGACGCAGGTGGACCAAAGTTTACGTACATCATGCAATAATAATTTAAACACTTTGTTTGTCACCTTCATTGTGGACCAGATCTCTCAACAGGAAAAGAAAAGGAAACCCTAGAAACTAGCCTAAGGGGGCAAAAAAAAGGAGAAAAAAAAAGAGGTGGACCATTCATTATCTGGGCCTATGTCGAGAGAAAGTGTCCTAAAAGGATATGCACAATCAAGTAGGTAAAAAGGTACGGAAGTTGGTGTGAATTTTAGATCATATATTTGACATATATATATATATAATTAAGGGATGTACTAATTATTATATGTTGTTGGCAGAGAAAGTTACTGTGTTTGGTTATTGTGTTTGTTTTTTGGTTAATTAATGTTACTAGATTAAGCAAATTTGTTCCGCAGATAGTGTGCAAGTATTTTTTGGACAACTTAATTTTTATCTCATCTTCAAAATTTTGATTTTGCTTTAGAGAAAACTTCAAATACTACTCTGATCTTGTTGGGATTCTGGTAGGGCTTTAGCTAGTCATGACCTAGCGAGACGAAACAAATTAAATTAGATAGCGATTGAATTATTATAGAGCGGATCGATCGATAATAACTTCTCAAAACCATCGAATGTTAATCTGAATCACAATGCCCTTCAGAAGCTAACATTAATGTGCAACAATGCTACGCTCTCTTCCGGCTGTAAATAAGAGTAGAATCTGAACCGTACGTAGAGATTATACAACTAAAAAAGATTATACGAACACGAGTACCATTTCACAAGAGTCCATCTATTCATCATGCTCTTTTCTTTTGTTTTTTCTCCTTTTTGGCTACCACATAGTGGGCATATATAAGCATTATTATGCCGCATTAGTTAACAATATATTGATGATCATCTGAAGTAATTCTCTGGATCTCGCATGAAAACTAACTTTGCTAAATTTCACAGTACATTCCGTGTTTTGGTGGTCCATGTACATATATATATATATATATAAAACTTTGACCGTGGCAATTAACAGTACTTCATCACTAGGTACTCTTTGTTTACAATTTTTACTCTGGTTCTATATATAATTTACCTTTTGAGGCACTCGTGAATAAATGGACCCACTCGAGTGTACCATCGTTTACTAACTGGTCCTATATGTTTTTCAGTGATCGATGATCATCATCATGTATAGAGTCATAGCTTAATAAATTTATGCCCTGATGTTGGCCATTAATTATCAACTTCACTATAAATCAAGGCAACAGTTTGATGGCTATTGAACGCGTCAGTGTCAAGGTTTCAGAGCCACTTATATTATAGCATTAATAAGTGTTCATACTTCGTGCGCAGATACATAATGAGTGGTGTACTTTTTAGCATCTTTTAAAGGAGTGTTTGTTTGGATTCTTTGGAAGGAAAATGGTAAAAATTAATTTTTTTTTTTTTGTAAAAAGAAATAGTGGAAAAGAAGTTTAACTTTTTGTATATATATAGTGTTTGATTGATTAAAACAAAAAAAAGTTTTCCATCCATATTAGTTTGGTTGAAATGGAATAACACATCAACATTGGTTAGATTTGATAATTAAAAAAAAAATGAATGAAAAAATTTTATGCAGCTTGATTGTTCGTTTTCTACCGAAAATCAGCAAAAGACGAAAGCACTTTGTAAAAAAAAACCTTTCATTAACAGACACAATATACCATCAGAATTGCTCTTATGCAACTTTTCATTCACAAACAGTTGTAAACTAATTTTATCAGAGCACTTTTTGCTATTCACAGAATATCTAAAACTTAGTGAGAACAGTTTATTCCATAATGCTCTAACTCTTTCCTTATCCCTCGACTATACAAAATGCTCAAAATGCTCACGAAAAATTACCAGAATCAAATACAACCCATATATAGATGACTAACAAAAGTCTCTCGAGAGATTGCGGTCGCTATGAATAATAATAATAATAATAATAATAATAATGAATCAAATCGATCTAAAGCCCTAACACTCCATTTACAAGCAAAAATTTTCTATTCATCTCGCTGTACTGAGGAATGAATGAACATCATAACCCTGTGATGTAATTGCCACTATACAAGAAAGAAAGAAAAAGGAACTATAACAATGTTTGTTAGTATGGGACTAGAAGAGCAACACATGGATGGATGAATGAAAATGCGTCATCTCCTGCCATGAGCTTTTCACAAATCACATTTGAGTTACAGGACCAGATCTCTTCTGAAGGTGCCATGAGCTTTTCACAAATCACATTGAGTTACAGGACCAGATCTCTTCTGAAGGGCCGTCCCTGGGAAACAATTATATAAAAGAAAAAAAAAATCAAGTAACACGGAAAAATTCCACCAGAAGAGAACCCCAGAAGAGAACCCGATATTCCCTAATGATTGAAAACAAAGTGCCACCACCTTTTTTTATTCTTCGTTTCTGTTTCTGATGTTGGTAATTCTGCACAGGCACAAATATACAGGGTTAATTAACCAAACTGGTTCTCAAAAGAGAGACAAAGGCGTAACCGTTACTGTTTATATAGACTATTTTACCGCAAGTTGAGTTGCTCCTATACTATCTTTGGTGTGTGATTCAACAAAGGAAAATTTCATTTGCTAATATGAATGATGAATCCAATCCTATACAATGCACTTCTAATCAAACACAAACTTTTTGTTATGATATAAAGCCCGAATATTCGGAGAAAGAATTACCAAGACAGATTAGGAATTGAAGTAGATGAACAGATAAGGAAGGGAGGAAAAAGAGGAAAAAAAAAAACAAGAGCAAGACATGACAAAAGATGGTGTTACCTCCTTCTGGATATATTGAGTTGTAGTGCACCTCAGCCCAGAAACTCAAGAATATCACTGGAAAAGAGCAAGATAACACAAGTTATGGAACTACCAAAATGTATAAAAAGTGCCAAACATGTATCTTCCAAACTTCAATAAGCTAATAAATTATAAATGACAACAGAAACAGCTACATATGAATCAAAATTTTCATGTAATTACAAGCATTATTGACTTCACAGAAGAATGCAAGACTTGCCGTAAACTCGTACAAATTCTGTGTGTTTTGAAAATCTACACACATACATCGGCCTCGCAAGACAGCCATGACTACTCACAGTTGAGCTTAGAAACTCTTAAGTAAAGAAGAGTTGAATGTAATGCAAAACAAATGCTTCCTGTTATTTAAAAAAGCAGACCAGATTTCAAAATCGTTGATATGGTTGGGCATGAGCACTTTTCAGCACAATTCTCTAAGTCCTTCCAATGGGTTGCCCACTACCAAAGGGAATCAGACACCATCTATGGAACGAAACACTACTATCCAATGCAAAAATCAACTTACTGATTGAAATCTTTTACTTAATCAAGTAACCAAAGATAACATAGATACCTCGTTTAGACTTCTGAACATCAGGCAGTATTTCAATGTAGCATGTATCCCTGAATGATGTAAGGATAAAAATCTTGACGCCATACTGCAAACGTGAATTTTTGTGCAAAATCCATTAGTTAACACAGGATCATATATTTACAGCACAAATATTATGACATATTGAAAGCATAAAAGTCCTTAAAAATGTACAAGAGACTAGTAACTCATGAATCTATTTGAAAATAAATAATGAATTTTCTAGATATACCATGTTTTGGAACAAAAAGCATCTGATACGTTGAGAGGAATGTTCTAATATTACAGCATAGAGCAACCTTTTGCCAACGCTAATAAAATCTCTAAACTCGCTGATCATAATAAATTTCTCGTGTTGTTAAGATAAACACAAACTAATACAGATCGCATGCACCACTACATCTCTGTTGTATCCTACAAGCAGAAGAACTGTGTATGACAGCACAAAACCACAAGAAAACCACAAGTTGAAGAAATGTACTAAAAGACACAAGTAAACAGTGTGCAGTACCGACAGTGTATCTATGTTGGTCTGAAATATGGTTAAAGAAATACGGAGAACATAGTGCATGCAGAAAATAGAATAAGCAGACAACTGATGTATTCCCTTTTGGGTTTTAATTGGGACAAGTCCCAAAACCTCGTATAGCAGGATAAAGAACCTATCCCAATGTAGTAATGTTATAACCATATATGGTCTGCAACTACAAGCAAACGTAGGTTTGCTTTTTTTAAGTATGGAACTAAGCCATAACACATGGGTAAAAAAAGGAATCTTTCTATAAATATCAAATGGATATAGATTTTCTCCATCATGATAAGTAGCAAAGAGAAATGTTTCAGTCTGTTAGCCCCCATTGCAGTAGTACCAAAACAATATAAAAGTCACAGTACCTACCTTTCCTTTAGAACACCAAAGCCTGTCCTTCACCTATTATTAAGCTACTCAGATGGCTGCTATAAAAATAATCTTCATTACAATAAACTAATTATACTCATAAATCATCAGTCGACAAAGATGCTTATATTAGTGGTTCAAGGGCTCAGCATTTGAACCAACTTTTCAAGAAGAATACTATACTGGCGATGACTATGCAAATAACTCCCCCCATATCAACCACAACGCAGACATATATAACAAAATTTCTGGACAAGAATAGAATTCTCACTATAACGAAATGAAAGGTTGACGAAGTTACAAGAAACGATGTAATAGGAAAATACAGTGGACCTACCGAGTCAGCAGCAGCTTGTAATGTGACGTGATCACCCCATTCACCACTCCTGATTGCCAGTGCAACATGGTTAAAATGGAAGCATTACTTCATAAGTTGTTAGCAAACAGCATCATCAGTTAAAAAACAAAAAGTATTATAACTCACTTGGACATCTTTTCCAGATAGTCATCATAGGCCATAGGAACATATCCTTCATACATCTCTCGGTGAGACTTTAGCTGAGGATCAATTATAAGAGAAGAAGACCACCAAATCAAGATGCAAAATCGCTACACTCTAAACCAAAATAATAGTATTACGAAGGCTAGGAAATAAAGGGAAAATACCGTACAATTAAAGAATAATAGGTCAAATTGAACATATGAAGTACAACATTGCCTAACAAGCCAACCTGATTGACAACTTGCTGCCTCACAAAATCGTGGTGTTCAGTAGTACGGTAAAACTGATCCGACAGCGCTCTGAACTGGAAAGAAAGAGACTTCAGGAAAGAGAAACTGACGATATCAAAAAACTTGAAAGAAATATAGGAAAACACCAACAGAGCAAACCGATAATATCATTATGATGATTTTTCAGTACATGTCCCATCTACTTCGATGACGTTAGAATTAGCTTTAGCTCGTCATGCACAGCGTATATGTTATTGGATAGATAATTATGGAGCATAAACTATTGTTTTATGCTTTCAGTCTTATTAATAGAAAATAAATTTAACTGACCTGGCAATTACCATCTCCCTGAACCTTACATTCAACCAAATCATATAACTGCAACCTACACAAACAATAGATTCACCATAAATAGGCAGAAAAATGATTACAGACGCAAAGGCGCTGAATGGTTATAGATATATGAGTCACCTTCAATGACCAATATTAACAACCAGATGCAAGCACCGCCATAATTAAATAATTAATGGTGGCCATGGCACTATCACGATGAATTAACTAAGCTCTCCCTAAAACCAAGTGGGATAAGTCTATCTAAAGCGACAAGTGATGATGATGATCAAAGAATTACTTCAACATCGCAAATACTACCCCACTTGTCCGCTGGACAATTCACTTATGGTACAAATACGCAGTAACAACAAACTCAATTTATCAGTAGCCTAAAAATACATATTGCTTAATGATAAATTACATGATTCTCTTTAACAGCCCTTGTCTTTTGACCTTTAGTATTTCGAAAATACTTTTGATACATTTATTTTATATACCTTCTAGTCAATTTTTTATTACAAAGATGTAGTTATTAAGTGCCCTGTACTTAAAAAGATATGTGGATAAATTACAAGACAGAATCACTTACAGTCTCATAAACATATTTTTGATATACCTTTAGTTTTACTGACATTAGGCATTTATGATTTGTGTAGCTTCAGATTATTTGCTACAAAACTAAATACAAAATCAGCCTATTATGACCAACTTTAGAATACTATTATTGATTTATTAGGTTTACTTACAGATACATTAAATCGATTAGGTCTAATATTGGCATTATAATTAATATCATCTATGACAATTTAAGTATATAGAATACAGTCCTACAAGAAGATAGAACATCTATTAATTCAGCATTACCTTCCAAGAAGCCTTTGGTGGTCTGAAGTGGCTTCATCAATAGAAGGAATTTCTCCGTTTATCCTAGGAACGTGCTGTATTGCAAACAATCAGAAAGAAATTATAAAAAAAAAACTCGCATGTACATCACTAGACTAACCTCCAAATGACTAGATCAGTTATATTATAATGCCAAAGATAATGGCTACACAGAAAATCTGAAAATATGATGAGTTAAACCTCGTATCTAGATAAATTTTGTTATGCCAAGACAATAATGACAAGTGAGCATACAAAGACCTTCATAAGCTGAACAAAACTTAAAACCACGTACAAAGGTGCTACTGAAAATTCAGTTTAATGTAAAAATTTGATCCTAGAAGTGCTACTGAAAATTCAGTTTAATGTAAAAATTTGATCCTAGAAGATCAGTTAGTAACAGATACTTAAAAAGGAACAAAATACTGGCATGAGACTATGACAAATATGAGTTACATAGTGATCTGTTCAGCAAGAATCTCTTTCTAAAAATCTTCTTTCTAGACATCTTAAACCAATACCGTGCTACAATTTGTTCACTTTAGCAAGTCGCATTTAACATTTTATGTGCAATTAGGTGCTACACTATTTTCTACAAAAGATGCATCTTCAAGTTGCAGATTGATAGGCAAAGGTTGCCAACCATTAGGCATTAAGTTTTAACAAGTATCCTTACTTAATATAAAACATGAATCATCTATAACAATTTTATAGGACGTTCAATACTTCAATTAAAACTTCATGAGGGAATGAAGAAATTATTCAGGATCCACTCTTCAAGTCAACCATCTTCTCAGTCCCAGAGACTTTTTTGTTCTTTTTAATTTTCAGTAAACACATGGAGATTCCCTCAGGTCTCAACCTCAACTATAGGTCATTTTGAAGTAGGCCCCCACACTTTTTTGTTTTTGCTTTGATTTGGGTTGGTTTAGTCAATTGATGAAAACTCATAAAAATTAAAGGCACCTTATTAGCTTTTAATCATTAATTACTATGGAAATCCACACTTCATCCAGATGAAATGCAGCTAGAGAAGAAGTCATCTTGCAAACAAAAAAAGAAGATAATGAAACTCCAGAAACTCGGAACTTACAGCGATAGGAACTAGTTGATCGAATCTTTTGCCTACTTCACCATCTAAAGCAGAAAAGTCATCCGTGAGCTCTATAAACACTGTATTGTCATCATGTGACTTTTCACCAGGACTTGAACAAGAACTGGTGGTTCCCATATCTTCCCCACCTGCCACTATGCACCATAAATAAGATGGCCAAATTAAAAGAATTGCAGGAGAGGAATAAAACAGCTATGGTACAAAAGAAAACCCAAATAATATATACCCGAAGCTAGCTGACTCATAGGTGGGCCAGACCAATCTTGCATGAGAATGGCTTCATGCAGTTGTTGTTGATCTGCATGTGAATATCCAGATGCTTCAGCGAATGCAACCTGAGAAAGTTCTTCCTGGTAAACATGTGCAATAATCTCATCGCTCTCCACTACAGAGTGATCTGTTCCAGGTTTACTTTCACCAGTGTGATCTCCGTTGTATATACTGACATCAATTTGACTTGTGCTCCCACAATCCACAGAACTGGCAGATGGGTCCCATTGAAGAAGATGGAGACCCCACCGGACAAGATTGGGATCTTGCTCACACATAATCATCAATTTTTACTTTGTAACCTCCTTGAAGAATACCAGGTCAGATCTACGAATATCCTCATCAAGATTATTGAACACGGATTCTTTACGTCAAAATGAGCGATAATCAGTATGCGGCCGTTCTTTGAATAATTATTTACACAAAAGTCAGCACATGAAACGTATTTCATGTAAAATAAAATTAGGAAATGTGCGGCAACAGACATCGATTCAAATGCCAAATAGTTATAGTTAGAGAACAAATCATATATACATATTTACTTGGTGGGAAATGGAGATGCTTACTTTTTGTAACAATTATCTTCAGAGTTTCTTTCGCAAGGATCTTAAACTAATGTGGTAAAATTATATCCAGCATGTGCAAATCATAGTCTTGAGAAGAAATTTCACATAAACGACACATAATTTCCTCTGTTGCTATTACGATCATCGTATCCTGAGAATACAAAAGCCCTAACTAATCAAATCTAAGTAAATACCCCAAAATTGGAACTTCGTAACCCTAAGTTTCTTCGTGAACATTTGGGCATAACAAAATGAGCAATTCTACTAATCCTATCAATTACACCCCAAAAATTATACGAATTTTGGATCGTTGCATCGAACCATCATCCAAATTAGCAAAAATACATAAAACCACGCAAAAAATCGCATTCAAATTAACCAAATTTCACCACCAAGAAGCCCAGGAAGCCCAAGAAATCCTAAAAAAAAGAACAATAAATCCACAAAAAACACAACAGATATGAAAAGAGGAACACAAATTACTTGCGATCGAAGCAACCACTGCACTCCTACGAGGAGATTTAGCGGAGGAGTCGAAAGCGAAAGGCGATCTCTTCGAAACCAAGCAATATATAATGGAGAGAAACGAAAAGGAAAAGAAACGGAAGGGTTTTTGTTCGGGACGCGACGAATTGAATTACATATGTAGCGCTCTGGGGAGGTGTACACCAATAACATATTGACACGTGGTCGAGAAATAGGTCGGTGCGGTTAGTGGCTACGTGGCGGTGGATGAATGGATAACATTACTAATAAATAATAATAATAATCCCCACGCATAAATATTTGCCTACACCTAGCGCACCACGTCATCCGTGGACCAATCTTCTTTTTTAAACAATACTCCAAACATTTCCTGTGCATTGTAACTTGCCGCCTGCAATTTAAAAAATTAAAGTTTACCGCATAAATTGTAATTTTTTTTTTTTGTATAATTCTATTTGTTAATCTATATTTATCTATCTATATAGTAGATATATAATTTAAGAATTGAATCACATCAAAAATTATTGGAATAACATGTGTCATTCTTTCTCTGCCATCTTTAGTTCAACAATATATATTATATATGCATCAGTCTGCGAAAATATTATATACACGAAGCCTATTTTTTAATTATTAATATTTAAAAATTTAAAAGATATATAATTTGGCAATTTTATCACCAAATTTTTTGCCACTTGCTCTAGAGACGGTCGGTATCTTCTCTAATAATATCAAATTTACTTTACTCTTATTCATGACTGGTCCATGGATGACGTGGTGCAACAACTTCACTCAAGAATAGGGCTCTCTCGCTCGCCGTTTACGTATCTCGCTGTAACGGGGGACAGGAGGGAATGTTTTAGTTGGGCACGATGCGATATCCTCCGCCGTAGGTTCGCGGAGGGCACACAATCGACGGTTCTCATTCCTTCGATACGTATCGCGTACGTATTGGACACTTGTTGGGTGTGGGCCCCACCAACATGTCTTTGCCGACGTCGCAGCCTCTTTTTGGATTTTCTCAATTTTTGGTGGCGTTGACTGCGACCACTAGACGTGGACGGTGCATGCTATATCACATATATATATATCACATTATCAAGAAGTCAAATGCCTATTCATCATAAATATATATATATAAATATATAAATATAGAGTCCAGCTATTATATTTTTATGAGTATAGACTCTTTTGCAATAATAATTTATTTTTTTGAGAGACAGATAGCACGTTACCCACTTCGTTTATTTTGTTAAGAAATAAACTTAGCTAGAAATGTGAATCAACTAGGATTCGAACTCGAATTTCGGGTACCAACTACCAAGCCCTTTGCCACTTGCTCTAGGAACAATCGGTCGCAATAATAAATTTTTAATTAACCGTTAAATCTATCTTTCGATTATTTTCATCTATCAAATCATAATATTCAACTAGCCATGCACCTATTAAGTTCTAGAAGACGACTATCAGCATAACTGGGGACTACTAGCTATCATCCTAACAACACGTCCCTCCATTTAACGACTGAAAACTTATGAGTATAAATGGATTTATATAAGTAAGGGTATAGTATATAGTCCTAATTATATATTTTTACTCTAACTCTATTTTTCCTAATAGCGTTAGATATATCTCAATACCAAACTAAGTCTAAGCCAGTCAACTAGTGCAAGTTACACAGATTAATTGCTAATATATTTGCTATCTTTAAAGATATTTGAGTGACTCTTAAACAAACTAAAAATTATATTTAAAACTCGTTTGGAATTATGAACAGATTATATTACGATGGTGTGAAAAAATATGATAAAAAAAATTATTATATTTTCATATATAAGTGATATCATGTAATTATGAATTCTGCAATTAATGAGTTCCAACTTTTTTTTGACCAATAATGTTGAGCCACCCTCAAGATCAAGTAGGCGCTAAGGTATATATACTCCATTAAAAGATAATCCAAAAATGCAAAATGTCTTATAACAATCTCTATATTTGTGTTAGCAATGGTAATAATAAACGTCAAGTACATTAACATGGTTTATAATTATGTCTAATTGGCCTAGCTAGTAATCATTCTTTTAAAAATATTGTCCAACATTATAGTTGTTGTTAGGTTGAGAAAATAAAATTCTTAATTTGAGCTAAAAAAATCTTTTGAATTGGAAATTCCAACATGGTATTTGACACTGAAGTTTGAGAGAGTGTGTGTGTGTGTGTGTGTGTGTGTGTTTTTTTTTTTCTTTTTATGAAATTTAGGATCGGTACAGGTCAAATTAGATCTTAAAGAAATCTGAGGATAGGATTCCCGGGGTTCAATTTACATTAAATTTGATCATCTAATAACAAAGTGCAGTAGGTGTGACGCTCCGACTTCTCAGAGAGTCACTCATCCTATGACTATTCTCGTCCTAATACGCTTAACTCTCGATCTTAACCTCTTGAGCTAGCCACCGCCCAAAATGCTTAACTAAGCCGGCCAGGTTAAAAGTTTAGCCCTATTATATTTTTATATATTGAACTATTTGGAGTCCCACAATCTTCCCGCTTTAAGCCCTAACGTTCTTAGGCTCAGACTCACAAGTACCATCTCGTTTCACTAGTCTAAACTGATCTTATGGTGAGCCGCGTTCCACCCACAACAGTCAATATCATAAAAGTCTCACTCTCCCCATTGTACAATTCGACCTCAGTCGAAATTTATCTCATACTTTCGACTGGTAATTGACTCTAATATCAACTGTGACGTCCCGACTTTCCGGGAGGTCATCCATCCTAAAGCTACTCTCGTCCTACCACGCTTAACTCTCTTAATCGATCTCTTGAATCTAGCCACCGCTCAAAATGTTTAAGTTAGATTAAGAGTTTAGCCCCATTATATCTTATATATAGGACCACCTGGAGTTTCACATGAATTCTTATAGAACTTGAAGTTTCATGAGGAATATATATAGCAAAATATAATTTCTTGTAAGTTCTCTTTTTCCTATCCTAAAGTTCAAAAATACCATATGAAGTGTTATATATTAATGACCAAATAGGATTAAAAAAAAAATGATAGAAACTTACAATGATTTGATTATTTTCACTTTCAATGTTAGTGTGGCACTCATATAGTTCCACATCGAATTAAAAAAAAAAAATATGATTGAAAATATGAGCATCCGAATTCTAATATTAATAACTAAACTTAAAGTCTAATCGATTCACATTTATAGCCGATTTTATTTTTTAAAATTAGATGAAGGAGATAGCTAGTCGTTGATCAGTAGTTTGGTTTAGCGAATTATTAGAGTTAGTGAGCTGAGCCATTATAGTTAACTTTTCAAATAAATTAATGATGGTTTTTATTGTCATTTAAATTGTCCTCACGAACTAAATGGACTAATTAAATACTCATGCTTCCTATAATTTTAATATGTTACAGTACCCAAAAAAAAAAAAAAAAAGGTAGGAGAATGTATTGAAACTTACAACTTACCCTTTCTTGTGTCATCATGACACTAAACCCTCAACAATTTTAGGTAAAATTGACATATCCTCAAAACCTTTTTTTCCGTTACTCTTGTTGAAATTTGTGGACTCAAACAAGTTTTACTCCAAAACCTAACCCCCTTTTTGGTCCAAAAGTAAAACATCGAAAGGTGAAATTCAAACCACTTATTAATTAATGAAGAAATAATGTAATGTAATTAATTAATTAACATTAAGATTTGCTAATCTTTCGTGTTCGGGTCGGGTTAATAAGGATTCGATCAGTCCAAAACCGATAAATTATATCTTAAACTCTTGGACCTAATATGTCATGCAATAGTGCGCTCACTAAAATGTATTGTCTATAGGGCAAAAAAAAAAAAAAAGGTTTCTTAACAGAGTTTTTCAGCATCGAATTCAATCCGTACTACCACCACTGATATCCATTTGGACCTTAATTCACAAATTATTTTTCAAAATTTATTATCCCACGAAACTGTCGACGAGTCAGCCCGATAATCAAATTTCGAGACACATCTAACCATTTTCGTTAAGATTAAGTTGCAAACGCATGCATTTACTTTTTTGGCGCCCCCTTGACTATTTTACTGAAGAATTTGTAACTTTCCCTCTACACCTCTTACCCCTCTCCACCACATGCATTGCACCACAATATTGCATAATAATCACACTAATACACTGCACCAACCTTTAAGTTTAAGCACCACAATACACACCCATTAAAAATGGAATAAAATAAACTAATCCCCTCACCACACAAAACTAGGTTATATTCAAAGCTAAGCATTATAGAGAGAGAGAGAGAGAGAGAGAGAGAGAGAGAGAGAGAGAGAGAGGGAGGGTCCCCTCAATATGGTTCCACTCCAGAGGCATAGGAAGATAGCATCCGACCCATTACCAGAAGAAGCCACCATCACCATCACCACCACCACCACCGCGCGCCCCCACCAACTTCTTTGAAAGCAACCCTACATCGACTTCTCCAGAAGAAGATGTTGTTATATCCTTCGCGCCTTCGGCATCATGCTCTTTCGCGGCTGCCGCTGCTGCTGCTGCTGCTTCTTCTTCTTCTTCGACTGCCGCCGCCGACGACTTCTGCGGCGTTTTTGTTCGTAGGCGGAGTCGCGCCCCGAAAGGCTGCTTCAGGATGTCGGCAGCGTCGTCGCTGAGCCCGAAGAACTTGTTCTCATCGTTCATGGCGCAGTATGGCGGCGGGGGCGGGGGCGTGGGCGGGGGCGGGGGCGGGGGCGGTGGGGGTGCTGTGGTTCCCGTTGTATCCGACACGGTGAGTGCATGCTCTCGTACGTGTGCATGGTTTTTTTTTTCCTTTTTCTTTTTTTACACTTTTGGCACTAAATTATACTTTTAATTCTCAAATTAAAAATACGGGTCACTTAAGTTGGATTATGAGACTTGATTTTAACAACTTAGAAGGTTCGAACTAGAAATAATAATAAATTAAAATTTGAAGACCAAAGCGTCGCGCCTCATAGTTTGAGGATCAGAAGTGTCATTTCGTAAAAATAATAACTTAAATTATATTCAACTATTGACACTATTAAATATGATCTAAAACATTTCAATCTTTTACTGTACAACAGTTATGAAAATTAGTAATTTTTAATGGCTATATAATATAAGACGAATTTGACACCTCTCGATGCCTAGGCAAATGATGTATAATATCCGTGCATTTATAAGTGAAGCCAATATTGAACAGTGTTATGACTATGTAAGCATATTTTGGATATGATTCCCAGTTGTATTCTGAATATGTTTGTTTATGATCTAGACATCTAAATGTATTTGAAAACAAAAGTTTACCAAAATCCATTCACCCAAGTTGCTAGCTAGTGCTAATTATACATATATGTACATATAAAGCCCTCAAACTCTCGATCTCATCTTATTTGATATGAGACTATTAGAATGTTACATTTTAAACAGTACGGCCGATAAGTGTTATCTATGGTTTCTATATAGTTTTTTAAGATTTTCATGATTAATGTTATTGACCCTACATATTAACAGAGAAAGAGGAGTTCAAGCATGCAACAAAGAAGGCTTGAGCTTGAAGAGGAGGTAATTAAGATGGTGAAAAACACCTCCCTAATTTGTCCTTGCCATTCTGTTTTTAGTATATATCTGCCTTCCCTCTTCGACTCGAATCTGCTTTCAAGTCACGATCGTCATCAGTAGAGTATATAGTAAACAGAAAGTAGAAGCTCCATTTATGGAGCGCTCTCCTGAAATAAAAATTGTTACGAGATATCTTAAATGGAGGATCACGTGTGAAACGTCAGATAGTTCTCAGTACGAATCTCGTTGTTAGGTTGCATACTATTCATTAGGTTAGACCTAGGCCTCCTAGTACGAGGACTCCTAACGAATATTTGTTTGTGCTTCTAATATAGGTTCAGTAAGGTATGAGCTGTCGGATAGCACTCTATACGAATTTTCAATGCAAGGTTGAGTGCTATTTGTAGTCCGCTAGCTAGCGGAGGGCTCTATTGCAAAAGGAAGTTCAGGAAGATTCAGTTTCAAAAAAAAAAAAAAATACTAGTGATTCTTCTTGTTGATTTACTCAAACAGCACTTCTGTAGAAGCTTTTAGTAGGGCAAAATCATGTTAGGTTTTTCTTCAGGCTTATACATGAAAAGAAACCCTATTATTTCTACTCAGAGCAGTGTTCTTTATTGCTAGTCAAGTTGGTCAAGCAATTAGCATCATCTATATGCCATTAAACATTAAAGTTGATAAACTAATTGAAGCCTTACCTTCAAAGTAAAAGTTGCAAAAGTAGCCAAAAAAGCAATTATTTCTGCTTCAGGGAAAAGTTACTTCACAAGGCAATTACACCAAACATTTCTCTGTTTGCAAAAAAAGAAAGAATATATGGCTACAGCATTTTCCTTCTTATGATTAATGTAACAATTGAACAAATGGTGCAAAGCAATAGGAGTTAGTTTATCCGAAACCGAAGAAAATGATAAAAGAGTCTCTGTTTGCAGGTTGCTCAGCTTCAGAAAATACTCGAAGACGAGAAGAAGGTGCACGATATTCTGCAGCACGCGTTGCTTCCGCATTCCACGCGCTTCACACTTCAAATCCCTGACTTTGTTCCACAGGAGGTAGTCTTTGTTAACATCTCTAGAAACATTGTTGTTTCGAGTTAAAGAACAACAATTTTGAAAAGTAGCTACTTAGTAAGGTCTTAAAATAGTAACTTCGACCACTCGATATGATGTTTGATCGATAAAGGGACAATTGAGTTGCTCAACATGAAGGGTTCTTTATGCTCATTTCTAAGCATTTGAGTAAATCCAATTCTTGTATATTTGGATTGCGCAGACGAAAAAAACACTAGCAGAACTCATGGTGGTGGAGGAAGAGATAGCGCGGCTCGAAAGTGAAATAAGAATTACTCAAGAAGGCCTGCGCAACGTCCGCGAAACTCGATTGCAAGCGACTATGCAGCTAAATGACTTCAAGCATCTGAACACCTCGGCGATGAATTTAAGTCGAGAGCGTGATTTCCGAGAAATGCAGGGTAAGATAGTGCAGGAAACAAAGTCTATGTTCTTCATAAGCCAAGCCATGAAAGGAGAGTATTTGCATCATCAATTGAGTGACGAAAGAGGTGGTAGAAACTTAGTTAAGTTGCATGATAAGAAGGAAAGATCAGCTGTACTCGAACCTAAAGAGAGGATTCCGAGGAAAAGCGGAGTGCTACCGAAGACATCTTCACCGAAATTGCCTCCGAAACAACCGACAAATAAAGTAAGCGAGCGCGTCCCTTTTTAGTACACTTAAATAGCAATGTTGTTGCAATTTGCGAAGCTGTTAAAAGGATCTGTTGCTGCATTAGATCATATTAAGTCGAAGTTCCGATTGCATGTTGTTACAAGAAACTTCAATTCTCATTTATTCTTCTGCACATTTTCTGTAGCCACTGGAATCTGATGCAGAAAAGCTGCTGAAGGTCTTTCAGGAACCTTCCAGCATTGCAAGCTCAAGGGAAAAGGAGTACCAAAAGATCCAACCAAACAAGTTATCCGAGAAAATCATGAAGTGCCTGATTTGCGTCTTCTTAAGGTTAATAAGAACGTCGCGAGTAGCTGAGCTCGAGAAATCGAGCAATTTGGCAAGATCTACAACATCTTTTCTGAAATCTGGAAGCTTCAGAATGGATGGCAGTGTGAATCTAACCGCGAGCCTTTCGATTCAAAAGGAGAAAGGCCAACGAGATCCTTACGGAATTTTCGAAATTGAGGACTCTCTTCTACGAGATATCGGTCCTTACAAAAATCTTGTCAGATTCGCTTCGAATTCATTCGAAGCAAAGTGCATTTCTACTTCTTTTCCCCTGCTAAATAAGTTAAGGTAATTCATGTTTCTTACTAACCAATCATCGTCCGCAAATACATATTCACAAATTATGGATACTACTCCAATTTTATCATATGGCAGGGACATGATGAATTCTTTACATCAAGTGGATTTAAGATTTTTGACACACCCACAAAAGTTGGCATTTTGGATCAACATGCACAACATCTGCATCATGCATGTAAAGTACATTGTCGCAACTACAATTGATCCTTGCTTTCGTCCATTCGGCGGATGTTATTAATGTGTGTGATCTTCTATAGGGCTTTCTACAACACGGTTTTCCCGCAAGTTCGGAAAAAAGACTCGAATTGAGAAACAAGGTACCTAAGATTCCTCACTGCATTACTGAATCTTGAACTGTTCTACGATAGCTACCGCAAAAATTCTCGTTCGCCCAGGCGGTTCTCAACATCGGAGGCAATAAACTTAACGCTGCGGCGATCGAGCATTTCATGCTGAGACAACCATTAAAACTGAGAGAAGTGAGTTTTATAAACTAAAGGCTTATAAACATCATCTTTTGATCACTGTAATATTAACCTTGTAATATTACTTTTGCAGCAGGAATTTTGGAGAGGTGACAAGGAAAATCAAGAAGAAACAGTACTGCGAAATATTTACGGATTGGAACATCAAGAACCAAACATTGCATTTGCCTTGTGCAGTGGAAGTAGATCTTCTCCAGCTGTAAGTGTGCTTATTATTGTTGCTGTCACATTAATTCATATAGTGTTACTAAAAAAGGTTAAATTTTGGACACAATTATTCCTGGAAACATTCAGTTTGAACACAACTTAAAATAGAACCAAGTTAGCGGGTTTGGGTTTGATCCACTTAATTAAAGCGAATTTGATTATCATTTTTAGATTGAACTGGAACCAAAAGGTCTCTGATAAAAATTGTGTGGCTCTGCGAGTTCTTCTGAGTTCTCCACCTAAATTATCATCTAAATATAGAATAGCCTAAAATTGAAGTTTAATCCATATACTACCATTTCAATCCCCTTTATTAGGAGATTAATTGAGCAACAAAAAAAAAAAAATCTATAATAAGATTGTAATGCCACAATAGTCCCGCATCAAATGATTGAAAATATAAAATATCGCGTATCCTAATAATAATAACTGGGCTTACGTATTTTGGGCCAGTGGTTTGGTCCCAACAAGTTATTATTGCTAGGTCGGATTGTTACACTTAGTATGAGAGTCGAATATCAATCAAAAGTGTGAGAGCTAAGTATTATGAGGCTCCTCCTGAACCCGTATGATGATGAACGGTGAAAAAAGAGTTCTGATTGGGAATATAAGAGACCGCGCGCCCTAATAGGCCAGTGCATGGTTCGATCTCAACGAGCTATTATTACTAGCAGATCAAGTCCTTACAAAGATGGTCCAATAGCTTATCATTTCAACTTTTTTGACTCACTACAAATATCACATTCCACATCATATATAGTACCTCTACTAGTAATATAACTAGAAATTAATTTTATGCAGATGAGGATATACAGTGGTGATGGTGTTACAAGGGAGTTGGAAAAATCAAAGTTGGAGTATTTACAAGCTTCATTAGTGGTGACATCAACAGGGAAATTAATGATCCCAAGCCTCATACATTCCAATATGAGTGAGTTTGCAAGTGACTTGGACACATTGATGGATTGGATAATAAACCAACTTCCTACATCTTGGTCTTTGAGGAAATCCATGGTTGAGTGCTTGAAGAGCCAAACCCAGATTAAGATAAATGAAGTTGTTGGTGTAATTCCATTTGATAATGAATTCCAATATCTTTTACCCATGTGAGTGAAAATTTTGTGTGTTTGTTGATGATCATGATTTGATGAGAGATGAGATATTTGTGGGCTTTGTGTAATGTATGGATTTTGCTTTTTTCTTCTTTGGAAGTGGAGCTTGTGATGATGGAATATTACTTCAATTTTAAGGCATCCTTGTATTTTACTAATACATAAAAGTTTTTTTTTTTTTTTTTTTTTTGTTGTTGTGTCTTCTGGGCACATGTTTATATTTCAGTAATTCATCTATCCAATAAATGAAGTGGGTAGTTTGCTATCTTTTTTCCAAAAAAATACATAAAAGTTCCATTAATTCTCTTTTATCTGTTTTTTCACTAAGCCTTATTCATTGCAATATTTAGAATGTAACATCACGTACGAAAGCAAATACGATATTCGCCCATTGTAGAATTTTCTCAACACGCGTAACGTAATTTTAATTTTCGCAATACCAAATGGAGCTGTAATGCAATAAAAATTCATCCTCTCACTATGTGATTCGCACCTTATCATGATGTGTTTTTATGTAGCGTGAAGAGTGATTTTTTTTTTCTTTTCTCATTTCAATTTCTAATTTTTTATCCATCTCTCTAAGCTAAGGTTTAGTTTGGTATTGTTATCAATTTAACGCTATTAGATAGGATAAAATTGAGAAAAAATATATAAGGATATGCTTCTGCGTTCTCTGATAGTACCGCAGAAAATATATTATAACCGACTAACCGCGATATGCGAAACGCAATATTACATAATAGAAACAAATAGAGTATTTTTTTATTGTCGTTTCTCACCGCACGTAATGCAATTTCCCCGTAATCTCGAAGCCTAAATGGGCTTGGATCGTTTATTCAACTCGTCAAAAAAAGGACAATATAATATAAATAGTAAGAAGCAAGGGGAGCAACGCGCAAAATTCCTGGGTATTTTCTACGCGTACGCTCAATCTACGGCGGAAGATATAAATTTTACGTGGACCGGGTTCATCCCAATATCTCGTACACCCATTCTAAAAATCCGCTCCACAAACGAATAAAAATAAAAACCCCCTTAAAAATAGCACATTGTTATTACGTCATATAGACTAAAAAATATAAGATATTTATTGAATTAAATTAAAAATTTTATTAAATGAGTTAATCAAATTTTACTTAGATGAGTAAACTAATAATATTTGCAAAAATTTTTACCAAGTTTTACATTAATTTTCAATAATTATCTCAAAATTTGAACTTAACTGAGTTAAAAATGAATATCAATCATAAAGTAAAGGCAACTTTTAATGCACGGAATAATTCAAATATAAGCTAAAATACAAGAAGAACTTTTGTAATTTAGCCAAAAATATTTAGATATCAATCATTTATTGATCATTGAACTTTTGGGATTATATAATTCATTCATTATAAACTTTCAAAACTCGTCACATTATATATATATATATATATATATATATATAGATAATATATTTTTTAATTAAATTATAACTAAACTTAATTATCCTATAGCTGTAAATTAATCTTTAAAGTAAAGTTTCACTGTAAAATAGAATAGCTAATTATTTTTTAAAAAAAGTATTATTTTATTGCAGGGTAACCTTCAAATATCATCCTATGATTTCGATTTTCTTACAGTTTAAAGTGTATTAAGTGCTCGTAATTTCTTTTTTCTTTTCGTTAGCTTTTTCGTTAATATTTTATTAAATTATATACAAAAAATTTCGGACATCCCACCTAAATTTATCGAATATCCACTTTAATAATCTTTAGTTCGAATTTTGTCACTGTTTTAACGAAAAAAATAAGTAAAATCGATAATAAAAAGATAAAAATAAAACTACATAGCACTAAATTGATATACTTAAATCATAGGGTACTAAAATGAAAAAGCGTGAAACTACAGTAATGGTATTTGAATGAATTTTTTTATTTTTTATTTTACTATCCGGCTAAACCATAATGCGAAAATCAAAATTTACCCTTTAATTTAATTTTATTAATATTCAAACAATTTGATTTGGTGTACTATATATACGGATATGCTCATACTAATCCACAAATGAGCTGTAATTTCACAAATAATAATAATATATATATAAATATAAATTAGTAACATCGATAATTAGTTAATTACCTGCTAATAATAATGCGTAAAAATCGGTTTCAATTATCCTTCGATCCCGACTCTTCTCTTCTCCACCATTCACCTCAATCATTTCCAACCCCCAATTCCCTCCTCCTCCTCCTCCTCCTCCTCCTCGTCCGAAACCCTAGGTAGCGCCCCGCGCCGCGTGCGCGTGGCGGAGACCCGTGCGCGATGTACCGGAGCGTGGCCTCGGGATCCGCGATGGCGACGGACGTCGGAAGTGGGGGCGGCGGCGGCGGCGGCGGAGGGGGGGACGCGGTGGTCACCCTCGACCAGGTCCCGCGGTGGAGCGACGCCGACCAGCACGGCGGCGGCGGAGGAGGTGGCGATCCCTCGGCGGCGCTGTTCTCGAGCTTCTCGGATCCGCTCACGGCGTCCTCCGACGCCGCGGAGGCGGATGGCGGCGGCGGAGGAGGCGTGGCGTCGAGGTTCCCGGTGGATCACGAGATCAATTCCAAGATCTACCTGTGGCGGGGCAACCCTTGGAACCTCGAGGTCGACGCTGTTGTGAATTCCACCAACGAGGCGAGTCTTAGAAGATCCTTCCTTGTGCTGTTTCTTTTGGATAGGCTTGCATAAAATGCCTTAATTTTGGTTTTTAATCTTTCAATTTGTTCGACATGATCAATTCGATGCTTCTGCGGTATAGAATTCGGGCGTGTAAATTTGCTTTAATGGACTTATTTAGAATATGTTATGTGATTTACGGGACTACATTCCTGATAAAGTAATCAGCGTGAAACTAAAACCTTTAGAAGTTGGGTAATTGTGCAAAATTGGGCCATAGTTCACCTCAATTCTATATGTTTTTTACCTTTTTTTGGCCAATATCCTTGTGCGATTCGTAGAATTTTTGGTCTTTCGCTTCGTTTGTTGATTGAATTGGTTGGATTTGTAGAGCTTGGATGAAGCACATAGTAGCCTTGGCTTACATGCTGCTGCTGGGCCTGGACTTGCAGAGGAATGCGCGACATTGGTAAGTTTTGGAATTTATGTTGGAAATGTAAGATTTTTTTCTAGATTAAATTGATTTAGGTTGGTTTTAGTTGCCAAGTTTGTCAACAGAAGGGAATGGTTTTGATGAATTTTGTGCAGGGTGGTTGTAGGACCGGAATGGCAAAAATGACAAATGCATATGATCTCCCTGCAAGGTAGTTTTGTTTTTGAATTTTGTAGAAGGAATTTTGTTGTCCTCTTTATGCTTGGTTTGCAATGATATTCGGAGTCGATTGATTTATATGTTAGAGAATACGAGGAAATTGCATTTTAATTCAATTCCCCTGTCTATAGCTTTGGAATAAAGTGGAACTTTTTCAAGGAAATTGCACCCAGACTTACCTGGTTTATGTTCGAAAATTAAACCTATGGTATATATACATTAGTAAGGACAAATGTCATCCCCCTAATTTCCAAAAAATTGGCAGCAGCAGTGTAATATGTAGATGATTGGTACATTCAAGATTGGTTTGTGGAGTTAATTAAATCACTATCATTGATTCTTTCATATTTGTAAAATGGGTTATAAATTATATCGGAGGGAACTGAAGTGTTATTTCTTAAATATTCCTTTTGATTATGATATAGTTTTACTATTTAGTTGTTTGTTTGTCTAATTTTGGCTGCAGTAGCACTTCTGTAAAACATACATTTTCGGCTTGTACATACTCCATTGGTAAATGCATTGTGAACTGGAACAATATTGTCTTGCAGAAAGGTTATTCATACAGTGGGTCCCAAATATGCAGTCAAATATCATACTGCTGCAGAAAATGCCCTCAGTCATTGCTATCGATCTTGCTTGGAACTACTAATTGAAAATGGACTCCAAAGGTGTGGTTAATATTTTATTTACTTAAAAGCTTTGAGTTCTTTCATCTTACCTTCCTTTTAAAACTCTTGAAAGTAACTATATGCCGTCAATCATTATGTAGCATTGCCACTGGCTGTATATACACAGAAGCTAAAAATTACCCCCGTGAACCGGCTGCTCATGTGGCAATAAGTGAGTAACAGAAACCTATTTTATGTACTAGGTGTAAATTTTTCTGTTTTTCATCAATATTATCTTTTCAATACTGGAACTCTCTTCCTACCTACATTTCTTATACAGTTTGAACTATATTGTCTAGTTTTATTTTCTAATTTGTCTTTATATGGAGGGTTAATTAGGGACTGTGAGACGATTTTTGGAGAAGCAGAAAGACAAAATCACCGCTGTCGTCTTTTGTACTACTACATCATCTGACACAGAGATATATAAAAGGTACATAACAGTAAATTATACCAAAATCGAGCCTACCAATTTGGAGTTAAATTTAGAGCTTTGGCTTCTAATACAATTATTTTTTCCTGATGACTGCGCGTATACAGATTGCTCCCACTTTACTTTCCCCGGGATAAGCACGAAGAAGAAATTGCCGTGTCTAAGCTTCCAGCAGATGTTGGGGATGAGAATGGTGAGACAATAATCGACGAACGGAAAATTAGAATAAAACCATTGCCCGCTGTTTCAACAAATGTTCCAAAACCATCCACGGCCCCGGTAGATTCTCCTGTTGCAGATCTTGGGTTGACGTTGAGGCGGTGAGAATGCTAATGTCATCCAGCTTTTATCCTGATTTGATTTTCTTTAATCTTCATCTTTGTTCACTTTCAGTTGTCCAAATCAAGGGGCAACTTAAATGATGATTCTTTTGCTCTTTGTTGAAACCTATATGTGCTTGTTCCCTGGATTTTATTTTTTCCTAGAGTGACTATTGGTCGATCTACCTCTACAGGGGTTCTTTCAAGCTAGATTCATATTTGGATCCTGCTTTTATGTCATTGATTAAAGACCCAGATCAGCGTCGGATGGAGCAGTGGGAGAAAGCTGCCCAAGCTCGGAGTGGATTTAATTGTGGCCAGCTGCTGGGATTTGGTGATCTAGGTGGCCCTCCGTTATCTTCTGCCGAGGAATACTCGCTTCATTCTAGATATCTCGCTAAAGCAAATTCTGTTAACCTCTCCGAGATTGCTGAAATGAAAATTGTGTATGTATGTTAGTGCGATAGTTTTTTTGAATTGCATCTACTATGATTTATTTTTAATTTCGTAGCATAGAAGAAACTTCTGATTATGATATTTTCTGAGTAGTTGAAAGTAATTTATAAAAGAAGTGCTTTTCCCGTTTGCTTAAGTTAAACAAATTACTTTTTCTTCTGATGATAAGTTGCTGTTGTTTTGGAGTATAGCTTGTTTTAATAGGCTATTATCAGATTGTTAATCGAGTTTTCTATCCGAAAATCAGCTATCGCGGTGGCGTGGATAGCGAGGGGCGTCCTGTGATGGTTATTGTAGGAGCTCACTTTCTTCTTCGATGTCTTGATCTAGAACGCTTTGTCCTCTATGTAGTGAAGGTACTATGTTTGTCTTTAAACTTAAAAGAGTACACTGTTCTTTTAACCCGCCTACTTCTAGCCTCTTCTTTGGTTTCACTTGTGCATTTTCAAATTTTTATCAAGATGCTTTCTGTAATATGAACATAAATTATCAAATTCAGTATGTGAAATGAACACAATTGCCATCATAGTGCATCACATTTTTCATATTTATTTATTTAATACCATTATTGCAGAAGCTGCATCTTGTGTTTTCTCTGATATTTTGTCATCTAATCAGCTCCACCGCCTCACTTTATAGATTTAACAGGAAACAATCTAACTTGGTTGATCTTTTTTTACTCTTTTTTTTTTTTTTTTGCAGGAGTTTGAACAGTTGATTCAGAAGCCTTTCACTCTTGTCTATTTTCACTCTGCAGCGTCTTTACAAATGTCAGTGTGATTAGAAGAAAAGGCACTTAAGTCGTGTTTGATAGATTTATTTTTGATTTATATCTCATTTTTATGGTTCTATGTACTGAATATAGGCAACCAGATCTTGGATTCATGAAGCGGTTGCAACAGATCCTTGGTCGTAAACACCAGCGCAACCTACATGTAAGTATCTTATTAAAGTAGCCGAAATTTTTTTGTTCAGTGCCCAAACTTCTTTCTTCTAGTGATTGTCTACCTTCTTAATTTTTTTCGCTTAGCTGATTAGTTCATGTGCTTACCTGATTTGCATAATGTCATAATTGGGTTCCCTCTTCATCCAAAAATACATCGCACCTGTTAGGACGTGCTTACAGAATGAGCAACGAACCAGCAAAATAACAATTTTATTCATCATTTAATGGTGTGACGTTGTTTAGCGTGATAGCAGCGACATGCTATACACAACCTGGAACTTACATTGGGGATTCTAGCCAGAACAGAAACCTAGGGATGATATTGTAATCTATTAAAGTCGAAAATATATATATATATAGCAACAAGATTGGCAAGTCGAAGGACTCTGCGTACATTTAATTGTAAGCTAAACATGTATGTTTTTGCTTTTTAGAAACTATTACGTGATGATTTTAGTAAATTTTTGCAGGCGATATATGTTCTGCATCCAACCTTGGGATTAAGGGCCGCTATCTTTGCCTTGCAGCTATTTGTTGATGGAGAGGTAAAAACCGCGTAGCGAATATAACTCAACATGCATAATGATATGCTAATCCTTTAATTTTGTTCTACATTTATTTAGGTGTGGAAAAAAGTAGTATACGTAGACCGACTTGTTCAACTTTTCAGATACGTACCTCGTGAGCAATTAACCATTCCCGACTTTGTTTTCCAGTGAGTATTCTGAGCGTCCGGCGAACTTACCGTCCTCTTTTTTCACTCTCACCGAAATACTAAGATCGGTCTCTTTTCCAAAATGTATCATGTAGGCACGATCTCGAAGTGAACGGAGGAAAGGGGCTCATCGTTGATCCTAGAACGAAATACATCTACCAAAGACCCTCGGCGTGACCTTTCACTTGCGCATCCTCGTAAGGCGTGTTTGTTCGTTCTCTTGTATTTATATCTGATTACTTCCTGTATAATAGTTATTTGCGTATTTTATTGTCTCTCATTGTTCCTTTTTCTTTCCTTTTGAGGGATTTTGTATTTACATTTATCGACTCTCGTATTGTACGCTGTTAAAGATTAAGCCTTTATCATTTATATATGCCTGTGAAGTAAATTTTTCCCCCCATCTTTCATCATTTTGCTACAGAATGAATATAGATACTCTCGCCACATGTATCTTCTGATTTAATCATGTAAACTATTTTTGTCACACATTATTTTTTACCCTTTTCCTTAGTAATCTTTGCCTTGAAATTACTAAGGAAAAAGCTCTGCATGTATTAGTATATTTCATACACGCCACTCCTAAAATCATATCATGAATATGTCCAAATTAGTAAAGAGTATTTAGATATGTCCAGTATATTCGATATTCCGGATGCGATTCAGATTCAGATTCAGATTCAGATTCGATCCTGGATCGGTGGTATATGGGTAAGAAAAATTATCTATTGAAGTTTTGGATATGAGTTCAGGTACTTCGTACTCAGACTGGCTTCGGATCTAACTCAGACCCGATCTTTTGATGGGTAGGGTCCGGAATTGTTTTTACATCCGAATTACAACCCCAGTAAAAAAACCTGACCATCAAAAATTAAAACAAAGAGGAAAAATTAAACAGCTTATGTAATTGAAAATTTTGATACGTATCTTTTTATTGTAATGTTTTTGGTGCATGTGTTTTGGACAAATGGTGAATGCTATGTGACTAGTGTATGTGTTTTATACAATTATATTATATGTGTTTGGATTTTTCAATATTATTTTTTTTTAACTATAATATTGTTATTTGTGTTTACGGTGGTTGTTGAGTAATTAATACGTAGGTAACTATTGCAAATTTTGTATTTTCGGTTTGAACTTTTTATGTGATAAATATTTGTATTTTTTGTCATGGATATGCATATGAATACCTATATCTGATTTGGACCTCACACAGTTGATGCTTACCTGACGGATAGTATACGGATAGTCACTATCCAGACTCATTCAAGTTGGTAAATACTTAATAACTTAAGTTTTCAAATCTGGATCCACTCTGAAATCGAATGGATAGTATTTATATATATTACAATAAAATATATTTTAGACGACGCTTTTTAAACGACGCTCTATTTTAGGTCTTCAACATTTTGGCATGCACCAACACTATTATTAAACGTTGCTAATAAATATATTTTTATCAAATACTGATAAAAATTTTTCGACGCTATATTAAAGCGTCCATATTATTTATCTTGACATGTTTACTTAACAATTTTTTGCTCGACGTTTTTTCAAGTATTGGGGTTAGTTATTGTTTAAAGTGTCTACTCTTTTTATTTTTAAAGTATGAAAATATATAGTATATTAACTATTTAGATCTGGAGTCCGGCTGCTGTGCTATAAATAGCACGAAGCACTCGGTGCTACCAAGTTTTCCACCGTTAGATCCACCCCTTTAATGATTTTCATCCGTTAGATCATACTATTCAGCTAACCACCCACTTAACCCTAGGGGCCCACATTATCCTAACCGCATATCTCTCAATTCAACGACCAAGAACTTGGTAGCACCAATGACCTGGTGCTATTAATAGCATAGTAGTCTAGTTCTTTAGATCTGACCCTGCACACGGACATCTATACAAAGTTAATTTGTATACTATTTACTGTAGTCACTATTTCTGATTTTACATAATGCTGAAGCCTAATAAGTAGCTAAACTCATATAATTGGACTTAGGCTATGATACACAAATAGTTTTACCACCAAATAAATTAGTGTCACCACTTTGAACACAGTTTGTTTTAATTTGCCTCTTTACATTGGCAAAACTTATCTCGAACATGATTGATTCGACATTGCGATAAATATTAGTTGCTTAGCAATCAAATATTTCTTGAAAAAAAATAAAAAAAAATAAAAACTCCACGCTTTTGTTTATGGAATCCCCACTATCCAAGTTTATGCATATAACATCACTTCTTAAATAGTGTTTTACTATTTTATCTCATCAATATAAATACCCCATTATACCTCTTTCAAAACAACTCAAATTACCAGCTCGTTTAAAGGCTTTAAAGGTTTGCAAACATAAGCTTCTCTATTTATATATTTATATGCGATTTTTACTCTTATGATAGTGTTAAATATGTTTGATGGCTAGGTTAAGCAATTATGAAGGTATTCGCACTTCTTCTGTTAGTTGTTTTCATGACCACCTTTGTGATGGCAATAAGAGAAGGCACTCATCAAGTTGTTCATGAAGCAACCACCGATACCGTCGAGAAACTGCGAAATCCTACGATTGCGCAAGATGAAGGAATTAGATTTACGCGAAAGGACGTGAACATTGAAGGAATACCAGAAACAAATAGCGTACCAATATCACAGTATTGCAAGGAGAAACACATTAATTGCCCACCTTAATTCTCCGAAGTTCTAGAAGAATCACTTGCATGCAGTACGTTTAGTTTAAAAAAAAAAAAAAAAAAATTATGGTGTACGCGCGTATAACTTATAAAAAGATATAGAAATCACCACCCTCCATGTTGCCTTAAGATTCAAGCCACTTGATGGATGTAGGAAAACACAAGTGATCATAGGTGACAATAAATAAGGTGGCTTATGTGGTGGCTGCATGAATGCGTACGTACGTACGTACTTGTGTATATGTACTCTATGTGTGGGCTCTATATATAAGATCTCATATATATATATATAATTATTATGAACTTAATTGATCAGAAGTAATGAATGAATTATTTGACATGCTCTTTATGTATGAGCTAAGAGCACTTAGATGCTATCGAAGTATCGACTCTTGAGTACTGCATCGAACTTTTTTTTTGAGGGGAAACACGCCCTAAGGCGAATTTATTTATTAAGCGGGAGGTACATCTTGAGAAAAATCATCTACGGAAGACCAAAACGACAACTTTTTGCTAGAGAGCCCCCATTTGGCCAATCGATCTGCAACTACAGTATTTTTAGAATATCTTGAAGACTATTCATAGCTAAATTGCTTGGAACTTTCTAGAAAAGTCCGAAGATCCGTAATTCTTGTTCGAGCTTCATCTGTTAGCGCATCTGAATGATAGGTTCTAAGGTGCAAGGTTTTGATGATGGATGCTGAATCTGAGTAGATATGAAAAGTTTCTTCCGGAAACCTTTGCGGCAGAAAATTTGTTGCTCGAAAAATTGCTCCAATTTTCGCAGAGCAAGCGTCATGGGCAATCCTTCAGTACATCGGATATGCACATAATGATTCCATGCTGATTGGCGATTAGGCATCCTACACCACCTTGTAGTGCCACCTTTCCAACTCCTATATAGTTAGTTAGATATGATTACGAAAAGGCGGGCCGGGGGAATATACCTAAACCCTATCTAATTCAAAATTTGTTAATTGGAATTTACCATCGAAATAATGGTTCCATTACAATTTACCACAAAGCCTCTATTTTTGTTAATTTGAATTGGTTGATTAGATATTCGTTACTCTTGCGATCGCATCACGCGAATCAAATTTTTAGAGAACTGATCGATCAGCTTGCCAATTTATCTGTTCTGCTAGATAGATCTTTAATTTTTCGTATAAACATTTGACCAAATTGATGGAGCTAAAAGTTTTATAACAAATTGCAACACAATGTTTTTTCACGTGCATGGTAAATTTTAACGTTTTAAGTTTAGTTAGTAAACTACAATTGGGACAAAGTTTATGAAACAAAAAAAAAAAAGAAGATACTTTTAAATTACATTGGAGGTAATTTAAATATTTTAAATATTTTTAAATATTTAAAAATATTTAAAAAATAAAATGATAAATAAAAAATAATCTTTAAATATTTTTTAAATAAAAAATAATTTTTATTTACATTGGAGGTAATTTAATCGTCATATATATATATAAAATGATAAAATTTTAAAAATCATTTCTTAACCACATGCAACAAAACAAAATATTTGTAGTTGCAATTAATGTTTTCTACTGCATCCAAAACGAAACATGACGGATGTAGTTGTAACTACTATATTTCCAACTACATGCATCTGATCCAATTATATATATTACATTTGTAATATTTATATCTAACCAAACGACCCCTTAATTTTGTTGCTAAAGCGTGAGTATCTCGATCTTCTCGATCGATCTGCACATGTGGCTAGAATCAATGAAAGTGAATATTTTTCGTTGAAAACAACTTCACCCTCTCTATTTTGAGTAAAATAAAAATGCTCATAATGTTCTCATTGGGTTTTATTTGTGCCCAAAAAGACATGGCACCTGTTAGGACTTAGGATATGCTCTACTCTGTCAAATATAGTTTCCCATTCATATGCCTCTCTCAGTATTTTGCTGCGGTAATAAGTATAAAATTGTGAATAAAAATAGAGAAAACTTTAAAACATCCTCATGTGATTTCGTACTTTTTTATTTGAGTACCATATGGTTTAAAGTGTATTAATTTAGTACCATGTGGTTTCGCACTTTCCCACTTTAGTATCCACTCCAACAAAATATATTTTAGACGGCATTTTTTAAACGACGCTTTCTTCTAGCGTCTTTAATATTTAACATTTGCCGACACTATGATTAAGCGTCGCCTATAAACATATTTTTATCAAATATCAAATATTTATATAAATTTTCCGACGCTATATTTAAACGTCGGTATATTTGTCCCGACATGTTTATTTAACGACTCTTTACACGACGCTTTTACAAGCGTCGGAATTATTTTTGCCGACGCTTTAAAGTGTCGCTAAATATCATTTAAAGTGCCCTTAAATGCAAGATTTTTTGTAGTGATTCTGTGGTTTAATGTGTATCAAGTTAGTAACCTGCGGTTTTATTTTTGTATCAAGTTAGTACCTTATAGTTTAAAGTGAGAAAGTACGAAACCATATGGTAGTAACTTGATACACTTTTAACCACAGAATACTAAAGTGAAAAAGTGCAAAACCATAGGGTACTAATTTGATACCGTTTAAACCACAGGGTACTAAAGTGAGAAAAAGTGAAATCACAAGGGAGGTATTTGAAGTTTTTCCATAACAATATAACGATCATGGACACGGACCTTACAAATTATTAGTGCTACTGGATTAATTAATTAGAGCGTACCATCTCTCTGCCCAGGTACGGTGGATAATGTTAATAAGAATGGAGACTAGATATGTTTCAACGTCTGATACCACAGCTTGTTTGTTAGCTGAAAATATGAGATAAGTGTTATATATATCGTCGGATCATATTGAGCTAAGGAATGACTAGTCAATGGAAAATTGTTTTGAGCGGAAAATTTGGCCCAACGAATTATTGGTGTCACAATGCAATATTTTGGATTTAATCATATCTTTTTTAATTTTTTTCGTCCCTTTTCTCTAGTGAGCCTTGCTTTCGAGAATGGCAAATTTTTCGATCTTATTCTACTGTTCATTATAACTTGAAATTTTTATTTCTAAGTACTTCGAATACTCTAGTTCATAAGTGGGTTAATTTAAATGCGAAAGTTTTAACCAAACCGCACATTTGGCCACAATTTATATATATTTACCTTTTTCTCTCAACAAAGAAACTCATAATGCCAATGCAAATGCACTTGAAATGACTGTTTCTATTCATAGCATTACCAAAGAGTATTCTCACAACTTCTACACAAAGTTTGCATAAGTTATTATTAATTAATTCCTGATGTCACGTAATATATGCTGGAGCCTAAGTAGGTAAATTAACTATCATATAGTTAATTGGACTAATTAGCCTATAATACCCAAATAGTTTTGCCACCAAAAGGACCAGTATCACCACTTAGAACACGTACAGTTTGATTCGGACACTGCATGCGTTGAATATTAATTAGTGGCTTAGCAATCAAATGTTACTTGAAAAAGAAACTTCATTTGCTTTTGTTTGTGCAATCCCCACTATCCAAATTCAAGCAAATATATCACTTTCTTAATATAAGTGCATGCCTAGCTAGCTATTTTTTCTCATCTATATAAATACCCCATTATACCTCTTTCAAAACAACTCGAATTATATATATATATATATATAACAGCTCACTTCATGAGGCTTTAAAGGTTTGTAATTAACATAAGCTTCTCAGCTTAATTACGTATAATTCAATTCAATTCAAGCATGATAATGTTTATATATATATATATATATCTGATTCTTACCCTAATGATATCGTGCAAATTGTACATGCCTGTTTGTCGGTTAGGTTAAGCAATGAAGGTGTTCATGCTTCTTTCGTTCGCCATTTTTATGATCAGCTCAGCGATGGCAATACGAGATCCGTCGAAAGAAGCAAAAACAGAAGGCGCACAAGTTGTCGTTCATGAAGTAACCACCGATGCGGTCGAGGAACCGCAGAACCTGAAAAGTGCACAAAACCAAGGATCTAAAATTGCGAGAAAGGATGCGAACATCGAAGCAACGCCATGTGCGACGTGCTCGCCAGCCACCGTACCGATAGGGCAGTTCTGCCATGAGAAAGGGTATGAATGGTGCTCACCCAGCCCCACGAAGTTTTAGAGGGATCATTTGCGCGCAATACATATAGTAAAAAAGAAAAAAACTGTAGGGTATAGCCTTTCGGAGAGACGATATATGTTACCGCCCTGCATGTTGCTTTAAGATTCGAGTTAATAGACTAATTAAAGGATGGTGGCCTTTGTCTCATCATATATAGCGCGATATCGGATAATTAGAGTCTTTTCCCTAAATAATGGCCACTAATTTCATGTAGGTAAACCCTAATGATATATATGTAGCAATAAATAAGGTGGCTTATATTTCTAGATGTAAAAACTCTCTACATGTGGACTCTATAAGATCTTAAATATACAAAGTTATTATGAACTTGCTAGGGAGTAATGAATTGTGTTATATATATATATATATATGAGCTTGGAGCTCTCATGTTATCTCGAAAGTATCAATTCCTTTGTGCTTTTACCTTAAATTATATAATTAAACATATTACATGTCATTAGATATGACATAGGATAGAGGAGACAAAAAAAAAAAAAAAATTCTCAAAATCACCTAAACTCTATTTAATTTAAAATTTTACTATTTGAATACTTACACATCAATTAATAAATTTTTAATCCATGAATTAATGTTAATATATATGTGGCAAAACGGATAACTAGTTAAAATTAATTAGAGAGCCTCAATAAGAGTTGATAACTAAATCTCGACCCCTAATTAATTTTAAGAGGGGAGGGATCAGCCGAAAAATAAAAAATAAAAAATAAAGTTGGAAATGTAAAAAACCAATTCTATCCTATTTTTCATACACGTAGCTAGCGCGTCTAAATGTTCAACACTATCTCTTAATTCATCATACTTTATTTTTTTATTCCATATAGTGAGTGAGCTCAAAGTAGCTTATAAACTATTTAAAAATATTCGGTTTTAAAGTATTTTATATATACAATTTTCTTCTAAATTAGTTATATAAAAATTTATCTCTAATTAAATTCAGATATCATAATAATCAAATTACTTAACTTCTATATTATAAAAAGGTATTTGTCCGGCTTGCTGGCTGATAAAAAGAGTACAACATGCTCATCTAAAGACCATTAATTTTTTCTTTCATCACTAGTTTATCCGCTACAACAAAATATATTTTCGACGATACTTTATTTCGGCGTCTTCAATATTTGGCGTGTGGCGACACTATGATTAAGAGTTACCCATAAATACATTTTTATAAGTATGATAAAAAAATTTCGATACTATATTAAAGTGTCGGTATATTTATCGAGACATATTTACTTAATGATTCTTTACTCGACGTTTTTACAACCGTCGGGATTATTCTTGTCGATGTTTTAAAGCATCACAAGTTAATTATCATTTAAGGTGTTACTATAACAGAATTAGATTAGATTACAGGGACACATTTTTTAGACACTTTTGTATAAGTGTCCCAATTATATCAAATTTGATTTAAAAAATCTACCAACACCTGAATATAAAACCTAATTCAATCAAAAACAAAAAATTCTTCTACTCAACCAACTCCACTCTGGTCCACTCAGCTCGATTACAAATAGAAAAGAAAACAAAAATTTGATTATCATATCTCCTTCTCCTCCGCCGCCCCCGCAGCTGACGAGTAGGGTTCCGGCATCTGGAGTTCGGCCGCGAGGATCTCGCAGGGACCGTAGAGGATTACGATTGCCACGTGTCTCTTGGGCACAAGTAGCAGAAAGAGTGGGTGCCAAACATTAAGGCGGCCCTACATATAACGGCCCCACATATAATAATATTTTTAAAAAATGTCGGTAATTTAATTTGCATGCAGTATTTTTTTTTTATCTGTACCGATATTTAAAAATGTTAATATATATAACCATTTTTATTGTAATGTGTTCTTAAGTCTTTTTTTTTTTTTTTTTTGGGAGAGAGAGAGAGATAGGTAGCACGCTATCCACTTCGTTTATTTTATTTAGTAATAAATTTAGCTGGAAATATAAATCAACTAGGATTCAAACTCAGGATCTCGAATACCAACCATCAAATTCTTTGCCACCTGCTTAGGACGGTCTACGACGACATAAGTTTTATCCTCTAATTTGTTATAGTACTTTTTCTTTTTTTAAAGTCTCCAGCTTTACCAGGAAGCTTCTTGTGGTAGAAGATTTTTTGGACGGCGACGAAAGCCGACCATAAGGCATTTATAGAAAAAAAGAAAAAAAAAAAGAAAAAAAAGAAAAACAGAAACCCGTGCGCATCCTGGGAAGGAATTCTACACGGTAACACTTGTACTGTGTCATCAATAACAAATCAATCACATTCCATTTTTTCAAACAAAAGTACAATAAAATTATTTTTTTATAATCATAATGGGATATATACCTCTAAAAAAAGATATTTGATTGGTTTGTTACGCTACATCACCAATATACCCGTTGCATTCTAGAATTTTTCCATCCTGAGAGGGAAAGTGATGAGATTGGAGGGAAAGATCCTGGCGGCCGTAAAGTCATTAATTGATACGAAATAAAAATTATCACTTAAAATAATTATTATGTTACAGTCGATTCTGAATTTTGAATTGACCCATGATTTCCAAGTATATTACTTAAAATACTCTCTCACAATTATCCTCTCCTCCACTCCCTTTATCCCTCTCCTTCATCCTTCTCTAAACACTACAATTACTCTAATTAATTAGCCTGTGGAGTAGGAATAAATTTCATTGATTAATTCGATGATAATTGCTTGTTCTACAGAAATTAAATTTTAATTACTATTTCACTCTGAAACGAAAATGACTCAATTCATTTTTGTAGTCTAAATTTGGTTTTTGAATTTTGAATTAACCTATTTCAGAATAAACCATTCAATATTTTCTCTCACTTATTCTCTCTTCATTGCTCTCCTCTCGCTTAATCAAAGTCTCTTAATTTCAAAGTGCAAAGTGTCCCAATTGTCCACTCTAATTTTTATTTTAATGAAGAATCAAATATTTTCGAATGATTCATCATTTTATTTTTACTCTAATATAACTCAATTCAATTTTTCATTTTTTATTCAATCATTAAAGCAAGCATACCCTAAGTTGATACAATTTTTTTTAAAATTTAAATTAGAAAATTGATTAAACAAATGAGTTAGCATAGATCACAAAAAATTTATTGGCGTAAAATTTGTACTTATCTTTAGAGATTAAATAATTCATGAATTATTCGGCTAGTCTAAAAATTTACGAATAATTTTTCTTCTTTCAAAAAAATTCATAAACAGATCGTTTAATTTGAATTTTTAATAATTTATATATAATTTACGAATTAACTAACAAATCCACCTAGCCATGTCCTTTTTGGTGTGTTTAAAGGTCCACCGAACAATGTCCTTTTTTATGTGCATCGAAAGAAAGATTATGATGGTATACGTTAACCTACTCTTTTTCTTCTTGGGATCGAATCATAATATAGGTTATATTTTATTATTATTAGTATAATTTGCACAAACTTTATCATCATGTTTCGATCAGATATAAAAAGAGAATAAGAGAGTTATCCCTCTCTTTATACTCAAATAAAAATTAAGTATGATGGGAACTGTTGTTCCCACTCCTTATCGGAACGTATAACCCGGTAAAGGGTGGGAACAATAGTTCTCAACCCGAGTGGGAGCTTGAAAACAAGCTTGTTCCCACCAAATGGGTAGAGAGAGCGTGTGTGTTTTGTTTTAAAATTTAGAATTTAAATTTTTTAATTTTAAAATTAAAATTCAAGATTGTAAATTTTAAAGTTTAAATTTGTTATTATAAATTTTTAAATTTATAATTTGATATTTATATAATTCAAATTTAAATTTGGTTTTAAATTGTTATTATTTTTTACTTGTGATCATCAACTATTTCTCTTATTCTCAATAATCATCTAAATATAAATTTTTTAAGTTCCAATTTACACGCACAATTTCATTCAAACAAAAAAAATATTATTATTCTTATAAAAATTCATATTTAAACATATTCACGATATAACTAGTTATTACTAATTTCCGAGCAAAAAGAAGCCTATATAAGAATACAGTTCAAATCTTTATATTTTAATTATTTTCCAACAACAAAGGATGAATAAGTTAGAACTAAAGATGATCATTCAGACTTTTCGCTTTTTGATATAATTCACTTCGCTTTAATTAAACATGTCATGTCGTAACAACCATGCCTCGGAAAAACAAAAAAAAAATTTAAGACTCGAACAGAAGGTCTCACTCTTTTACAAGCCGCTTGAGTTTGTGATTCTTAACTAAAGATGATCATCCAAATATTTAAGAGTGTCAAAATAGTAATTCTGGAACACATCCATCTCATTTCTGGGAAGTCCCAAGCCAACCTCGACCCCTCCCTCCTCCTCGCGGCTCTCGGCCACGGCCACTGCGCCGGTGTTCGCCACCGACACGACCTCGACCTTCGCCGGTCTCCCCCACCCGAAATCCACGCCGTAGACGCCGAATTTCGGCGACCCGGCGACCGTCAGCAAGAGCCCGGCGGCGCTCGATTTGAACCCGTGCAGCCAATCCCGCGCGCTCTCCAGGCTCTTCCCGAGGCCTCCGATCGCGCGCCCGATCGCCTCCGCCGCGACGACGAGCCCGTCGGCGCCGCAGAGGTCCGCGGCGTCGACGTCTGCCAAGCACGGCCCGACGCAGTTCCCGAAGTACTCCGCGGGGATCGGCGGCCGCATCCGCCACCGGAAGTCGGCCGCGAACCCCATGTGCGCCACCGTGCCGGCCGCCGCGCGTTTCGCGCGCGCGTAGCCGACGAACGCGAAGGCGAACGTCACGACGACGGTCGAGCAGTGGAAGGCCGACGCCGCCGCCCTCGCCGACACGGCGTCCTTCAGCGCCTGGACGTGCCGCTTCCGCAGCGCGAAGGACGCGAAGACTCCGTCGGCCAAAGTCGCCGCGCCGGCGGAGCCCTTCATCTCCGAAACCACTTTGTAGAAAGTGGTGTAGACGTCGTGAGGGTCGGGAATCAAGGTGCGGTCGAGGACGACGGCGGGAGCGGGAGGCGGGGCGGATGCGCCGGCGGCAGCGGAGGCGGACCAGCAGCGCATGAAGCGCAAGATGCTGCTGCCGTCTGCGACCGCATGGTGCGACGCAGTCCCCACGACGAGGCCGCGGGAGGGGAAGACGGTCACCTGGACGGCGAACACCGGCGGCGGCGGCGGCGGCGTGGGGGAGGAGGAGTCGGTGCAGTCGTGCGGCGCGAGGCTGGGGACGAGCTGCCGGAGGAGGGAGAGTTCGCGCGGGCGGCCATCGGCGAGGTGGTCGAAGAGGCCGGCGGCGTTTTGAGCGTCCGAGCACTCGGCGACGGTGAAGCGGACGCCGGGGGAGGTGGCGTCGGAGAAGAAGAGCTGGAAGCGGTCGGAGGCGTCGGGGGAGCGGCGGAGGAGGGAGGCGAGGGGGAAGAAGGATTGGAGGGAGAGGGAGAGGGAGGATTTGAGGGAGGGGAGGAAGGAGGAGAGGAAGTGGGAGGTGGGGTGGGGGAAGGGGTAGAAGAAGAGGCGCTCGACGGGGGGGAGGTACACCCAGAGGACGTCGAAGAAGGTGAGGGGGACGGCGGTCGGAGCGACGGATCCCTCCGGCGGTGATACGCGGCACGTCTCGATGAGTCTTACGAGTGGAAGAGAGGAAGAGGAGGAGGAGGCCATTGTTGGAGATGAATTAAGAGTTTGATGCGTACAGTACGTAGTAGTAGTAGTAGTAGTAGCTAGGAGGAGGGAAAAAACAAGTGTGAGAATAATAAAGGGGCCGGTGTTGGATCATTTAAAAGAGAGAACTGCTTAGGGTCTGTCTGGTTGTTTTAAAGATTGTCCGATAAAACCGACCGTTTCTAGAGCAAGTGGTAAAAAATTTGATGGTTGATATCCGAGATCCGAATTCGAATCCTAGTTGATTCGCATTTCTACCTTAGTTTATTTCTTAACGAAATAAACGGAACAGGCAGCATGCTATCTATCTTTCAAAAAAAGATTGTCCGATAAAACAAAGTCTTTGTCTTCCGGGCAGACGGCGGAAAACGAAAACTTCCTCCAAAAATCACAGCTTATCGGCCGCACAGAAAACGGGGTCCACGAGATTGCTCAAAAAAACATAAGGTATTTTTTTTTTTAACTATCTAATCAAACAACTGTAACTGAAAATTAATTTTTTTTTCTACAAACTAAACACTAAAAATCATAGAACAAATTTTCCACGAAAACTTTTTTTCCACAATTTTTTTTTTTTTTTCCTTCAGTTTAACAAGTAACCAAAGAGCCACTTTAGTCTTGAAGCAAAAAAAATTTGCAATCCGTTACAACGAGCATGCAAACAAAAACGAGAATAACAAGCATGAAAGTAAATAAACTATAAATAAAAAAAAATAAATAATGTACAAATTTACGTAAAGAATTTGTTATAGGAAAAAAATTACGAACAAAAGAGGAGAAAATTTTACAGTGAAAAAAAAAAAGAAATATGACATTCGTCAATACAAAATCAACCTATCGCCTCTAGGGCAAAACAAGGAAATAAAATTTTTAATAGATTTCAAATCTGATCTGCTATTTATCACAGATATTTATTTTTTCATAAATTTTTTTTTTCAAATTGATTGTACCGCAAAACAATCAACGAGTCGAAGTTTCAAAACTGAAATCAATTAGCAATTTCGAGGCACATCTAATCCAATCTATACAACTCTTCTACGAAAAGGTGTAAATTTTATTAACCTTTTATAAAAAAAAAAAAATTAGTTAAAAAAAATGTAAGACAAATAAAATAAAAAAAAAAAAGACTTTGGGATGAGAAGAGTTGTAGAATCACAACCAAACATAAATTGTAGACTTATTAGTACTCAGACTTCTCAGACACTCCAGAACTAGTGTCTGGAACAATCTATTTGATACTATCAGTCATTAATAGTACGAATTTCATAGCCATATAAGAAAAGGTTTGGTCCGCAAATTTAATGAAAACGATCTCTATTGTTAGACTGTCCCATCTATAGTCTATTATGTAAATAAATATAAATAAATATAAATCACCGACTGTCCCTAGAGCAAGTGGCCTGCAAAAAGCTTGGTAGGTGGTATGTGTGGCTCAAGTTCGAATTCTAGTTGATTCACATTTCTAGCTAAATTTATTTTTAGATAAAATAAATGAAGCGGGTAGCGTGCTACCTATCTCGCAAAAAAAAAAAAAAGAGTAAATAAATATAAACCTCAAAGCCGCAGGAATATTGAATAAGACAGTCTTATTATATTGAGAAACAATTTTTATCTTTCTATTTGAAATAAAAGTTTGGTAAAATTTATTCTTAATACAACACCGTCTCATTTGGCGTCCATCATCTCGGTGGTAAGAATTTCAAAACTGTATGTATGACAAATGGTTTATGCTTCGTTTGGAATTATAGGGAGATTGCGTTACGGTGAGAAACGACGATGAAAAAATATTATGTTTGTTTTCATATGTAATATTGCGTTCTGCATATTGTAATTAGTCGGTTACGATAAATTTTTTACGGATCTATCAGAAAACGCAGAAACATATTCTTATATATTTTTCTCCACTTCATTCTATTTAATAACGTTAGATCCACCTTAATACCAAACTAAGTCTTAGTTTCTGTTTCGCCTTGCCCTGTTTTGGATTCAATTACAAATTTTTTTTTTTTTTTGAGGAATAGATAGTAAGCTACATACTTCATTCATAAGCAAAATGAATTAAGCATACTGGGAAACCGCAACTGCGGCCTCCGAGGCTTACAAAATTTATTAGTACGAAACTTATATAAAGCTATTTTATATGGTTCCGCATGACATAAGAGTATGAATTTTTAAGCCCGAATCTTACTATTTAAGTTTTCAAAGAAAACTCGTATTTTCGCGGATTTGAATGGAATCGTACTTTCTATTTAGAAATATCAGTGACTTCAGACCTCGACGACATGTTTAGGAGAAAACACGTGTTTTCTGGCCTCTTTGCTTATGTCAACAATTTCACTTTCCGTACTGACCATCCCTAGAGCAAGTGGCAAAGGGCTTGGTGATTGGTATTCGAGACCCTAGTTCGAATCCTAGTTGATTCACATTTCTAGCTAAATTTATTTCTAAATTAAATTTTCGAAGCAAGTAGCGTGCTACCTATCTCTCGGGAAAAAAAAAAAAACAATTTCACTTTCCGTAATGAGATATTATAATTTTATTTCTATATACTTTTCTCAACTTCATTCTATCTAATAACGTTAGATCCACCTTAATATCATAATTAAGCCTTAATTTCTGTTTCGCCTTGCCCTGTTTTGAATTCAATTACAAATTTTTTTTTTTTGAGGAATAGATAGTAAGCTACATACTTCATTCATAAAGCAAAATGAATTAAGCATACAGGGAGACCGCAACTGCGGCCTCCGAGGCTTACAAAATTTATTAGTACGAAACTTAAAGCTATTTTATATGGTTCCGCATGACACAAGAGTACGAATTTTTAAGCCCGAATCTTACTATTTAAGTTTTCAAAGAAAACTCGTATTTTCGCAGATTTGAATGGAATCGTACTTTCTATTTAGAAATATCAGTGGCTTCAGACCTCGACGACATGTTTAGGAGAAAACACGTGTTTTCTGGCCTCTTTGCTTATGTCAACAATTTCACTTTCCGTACTGACCGAAATATCAAGTGGCAAAAGGCTTGGTGGTTGGTACCCGAGACCCTAGTTCGAATCCTAGTTGATTCACATTTCTAGCTAAATTTATTTCTAAATGAAATTTACGAAGCAGGTAGCGTGCTACCTATCTCTCTCTCGAAAAAAAAAAAAAACAATTTCACTTTCCGTAATGAGATATTATAATTTTATTTCTATATACTTTTCTCAACTTCATTCTATCTAATAACGTTAGATCCACCTTAATATCATAATTAAGCCTTAGTTTCTGTTTCGCCTTGCCCTGTTTTGAATTCAATTACAAAATTTATTAGTAGGAAACTTAAAGCTATTTTATATGGTTCTGCGTGACATAAGAGTACGAATTTTTAAGCCCAAATCTTTCTATTTAAGTTTTCAAAGAAAGTACTTTCTATTTAGAAATATCAGATTGGTAATTTAACAATTTTCTATATATACTTATATAATATCTTTTTATTAAATTTCTGGCTATTATAATTTTTATTTTCTCTATAAATAAATAGTCGTTTACGTATATTATATCACATATTTAATTAAAATTATTTGCATCGGTATATAGTTGGATAAAATACCATAAAATTGAAGGTGACATTTAATATCACGTAGTTTAAAATTTTATATTTTATTATTACTCAGTGTTATAGAAAATACGACATAATTAAATATAATTTTTTAAATTTTATTCCGACCAGGTGCAATATATGCAAAAGCATTGGGAGGGAGATCGAGTGAGACTTATTTACTTCTGGAAGTATAAAGTCCTCTATACTTTTAAGTTATTTTCGACGTTGGGACTTTTGAATGGACGATCGGCGCCGTTAAACGTGATCTAGAGTATTTAAATTATCTAGAAAATAAATTTTACGATTTTTCAATATTATTTATCTAGTGAAAGAGCTAAAAAATCAATCACCTAAAAATAAAAATCTTACAAAATATAATAATATGATATTAAAATTTTAAATTACATATATTGATCTTTTTTTATATAGTGTAAAAAATTTTCTATTAAAATTTTATTCGATTTAAATATTTTTACATTGTTAAATTTGAAAATGACTTACTACGGTTATTAAAATTATTAATTTTGAACTCATTCGATCATTAAACAAATTATATTAAAAAATTATAAAATTTATTTTTTATACACGTACGTCAGTGTATGGATGATTCTATAATTTCAGAAGCATACCAGCTTCAGTCTCAAGAGAAAATTTATGGATTATACGGATATAATATTAGTCGTAAATTGACATGTGTAGTACTTTTTTCAATGGGAAAACTTCAAAAACCCCCCTGGTTTTATATTTTTTTAAAAATCATCCCTGTGATTTAAAGTGTATCAAGTTAGTACCCTGTGGTTTCTTACTTTATCACTTTAGTACCCTGTGGTTTGAAGTGTACCAAGTTAGTACCCTGTGGTTTTGAACTTCACCACTTTAGTATCCTGTGGTTTCACACTTTATCACTTTAGTATCTTATAATTTAAAAAATCACAGGGTACTAAAGTGATAAAGTGCAAAACCACAGAATATTAACTTGATACACTTCAAATCACATGGTACTAAAGTGATAAAGTAAGAAACCACAGGGTACTAATTTGATACACTTTAAATCACGGGGGGATTTTAAAAAAGAATAAAACCATAGGGGTTTTTTTTGAAGTTTTCCCTTACTCTTTTTCAATTTGGGACAATTCCCCAAATGCAAGGTCACAACAAAACTGTGATAAAAGATAGGAAAAGAATTCCAATTTATGCCTTGCATGCGGTCATAGCTGACGTTGTCTTGCACGCGTCATAGCTGACGTTGTAAGAGATAAAATGGACAGTTTGAGGACAAAAAATTTGGTAGCTACGCATGGAAAAATTCTAGAATGCAACGGGTATATATATGTGACGTGGCGTAGCAAGTCAATCAAAATATTCTTTTTAAGAATATATGTCACATCATAATTATAAAAAAATATTTTTATTGTACTTTTGTTTAAAAAGAAGGAACGTGATTGGCTTGTTATTGATGATGTGGTGTAAGTGTGATAGTGTAGAATACCTCATAGGCATCGTTACTATAAAAAAAATGTTGCATTTAATGACGCTTTTATTTATATTTAATAATGCTTAAAAGTGTTTCAATTTATTCAAACGTCATTTTTGAAAGCGTCGGTCAAAACGTCGGCAAATGAAGAGTCGCCACGTATATATTGACGCTTATACAAAGCGTCGGTGAAATACATTCTGACATTTTAAAGCGTCAGGATATACGCTTTAATGTGTCTGGATTTTTTAAATCATGACGCTTTAAAGTATCGAAAAATTAAAAATAATAGTAAAATTTATCATCATTTAATAAATTATATGATATCATATAATGACGCTTTTTGAAGCGTCGGTATTTCCTATATTATAAAAATATTTGGAGACGCTTCGTCTCAGCATCGTCTAAAAAGCGACCATATATTAACTTTTTTTTGTAATGGTCCCAAACATTCTTGTTTGGGGACCATAGCGTACGGCACCCATCGCGATCCTCGGAACAAAAAAAATAAATAAATAAAAAATGGTGGTGATGAGCGCCCGTACACACACGCTGCGTCCATCCGGCTCCGTGCCCAAACAATTACAAACAAATTGTTTGGACACATATGCCCATCAAATTTTTGCCCCACTTTGATTGATTGATTTTCTAAATTTAATGCCTTTGAATCTGTCTATTTTTTTTTAAATAAAAGGTTCCGTTTTTTCTAATTAACCAATTTTTTTTTTTTTTTCGTCTCGATTGTCGCAGGTTCCTCTAAGACCCTGATTGTTTTTTCTAGAACTTAGCTCATCCATCAATAAATGAAACAGATAAAATTTTAATTATTCTAAAAAATAAACAAGTTTGCGACACGTATTATGAGGGTTTAGTCTCACTATTAACTGCTAGTTTTATTTGGCTTGTGGAAGGAGCAAATCCAATGTACATGTGATGGAATAATAGATGTCTAACAAATAGAATTATAATGTTTGAAGGGAATAGTTATCATATTTAGTTAATTATTGTTGTTCCTACAAATTTTATTTAAATATCCATACACCAAAATAGAAAAAAAAACGTCAATTTTGCTAAGTATAAAGCCTATGTGACAAAATGTTACCTAAAAACGATAGGTAAAAATATATAAAACATATTTGATTCAAATTATTTAGTTATTCTTTAACTTCAAAATTTGAGAGCAGCATATATTTATCGTTACGGTTTAGGATATATTTTAAAAAAATTGTGTAACTATAAATTCATTTAAATAAATAGTCAGCTAAGATTTCATATCCGAATAGCTATTAAATTATTTAAATAAAACACTTTAAAAATTAAAATTATTTTAAAAAAATTGTCGAATTAAAATAATGTACCGTTCAAGACCGACTTAGGCTTAGTTTGGTATTGAGGTCATTCTAACGCTATTAGATAAAATTGAGTTAGAAAAAGCGGCAGCAGAATATCTTACAACGTTCGGTGGGAGCCTTAAATATATGTGGCCGAAGATGATTCTGCAAATATCTGCAGCTGTGATGTTACGTACAAGATATTTTTCCAACGTATTTTCTCACCGCACGTAACGTAATTTTTTCGCAATGCCAAATGAAGTCTTAGAAATTGATAGAAGCTTATGCTGCAATCAAGAAACGAAGATGGTGTTATAACCAACTGTGAAAAATAGTGAATTCACTGCATTACAACTGATACGTATCTAAAAGTAGATTAGTAACTAAACGAAAACATATATGTTTATTCTGCAAGATCTTTCGGTGTCTGAATAAAATGGTTCTGAAACAACTCCAAACTCTGGCAGTTAAACGAAACCTAAATGTTCATTCAATAAGATCTTTCAGTGCCAGAACAAAGTAGTTATGTAACAACTACAACTCCCACCGCCAAATGAAACCTAAATGTTTATTCAGTAAGATCTTTCAGTGCCTGAACAAAGTAGTTCTGGAACAACTCTAACTCCGGCGGCCGGAGCCCCAAACCAATTTGGACGCCCCCCTCGTCCTCATCCGGGGACTCCGCCAGCGCCACCGCACCGGTGTTCGCCACCGAGACGATCTCCACCCTCCGCGGCCTCCCCCACCCGAAATCCACCTCGTAAACCCCGAACCTCGGCGACCCGGCCGCCGACAGCGGCTGCTCCGCGACAACCGCCTTGATCTTCCTCGTCCAATTCTCCGCCCCCTCCAATCCGCAGCTCAGCTCCTCGATCCCCCTCGCGATCGCCGCCGCCGCCGCCGCCAATCCCTCCCCGCCGAGGAGCTCCTCCGCGTCCGCCACCGCGAAGCACGGCCCGATGCAGTTCCCGAAGTACTCCGCCGGGATCGACGGCTCCACCCGACGCCGGAAGTCCGCCGGAAACATGAAGTGCAGCCTCCTCCGCTGCCCACCGCCGCCTCCGGCGGCGGAGCTCCGGCGAGCGCGCGCGTGGCCGGCCCAGACGAAGGCGTACGCCGCGACGGTCGTCGAGCAATTCATCTGCCGCGGCGACCTCCCCGCGATCCACTTCTTGATCGCTTGGATGTGAGTCCTCGTCAACTTGAACGACGCGAAGAGTACACCGTCGGCAGCGGCGGCGGCGGCGGGATCGGCGTTTAATTTGAAGTGGTCGGGGCTCGGAAGGTCGTGGTAGAAAATCGAGTAGAGCCCGCGGGGATCGGAGATCACGCTCCGATCGACCGACGGCGGCGGCGGCGGCGGAGGCGACAAGACGGCATCGGGGTTCAGAATTCTGCGGCAGGCGGCCGCCCACGCATTCAAGAACCGCGTGGAGGTGGAGCCGTCGCAGGCGGCGTGGTGCACCGCGACGCCGACGGCGGCGCCGCGGCGGGGGAACGCGGTCACCTGGATCGCCAGCAAGGGTTGCGGCTCATCGGTACGCAGCTCGAGCTCCGGCACCAGCATCCGCAGCTTCGCCGCGTCGCGCGGGCGGCCGCCGGAGAGCTCGTCGAAGTCCAATTCGCCGCCGCCGTCGACCGTTTCTGCGAGAGTGAAGGCGACGGAGTCTCCGGCGGAGCAGAAGATCTCGTACCTGTCGGCGGCGTCGGGGGAGCGGCGGAGACGGCCGGCGAGGGGGAAGTAGGTTTGAAGCGCGAGGGAGAGCGAGGATTTGAGTGCGGGGAAGAAGGACGGAGCGGGGACGGCGGAGAATTCGTAGAAGAAGAGGCGCTCGACGGGCGGGGAGTAGATCCAGATGATGTCGAAGAAGGTGAGCGGGAGAGAGTTTGCTGGTCCTGCTGCTGCTGCTGCTGCTGAAGGTGAGATTTGGGAGGTCTCAAGAATTGTCAGGGACGAAGGAGATGGAGGAGCCATTGCTGGAGCAGCGTAATTTGGCTGCGCACTCGATCTCTTCTTTGGCCGTACGTTTGTTGCAGTCGCCAAAATAAATGCGCTTTTGTTATTGGCCGATTGATAGGATATAAAGGGAGCTTTTAAGGTTTCTTTTTAAATTCTTAAAATTAATTATTATTATAATCGAGCTATAAAGTATTATTTAGTTGGTAAAAGAGCACATCAATCGGCCCCTTGTGGTTTCAAAAAACCCCTTGTGGTTTCACTTTTTTCACTTTAGTATATATGGTTTAAAATGTATCAAATTAGTATCCTGTGGCTTCTCATTTTATCACTTTCGTATCATGCATGTGGTTTAAAGTGTATCAAGTTAGTACCAGGTAGTTTTGCACTTTATCACTTTAGTATCATGTGGTTTCGCACTTTATCACTTTAATACCATATGGTTTAAAAACCATATCGTACTAATTTGATAGAAAATTAAAATTACATGGTACTAAAGTAATAAAGTGCAAAACTATAGGGTACTAACTTGATACACTTTAAACCTCAGGGTATTAAAGTGATAAAGTGGGAAATCACAGAGTATTAAATTGATATACTTTAAATCACGTGGTACTAAAATAAAAAAGAGTGAAATCATAGAAAAGTTTTTGAACTCTTTCCTAATATAAAATTAAATTATACATAATTTAAAAGATTTAAAAAAATTATAATAAATTAAAATTTAAGAATAAAATATCAGGCCTCTCGAAATTTGACGACTAAAAATATAATCCATACTAAAAAAGTTATTAATCGAGAAAAAAAAGAGAAACAATTGTATTATAGGAAAGATATATGGATCATGTGATATCATGGGAAAAGAACAAAAAAATTCTATAGCAAGTGGTGCATCTTTTATTAAAGCATGATGTGAGATTTGCATTTACTGGTAATTCGTCGATATTATTATTATTATTATTATTTTGAGAGATAGGCAGCACGTTATCCGTTTCGTTTATTTTATTTAGAAATAAATTTAGATAGAAATGTGAATCAACTAGAATTCGAACTTAGGTCTTAGGTGCCAACCACCAAGTCTTTTGACACTTGCTCTAGGAACGGTCGGTAATAACTCGCCGATAGTTACTACAAAAAAAGATGCTAACTACACATTTTAATGTATGGTGTACGTCTTGTACGTAGTACTCTACTTTTCTCACCCCGTGAAAAAAAAAAAAAAAAAAAAAACGAAGAAAGTGGCAAGAAGGATTTGGTAGTTGGTACCCGAGACCCGAGTTCGAATCCTAGTTGATTCACATTAATAGCTAAGTTTATTTCTTAATGAAATCAACGAAGCGGGCTACCTATCTCTTAAAAAAAGAGAAAAAAAAAACCCTTCAATTTATATCCAAATACTATTTTTCATACTTAAAAATAGTGACTTTTAGAGATTTGAAATAGGATGATATAATTCGATATAAGTCTGGAATTAATGTTAATTCCACTCTCGTTATCCCCAAAACAACCAAGAATAAGATTAATTAAACTATAATTAATTTTAATTATAATACTAAATTATTAATTAATCTAATTAATATATTTAAATTATTAATTAATTTAATTATTATTAAATTATTATTTTTAGATAATTTGCTAAAAGTGGGAATAGCAATTGGGAAGGACTGTTTCCACCCCTATTTTTATTTTTAAAATTTAAAATTTAAAATTTAAATATTATAATTTAAATATTATAAATTGTAATCTCAAAATTAAAGTTTGTAATTTTAGATTTTAAATTTTAAATTTTTAATTTAATATTTTAAATTTTTACAGATCTAAAAAATATAATAAGAAGATGGAGATCCCATCCTTGTCGAAGAATTAATGCCCTAACTTTGCCCACCAGGTAAACAACAGCGACTTTTTATGTGTCTCTGACCAAGTTGTGTGTGGATTATGGTCAACAAATTGAGATCCTTACCGTCCCCAGAGCAAGTGGCAAAGGACAGCAGAAATTTGTGATCTGCGATCCTAGTCGAACTCGCCCGATTCATATTTACGCTAAATTTATTTCTAAAAATCTAAATAAAACTAAGTTATGTGAAGATGCTATCTATCTCTCAAAAAAAAAAAAAAAAAAAAAAAAAAAAAAAAAAATCGAGATCCTTAATTTTGTTTAAATTTATAGACTTTTAAATGTAACTTATAATATTTGAATGGTTATCTGTCAAAGCATCAAATAATAAAAGGTAAATTGCATATTTTGTCTTCAAACTATGAGGCCAGGGACGTTTTGATTCTTAAATTTAAATTTCTTACCCTTTTGATTCGAGCATTCAAAATTGTTACGATCAAGTTTTACAATTCAATTTAGCTACTAAATATTAATATATCGCTAATTAAATATAATATAGTAGCGTTATAATTAATGATACTTAATCAAATTACCATACCACTTTGCATTAATAATATATTAAAATTTAGTCGACTAAATTAAATTATTAAACTTTGATTACAATAATTTTAAAATTTTAAATTAAAAATTAAAATAACTTAAAAATTGAGAATCAAAATGTTAAGGGAAAACTTTAAAAAAAAAAAACCCCTGGTTTCCCACTTTTTCACTTCAGTATATACCACGTGGTTTAAAATGTATCAATTTTTCCCCCCGTGATTTCGTTTTTTTCTTTTTATTATCAATTTTATTATTTTTTTTTCTTAGTGACAAATTTAAAATTAAAGAGTACTAAAATGAATATTGGATAAATTTAGATGAATATCTGAAGTTTTTGTATATAATTTAACAAAATATTAACGTAAAAGCTATCGAAAAGATAAAAACGAAACCACAAGGGGACAAATTGATACATTTTAAATCACAAAGTACTAAAGTAAAAAAGCACGTAACCACAGGAGGGTTTTTTGAATTTTTCCAAATGTTAATGAGCGAGGACTAAACATGCAATTCATCAGTATTGAAAGGGAGTATGCTAGATGTACACCCCAAGAGGAGTGTATATCTTACAATTCATTTATCCTTTAGGTGAGAATTTGCTCACCAGTTATATAATGTGACTGATAAATTACACCTCGCCCACGAATCCGTAGGGTTGTAAAATGTACACCCTTTTTTCATTGAAAGGGAGTATTTTCCATTGAAGGTTAAGGTCAGACGTGACGTTCATTACTACTTCAGTACTATTAAAAGGTTAACGTCAGACGTGACGTTTCAAAGTCTCCGGATATGACTTTTGAGCTTCCAACATCCCAATCTGTGACGGATGGTCCATACAATAAATTCTTCTAAAATAAACATATATAGGAAAAGAAAATTTGATCATGCTACATATGTTAATTATCTAATAATTTCACATTGAATAGTTATGAATAAATACGGAGGTATATATAAGTTTGATTAAGTTAAACATAATAATTAGGTAGGTCTAAATATTTTGGGTCGGTGGTTTTGGACTGACGAGTTATTATTATTAGCGGGATGGATTGTTGCATTTAGTATCAGAGCCGATTCACCAGTCGAAAGTGTAAAATGAGTTTTGGCCGAGTCAGGATTAGAATGATAGGCTAAGTCAGCGTCGGAATGATATGACCAGCGAGATAAGTCTCACAACGCCTGCTGAAGTCTTCAACTGTATTGTTATGACTAGATGTGGAAGTATATAAACTTGATTAGGGTAGACATAGTAATTGGACTTAAGTATTTTAGGCCAGTGGTTTGAGCTCAACGAATTATTATTGCTAGCGGGTCGAATCGTAAACTAAAAGAAATAAATTATTTTTTTATATACACTAAATTCTATAGTTGTGGTGAGAGATTGAAACATCGGTATCAAATGTAGAAGATGGAGCAAGTTGCAAAATATAAATTTTATTCTCTAGCTTATCTTTTGTATTATTATTAGAAAAAAATGCAAGGCCATTTGGATCAGTATATTATTGCTTTTGTTTTAAGTGTTGGATATAGATTTAAAAATATATAGGTTGAAATATAGATTATCTCTGTAGGTTCAATTGCTGTATTTTCTTATAATCGCAATAAATCAAATATAATTTTTTAACTTTCACAGAGGTGGTGTGGCTTCAAATGCCAAATGTAAAACAAGTCCTAATAATAAATTGATAAATAATATTAAACCAAGAACTAGGCTACTAAATATGCTATTAATAGCACCAAATCATTGGTGCTATCAAGTTTTTGGCCATTGAATTGAGAGATGTGCGGTTAGACTGATGTGGGCTCTCTAGGATTGAGTAAGTGGTTAATTGATTAAATAGTATGATCCAACGGTGAAAAAGATTAAAGGGGTCGATCTAACGGCGAAAAATTCGGTAGCTTCATGCTATATTTAACTACACTGACCGTCCCTAGAGCAAGTGGCAAAGGGCTTGGTGGTTGGTATCCGAGACCCGAGTTCGAATCCTAGTTGATTCACATTTCTAGCCAAGTTTATTTCTAAATGAAATAAATGAAGCGGGTAGCGTGCTAGCTATCTCTCTCAAAAACATATATTTAACTACACAGCAGAAGTAGGATATGTAGAATACATATACACATGAACTCTATACGCTTAACGGAGTTGTTTTGGTCAACAACGTAATTACAATAATGAATGAAGCAGGTAGCTAGCTATCTATTTTTCAAAAAAAAAAACACAACGTAATTATAATAATTAATTAAGTTGTTTTGGTCAACAACATAATGATAATAATTATAACTAAACGTTGTCGATCATATTTTAATCTTCAAGCATTTGATGATATTTTAATATCAAATTTCAGCTTAATTAGTTTGATACATTTTACCTAAAAATTCGGTCCCCAAATCACTCAAAGTTTGGAAAATGTTTCGATCCAAAAACGAAGTTGGAGAAAAAAGAAAAAAAAATTCGCTCATTCGCGTCATTCATAGAGTAAGTGATTTAGATTCTAAAAGTGAGGCATCCAAGGCCCCGGGGGAAAAAAAAAAAAAAAAACCTACGAATTGTGGCGGAGCTGATTTACAGAGAGAAGATATTCTTAGGACTTTGTCAGTGGCTTTAACTTGTGGGCAGCTAAGAAATCCGTCTAGATATTTCAAAAGATCGCTTTATTTCTGTCCTTTCAAATAATTCACTAGCAGGTTACTAGATCTAAAAAAAAGGCAAGCTTGTGAGTCCTAAATTGAAAATATGTAAAATTTAAATATTTTTAAGAATACACAGTTAGTGTTTTCCACAAAAATATATAATATTGCATAAGATTGGTAGTGAAAATTCTAAAATACGGCCTCTCCAGGATTAAGTAGTACCTGATCCCCACAGAGTAATAATATTAATTTAAAAGTTAAAAATGACTAATCTAACAGTCAAAAAATTCAGAAATATCAGATTCTCTATACTTTTGATAGTATAGTAACTCTATTCTGTTTTATAATATTATTTATTCTGAAAAGCCGCTCTTAGGTGGAGGCTAGTTTAGTGGAAATAAGATAATTTAAATTTTTTTTAACTTCACACAACTTCAAGTACCCACATAAACAATAAATGATATGTTATTCAAATTCAAGTCTATTAAAATTTCTTTACGTTTTGGTCTTAATAGTTTATATCAACCTTTTTAGCAATTGAATTTATTAACAATATAACCCATATAATTATAAACTAATTTACCCGAGCTTATGCGCCTAATCAAACACGAGCTTAAGTTCTTTGTTACTAATTCTACGTGTAATAATATGAGATTAGAAATCTTATAACTCTCTAACAAAACAATTTTGCTCGGTGTTTCTCTTTTTGTCTGAGCCGTCAAAATTGACTCAATTTTGATACCATCATATTTCAAAAACTAAGGAGTCAAAATTTGATTTTTCTAGTGATCACGATGTGACACGTGGATATACAGTACGATTGTGAAAAGAAAAATTAAGTTTAATTTACCAATCCACTTTAGCATAGGCAGATAAATTCATCCTCAAGTAAGGCTCCGTTTAATACTGCAGAAAAATTGCATTACCTGCGAATAGAAAGTATGTTGGAAAAATATCATATTTGTTTTCGTACGTAATATTGTGTTTCGCAGTTACGACATATTTTCTACAATCCCAACGAAGAATGCAGAAACATATCTCTATATGTTTTTTCCACAACTTTAATTTATCTAATAGCGTTAGATAGATCTCGATACCAAATTAAGCCTTATTCGTTCCAAATTAGATGCCTGCTTGGGCCAAAAAAAAAATATTGGAGTTTAGAGATTTGAAAGAAAACTATTCTTTTAAATTATTATAAAATTTGAGCTAATATATATATTAATAATTTGTCAATTTTTGTTTCGTTTGTGGTCCACTTTAGTTTTGTTTTCTAGTTAACTTTTCCGAGAGTAATTTGGTACAATTTGCTAATATATATATATTATTATAAAAGAATAATTTGGTACAATTTTTTCATCAAAAAAATCCCAACAATCAAATCATACACAATCCTTTGATAATGACATCGTTGGATCATGTCTTTGTTTCCAAGCCATTCTAGATGTAGAACTCTTTAAGTAATTAATCTTATTAAAGAAAATACTATCTTAGTACACTTTTAAATCTTTTAATAAAATTATAAAAATATTAATTAAAATTTATATTTTTAAAGCACATAATTTTGTTTTTATTTTTTCTCTCTATGCAGTGAAAAAGAAAAAAAAACAGAAAGTAAACTTCAAATACCACCGACATGATTTTGTACCTTTTTTTTTATTTTAATACCATTTGATTTAAAGTATATCAATTTAGTATCATGTGGTTTCTTTTTTTTTCTTTTCGGCAGTTTTTTCGTTAATTTTTCATTGTATATATTTTTTATTTATTATCTCTATGCCATAGAAAAAAAAAAAAGTAAACCTCAAATACCACTCATATGATTTAACACTTTTTTTAATTTTAGTATCCTATAGCTTAAAATATATCAATTTAGTATCATATGATATTTTTTTTTCTTTCTGTCATTTTCTCCGTCAACTTTTCACTAAATCATACACAAAAAAGGTCAGATACCCTATTTATAGTTTATCGAATATTCATTTTAGTATTTTTTTAGTTTTAATTTTGTTACTGATTTAACGGAAAAAAAAATAGTGAAGGAGATAACAAAAAGAGAAAAAAAAAATCGCATGATATGAAAGTGATACATTTTAAATTACAGAATAGTAAAATAAAAAAAATGTAAATCCACAGAAGTGACATTCCAAGTTTTACCAAAAAAAAAAAAAAAAGGCAATCAAATCTTTTCTAACTCATCCATGTGGGGAACTATTGCTTGCACTATTGTACAAAACAAATCGAAAAATTATTTTCAACATGAAATTAAATACTTTTCCGTCTGGTTGATACGACGTAAAAATATTTTTACAGATTAAGAAAAAATTAAAGTTTTTAATATTTGATGTTTTTGGACGAAAAACAAAAATTTAAGCCGCATAAAATTTTTTCATTTATATTTTTCACCAAACCAAACAAATAAAAAGATTTTTTTCCTTCCAACCAAATCAATGTTTATGAAATACTAATTTCTTTTCATAAACCACATACTATAAAATGTAAAAAAAAATTTCTTTTTTTTACAAAAAGATACTTTTCACGATTTTACAAATCAAAATATTTTTTATATTCCTAATTTAAGGGCAAATAAAAAAAGTCAGTAATAAAGAAAAGATACATCTAAAAGAATAAAATAATAATTTTATACAGATAACAGCTATTGTTAACAGATTATTAACAGAATTTAACTCTGTAGGTATATTTGAAATAAGTTGAAACGTAAAAATAATACTTTCAATATTAATCTTTTTAAGAGGAATAAATTAGAAAGTCGAAAACTTTTCAGCACTATATATATAAGCAATTGCCCCTCACTTTTAATGTGAGAACCTTATACCGATTGTCCCCGAGCGAGTAAAAGAGCTTGGTGATTGGTATCCAAAGTTCCAAGTTCGAATTCTAGTTGAACCACATTTTCAGCTAAATTTATTTATAAATAAAATAAACGAAGCGGGTAGCGTGCTACCTATCTCTGTCCCACAAAAAAAAAAAAAAAAAAAAAGAAAGAAAAAAAAAAAGGTGAACCTTATAGAGCAGTGTCTCTATCGAAGGAGTCCATATTAGTTGTTCCTCTTTTGTGGTAAGAGTTAGGCCAACAATTAATTATCTGGTTCAGCTTAATTGGGAATGGCAACAAACATTTGGGACGCATTTGGTGACCTCTTACTTAAATTAGAAACATGAAAAAGAAAGATCGAAACGCTCTTCTTTAAGGTTTTTCAAATTCTCTGGTGCAGTGGATCTGGTCGTAAAATATATAGAGAAGATGAATCAGACCAAATATGCTAGGAATAGAGCCAATCGAGGCCTGTTTGAAGTGATACAGACGAATGTTTAATAAAACGGCCATAAAGTTGAGCTCGGATCGATGTTCGTTTTGAACGTGTAACTTTAATTCGAAAATAATCTGTAGAGTCAGAATGTCTTAGACCAAATAGTTCTACCCTTCAATGTTATTTTCTGGTCCAAATTTTATGCGAACTTTATACTTAAATTAGAAATATTAAAAAGAAAAATAAAAAATCACTTTTTTCATATAAAATCTATCAAATCCTTGACTGGATCAATCTGGTTTTATTAAAGTATATGGAAAAGAGGAATCTGACCAAATTAATGTAATCAAAATAAAAGCAATTGAGCTCCATTTGATGTGATACAAACAATTATTTAGAGAAAAGGACAATTGCCTATATCATTATCAAAACTTTAAAAATATCTCATTTAGCTCTTCTTTTTTTTTTCTTTTCAATATACCCCTTATATGTTTTTCCGTTATTCTAAAACGTTTCTACAGTTATCATTCGTTAAGTTAATTTAGGTTAAACGCGAGTTAAATATTTACCACAGTTAAAAAAATTAAAATTTCATTTTTGCTATTAACTTAAGGATAAATAAAAAATGTTGGTTTTGATAGAAGTGTATATTTAAAAATACCAAAAAGTAAAATACTTTTCGTGCCCCTAATTTAAGAGCAAATAAGAAAAATCAGTGCAGATAGAAAAGTATATTTGAAAGAGTAAAATAGTAATTTTATAGAAAAAATAGAATTTATTAACAGATTTTAAGTCTAGAAACATATTTGAAATAGATTGGAACATAAAAAGGACATTTTTAATATTAACCTTATAAGAGGATAAATCAGAAAGTCGAAAATTTTTCAAAAATATATAAAAAATTCCTCCTTTTCATAAAAGGGGTCATAAAGTTGAGCTTGAAATGTTCATTTTGAACGTGTGAACTTAATTCGAAAATAATTTTTGAAGTGATCAAATGCCTTTGGCTGTTAGTTCCACCATTCAAAATTATTTTTGAGCCCAAATATGTATATATATATATATATTGCTGTTTCTGCCACCAAATTGCTAGGTTTAGTTTTTTTTTAAATCATTTTAGAAAAAAATTTATCTTCCATCTGTTCTTTTTCTTTGAATCCGAATTGGACTAGGATTTTTGCACTCATTCTTTTTTTTTTTTCTAAGAGATAGATAGCACGCTACCCGCTTCTTTTATTTCATTTAGAAATAAACTTAGCCAGAAATGTGAATCAACTGGGATTCGAACTAGGGTCACGAGTACCAACCACTAAGCCATTTGCCACTTGCTCTAGGAACGGTCGGTTTTTTTTGCACTCATTCTTAATTTGTTCTTTTTATTACTTTGCAAACAGTGCATATAATATGGTAATTAACATGCATGTAAATGAACTCTTAATTAAATTTTGATTGTGTTATTATCATGTCACTTAAATATATCAGAAAAATAAAATGACAACCATAGATGATTATAGTACACTTTGAATTATAGAGTTTAAAATTTTCATATTTGGTGAGATACGAAAATACACAATATTACAGTTTACAAAAATTTTATCACTTTAGTATCCTGTAGTTTAAAGTGTATCAAGTTAGTACCATATAGTTTTGCACTTTATCACTTTAGTACCCTGTGGTTTCGCACTTTATCACTTTAATACCATATGGTTTAAAAACTACATGGTACTAATTTGATACAAAATTAAAATTACATAGTACTAAAGTGATAAAGTGCAAAACTATAGAGTACTAACTTGATTCACTTTAAACCACAGGGTATTAAAAGTGATAAAGTGAGAAATCACATAGTATTAAATTAATACACTTTAAACCACAGGGTACTAAAATGAAAAAGTGTGAAACCATAGAGAAAGTTTTTGAAATTTTTCCTAATATAAAATTAAATTATACATAATTTAAAAAACTTAAATAAATTATAATAAATTAAAATTTAAGAATAAAATATCAGGCCTCTCGAAATTTGACGACTAAAAATATAATCCATACTAAAAAAGTTAATCGAGAAAAAAAAGAGAAACAATTGTATTATAGGAAAGATATATGGATCATGTGATATCATGGGAAAAGAACAAAAAAATTCTATAGCAAGTGGTGCATCTTTTATTAAAGCATGATGTGAGATTTGCATTTACTGGTAATTCGTTGATATTATTATTATTATTTTTTTTGAGAGATAGACAGCACGTTATTCGTTTCGTTTATTTTATTTAGAAATAAATTTAGCTAGAAATATGAAACAACTAGAATTCGAACTTAGGTTTTAGGTACCAACCATCAAGTCTTTTGACACTTGCTCTAGGAACGGTCGGTAATAACTCGCCGATAGTTACTACAAAGAAAGATGCTAACTACACATTTTAAAGTATGGTGTACGTCTTGTACGTAGTACTCTACTTTTCTCACCCCGTTTGATTCAAAATAAGGAAAAAAAAAATAACCCCTTCAATTTATATCCAAATACTATTTTTCATACTTAAAAATAGTAACTTTTAGAGATTTGAAATAGGATCATATAATTCGATATAAGTCTGGAATTAATGTTAATTCTGTTAGAACAAATATCGTATAGAAATCTGATTGTGATTAAAGATCTAACTAAATTTGTGATAATAATAAATACATCGACTTCCTGATAAACGCAAATATCCAAAATATCTAAATAAAGATATGATCTTATCCTAAGCAGACGCTTCTGCGTATTCCCTAAGGAAATAACATCCCAAGTTACGACCGGAGATCGTGAAGGAGGTTGACGGAGATTCTTAAAAAATGAAAGATAAAAGAAAATAATAATAGATAGAGAATAATATCTCATATCCCTTACTCTGTCTTCAACAGAGGAGGGAAGGAATTTAACGCTTTTTTTCGTTACGAGAAAAAGACGTATCAGGCGCAACGGAATGAGATTCTGTTGGCGCAAGAAACGGAAAGGAAAATTAGTTTCTTTCTCATTAAAAAAGATAATAAAATAAATAAAATAAATAAAATAAATAAAGTAATCAATAAATAAAATAATAAATAATAAAAAAATTCAAAGTTCAAATAAAATAAATTCAACTCAAAATTTTGAGTTTTTTCACCAACAAATTCCACTCTCGTTATCCCCGAAACAACCAAGAATAAGATTAATTAAACTATAATTAATTTTAATTATAATATTAAATTATTAATTAATTTAATTAATATATTTAAATTGTTATTTAATTTAATAATTATTAAATTATTATTTATGGATAATCCCCTAAAAGTGGGAATAGCAATTGGAAATGACTGTTTCCATCCCTATTTTTATTTTTAAAATTTAAAATTTGAATATTATAATTTGTAATCTCAAAATTATAATTTGTAATTTTATATTCTAAATTTTAAATTTTTAATTTGATATTTTAAAATTTTACATTTAAGTTTGATCTAAAAAATATAATAAGAAGATGGAGATCCCATCCTTGTCGGAGAAATTTTTTTTGAGAAAGAGATAGACCAGCTACCTGCTTCATTCATTGATTAAATGAATTTGGCAAATGGTATGAAAGCAGCTAGGGCTTGTCGGAGAATTAATGCCCTAACTTTGCCCACCATGTAAACAAAAGCGACTTTTTATGTGTCTCTGACCAAGTTGTACATGTGTGGATTATGGTCAACAAATTGAGATCTTTAAATTTGTTTAAATTTACAGACTTTTAAAATTTAAATATGAACTATTAAATGTAACTTATAATATTTAAATAAATGGTTATCTGTCAAAGCATCATATAATAAAAGGTAAATTGCATATTTTGTCTTCAAACTATGATCGAGGCCAGTGACGTTTTGATTTTTAAATTTTAATTTCTTACCCTTTTGATTCCAACATTCAGAATTATTACGATCAAATTCTACAATTCAATTTAGCTGACTAAATATTACTATATCGCTAATTAAATATGATACAGTAGTGCCATAATTGACGATACTTGATCAAATTACCATACCACTTTTGCATTAATAATATATTAAAATTTAGTCGGCGAAATTAAATTATTAAACTTCATTATAATAATTTTAAAAATTTAAATTAAAAAATTAAAATAAATTTAAAATTGAGAATCAAAATGTTAAAGAGCGAGGAGTAAACATGCAATTCATCACTATTGAAAGGTTAAGGTCAGACGTGGCGTTTTCAGTACTGTTGAAAGGTTAACGTCGGACGGACGTTTCAAAGTCTTCATTGAAAGCCTAAATATCTTACCCAAATAATTTCACTTTTGAGTAGATGGGGAGGTACATATAAGTTTGATTAAGCTAAATATAATAATTAGATCTAAATATTTTGGATCGGTGGTTTAGGATCAATGAGTTATTATTATTAGCGGGGCTGATTGTTGCATTTGGTATCCGATTGAGCCGATTCATCAGTCGGAAATGTGAGATGAGTTTTGATCGAGTCAGGATCAGAATGATAGGCTAATAAGTCAGGATCGGAATGATAAGACCAGTGAGATTAGTCTCACAACGCCGGCTGATCTTCGACTGTATGTGTTTAGAGCTGACGAAGACCCTATCCAATTGTTAGGGTTTAGGGTTTAGGGTTCCAATTGTTATGACTAGGTGTGGAAATATATAATTTTGATTAGGCTAGACATAGTAATTGAACTTAGACATTTTGGGCCAGTGATTTGAGCTCAATAAATTATTATTGCTAGCGGGTCGAATCGTAAACTAAAAGAAATAAATTATTTTTTTATATACACTAAATTATGTAGTTGTGGTGAGAGATTGAAATATCGGTATCAAATGTAGAGATGGAGCAAGTTGCAAAATATAAATTTTATTCCCTAGCTTATCTTTTGTATTATTATTAGAAAAAAATGCAAGGCCATTTGGATCAGTATATTGAGCTTTGCTAGAATACTATCGGTAGTAAACCGAGCGATTTACTACCGATTTGTTTTCGATGATAGTGCTTCCAAATCGATGATCGGCACTATTAAATATAATCTAAACTATTTAAAACTAGTTGGAAATCAAATTTTACACATTTTCGATATTATTCTCTTGTCCATCAAGTGAACAGAAAAATAAATGGCTGAAAATGAATATCTTTTAAAAAGTGATGATACAATTTTTATATTTGAGATTTAGAGTCTAGATCTTATTTTAAATAGTTTAAAGAATTTTCTAACAAAACTTTAGTTGATTTGAATTTCTATACCGTTAAACAAGCAAACGCACCATATCGACCATTAAAATTATAAATTTTGTGACCCTTTGATCGTTTAGTTAGTGACGCAAACAAATCATGAAATTTGATTTCCAAATAATTTAAATGGTCTAAATTATGTTCAACGATGCCGATCATCGATTTGAAAGCTCTATCATCGAAAACAAATCGGTAGTAAATCGCTCGGTTTACCGATAGTATTCTAGCAAAGCTCCAGTATATTATTGCTTTTGTTTTAACTTTTAAGTATTGGATATAGATTTAAATATAGGTTGAAATATAGATTATATCTATATAGGTTCAATTGCTGTGTTTTCTTATAATCAAAATAAATCAAATATAATTTTTTTTAACTTTCACAGAGGTGGTGTGGCTTCAAATGCCAAATGTAAAACAAGTCATAATATTAAATTGATAAATAATATTAAACCAAAAACTAGGCTACTATACTATTAATAGTACCAAATTGTGGTGGAGCTGATTTACAGAGAGAAGATATTCCTAGGACTTCGTCGGTGACTTTAACTTAGTTAGTAAGAAATCCGTCTTATTTCATAACAAATTGTTGTTGACTAAATAACTGGTGTGGCGTAAGCCACGTAACATGTGTGACCATTATTTCATAATATTTTTTATAAGTGTAGAGCTACTATACTATGAAAAGCATAGAGCATTTGATGATTCCGATATTTTGATCTAGATTAAGAATTATACAGTTTGGATGATTACAGTTTTCTCAGGATTGAGTAGTACCAATAGGATTGAGTGGTTTCCACATAGTAATAATATTAATCCAAATGTTAAAAATAATTAAAAGGACTAATCTAACAGTCAAAAAATTCAGAAGCATCAGATTCCTATATTTTCGATAGCGTAGTAACTCTATTCTTTTTTATAATATTATTTATTCTGAAAAGTAGCGTGTACATCTTTCACGCTCTTATGTGGAGACAAGCTAGTTAAGTGGAAATAAGATAATTTAATTTTTTTTTAACTTCACACAACTTCAAGTCTATTAAAATGTCTTTACGTTTTGGTCTTATATCAACCTTTTAAGCATTTGAATTTATTAACAATATTATAACCCCTATATTATAAACTAATTTACCCGAGCTTATGCGCCTAATCAAACACGAGCTTAAGTTCTTTGTTACTAATTCTACGTGTAATAATATGAGATTAGAAATCTTATAACTCTCTAACAAAACAATTTTGCCCCGTGTTTCTTTTTTGTCTGAGCCCTCAAAATTTACTCAATTTTGATACCATCATATTTCAAAACTAAGGAGTCCATTTCAGAAAGATTGGCCGTATTAATTTGACTAATTCAAATTTGATTTTTCTAGTGATCACGATGTGATACGTGGATATACAGTATGATTGTGAAATTAAAAAATTAAGTTTAATTTACCAATCCACTTTAGCATAGACAGATAAATTCATCCTCAAGTTATTCGTTCCGAAGTACTCCAGGCCTGGTTGGGCCAAAAAAAAAAAAAGAGTATTAGAGTTTAGAGATTTGAAAGAAAATTATTCTTTAATAAATTATTATAAAATTTGAGCTAATATTTATATTAATAATTTTTCAATTTTTGTTTCGTTTGTCGTCCACTTTAGTTTTGTTTTCTAGTTCTTAAAACTTTTCCGAGAGTATACGTAAAAGAATAATTTGGGTCAGTTTTTTCATAAAAAAAATCCGAACAATCAAATCATGCTTATGATATCATTGGATCATGTCTTTGTTTCCAAGCGATTTTTGATGTAGAACTATTTAAGTAATCTTATTAAAGAAAATACTATCTTAGTACACTTTTAAATTTTTTAAGACTTCGTTTGGTACTGCGGGGAGATTGGTTACGATATATTTTCTACGTTTTCACCGAAAAACGCAGAAGCATATCCCTATATATTTTTTCTACAACTCTATTTTATCTAATAACGTTAGATAGACCTCAATACCAAACCTAATAAAATTATAAAAATATTAATTAAAATTTATATTTAAATTATGTTTTTATTTTTTTCTCTCTATGTAGTGAAAAAGAAAAAAAAACTTCAAATACCACAGGCATGATTTTGTACTTTTTCTCATTTTAATACCATTTGATTTAAAGTGTATCAATTTAGTATCATGTGGTTTCATTTTTTTTTTTTTTTTTTTGTTTCGTCGGTTTCTCCGTTAACTTTTCGTTGTATATATTTTTTATTTCTTCTCTCTATATATGCCATAGAAAAAAAAAAAAAAAAGGTAAACTTTAAATACCACCCATATGATTTCATACGTTTTCATTTTAGTTCCCTATATAGCTTAGAATATATCAATTTAATATTATATAATTTTTTTTTCTTTTTGTCATTTTCTCCGTTAACTTTTTATTAAATCATACACAAAAAAGGTCAGATACCATATCTATAATTTATCGAATATTCATTTTTTTATTTTTTTTGTTTTAATTTTGTCACTGATTAAACGAAAAAAAAAATAGTGAAGGAGATAACAAAAAGAGAAAAAAAAATCGCAGAATATGAAAGTCAGAATAGTAAAATAAAAAAAAGTGTAAATCCACTGAGGTGGCATTCAAAGTTTTTTCATTTATATTTTTCACCAAACCAAACAAATAAAAAAAATTTTTCCTTCCAACCAAATCAATGTTTATGAAATACTAATTTCTTTTCATAAACCACATACTAAATGTAAAAAAAAAATTTCTGTTTTTTACAAAAAGTTTCTTTTCACGATTTTACATTAAACTAAACGGACCCTAAACAATCGATAATATTAAATTTTCAGTCAGAAATATCACATTTATCCCTTTTTTTTTATTTTTTCCAATATACCGCTTATATGTTTCTCTGTTATTCTAAAATATTTCTGCGGTTACCACCTATTAAATTAAATTAAATTAAATTAAATATGAGTTAAGTATCTATTCGAGTTTAAAAAAATCAAAATACCTCATTTGCCCTTAACTTAAGGACAAAAAAGAAATGTTGGTGATGGTAAAAAGATAAATTTGAAAAGAATCAAAATCAAAATATTTTTTATATTCCTAATTTAAGGGCAAATAAAAAAAGTCAGTAATAGTGGAAAGATACATCTGAAAGACTAAAATAATAATTTTATACAGATAACAGCTATTATTAACAGAATTTTACTCTGTAGGTATATTTGAAATAAGTTGAAACGTAAAAATAATATTTTCAATATTAATCTTTTGAGAGGAATAAATTAAAATGTCAAAAACTTTTCAGCGTTATATAAGCAATTGCCCATCACTTTTAATATGTGAACCTTATATATACCGACTGTCCCTAGATCAGCAAGTGGCAAATTTATTTCTAGTTGATCCAAAGTCCCAAGTTCGAATTCTAGTTGATCCACATTTCCAGCTTGGTGATTGATACCCAAAGTCCCAAGTTCGAATTCTAGTTGATCCACATTTTCAGCTAAATTTATTTCTAAATGAAATAAACGAAGCGGGTAGCGTGCTATGCGAGTAGGGTTTTGTATCTGATACTTCGTATGTATATAGAACTCATATTTTTTTTCTACCTGTTTGTTTATAGTCATTTCAGCTATGTGCTACTGTTTGTAATATTGTAAATTGCACTGTTGCCTCCTGAACTTTTGGCGGAGTTTCACTTTACCCTCCAAACTCTTAAAACGGCCATTTACCCCCCTATACTTTAATATTGCATCTTGTTGTCCCTTCCGTCAGTTAAAGTTAACGGAGTTGAACGGGAGTTGACGGAAGGGTTAGGTTTTGGCGGAAAATCTACCGCTAAAACTGTCCCTTGTTCCAACCAACTCATTTTTATTCCTTAAAAACTCTTTTTTCTCCATTTCTATGCCCTCCAACTCTTCTTCTCCAACTTTTTCCTCCAAAGCTCTCTCTTCCAAAGCTCATCACCTCTTTAAAATCTCTTCTTTTCCTCCAACTCCTTCAAAATTCTTATTTTCTTATAAACTACGCCATGGATGCCTCACAATTCGTGATCCCGAGATATTTTTGCGGTGAATCTGCACAAATTAAGACATCTTGGACTGATTCAAATACAAGAAGGCGATTTTTGGGATGCAAAAATTATGAGAAGAAGAGTTGGAGGGCATAGAAATGAAAAAAAAAAAGAGTTTTTAAGGAATAAAAGTGAGTTGGTTGGAACAAAGGACAGTTTTGACGGTAGATTTTCCGCCGAAACCTAACCCTTTCGTCAACTCCCGTTTAGCTCCGTTAACTTTAACTGACGGAAGAGGCAACAAGATGCAATATTAAAGTATAGGGGGGTAAATGACCATTTTAAGAGTTTGGGGGGTAAAGTGAAACTCCGCCAAAAGTTCATGGGGCAACAGTGCAATTTACCCTTATTAAATTAAAAATATTAAAAAGAAAAATAAAAAAATCACTTTATTTTATATAAAATATATCAAATACTTCCACGCGATCAATCTGGTTTTAAAATATATGGAAAAGACGAATATGAGCAAATGTAATCAAAATAAAAGCAATTGAGCTCCGTTTGATGTGATACAGACAATTATTAAAAAAAAAGGACAATTACCTATATATTTCTTAAAACTTCGAAAATATCTCATTTAGCTCTAATTTTTTTTTTCTTTTCAATATAATCCTCATATGTTTCTCCGTTATTCTGAAATATTCTTATACTTATCACCTGTTAAGTTAACTTAGATTAAACGTGAGTTAAATATTTAGTATAATTAAAAAAATTAAAATATCATTTTTGCTCTTAACTTAAGAATAAATAAAAAATATTGGTGATTATAAAAGTGTATATTTGAAAATATCAAAAAGTAAAGTAACTTTTGTGTCCCTAATTTAAGAGCAAATTGCTGTTTCTGCCACCAAATTGCTAGGTTTAGTTTTTTTTTTTTAATCATTTTGGAAAAAAATTTATTTTCTATCTGTTCTTTTTATGTGAATCCTAATTAAACTAGGATTTTTGCACTCGTTCTTAATTTGTTAGAATAATTACCGCAAAGGAATCTGATTGTGATTAAGGATCTAACTAAATTTATTATAAAAATAAATAAATCAAAACTTACAGATTATCGCTAAATCCAAATAAATATTTTAATAATCCGTAAGCGTGCGAGGCACTGCCCTAAGACGTATTCCCGTCCTTACGTGCGGGATTAACCGAAAACATCGCCCCAATGTACGACCGGAACTCCTCCTACGAGCACTATCGCGGAAGAGATTGACGGAGACTCTTTCAACACTCGATGATAAAATAATAAAACCAAGTGAATCAAAACAATAAAAGAAAAAAATATAACTCTCCAAATTTTCTCACTGCCGTATTCTACACACATGAACAGTAAACAGGAGGATGAATAAATAGGATGTGAGTAGAACGTTGGAGGCCCCCAACGTTCTACTCATTAATGCGTACATTTCCACCTATAATAATAAAAATATTAATAAATGAGAATAAAGAAATTAATAAATAAAGAATGAAATAATAATAATAATTTAAGAAAAATAATTAGTAATAATAATGATTAAGAGATTTTGAATTTTTCTCCAACATAATTTGCTCTTTTTATTAGTTTGCACAGAGTGCATATAATATGGAAACATGTAAATGAACACTTAAATAAATTTTGATATTTTGATTGTATTATTAGCATGTCACTAAAATATATCATGCTATATGTATTATTATAACTTATATTTTTTATTGCATGTTAAGAGTTTGATTACTATACTCTTATAAGTATAATTGTTTTTTTACTCATTAGTCGTTTTCGTTGATAGAGCTTTCGAATCGACGATTCATACTGTTAAATATTTTCTAAAATAATTAAAATTTTTAAAAATTAAAATTTATAATTTTTTAACGTCATTTATCTTACGATCAAAAGATTTCAAAAATGTCAATTTTTAACGGCTGATATGAAATATTTGTTAGTTTTACGGTGTAAAAAAACGGAATTGGTTGAATTTTTGATAAAAAAATTTTATTTACTATCTAGATAAAAATCAATAACTCTAATTATAAATTGAAGAATAGGATCATTTTTTAATTTTGATAGTTCATTTTATACTTAGTCGATAAATTTTATTATAATTTCAAAAAATTAAAAAATTAAATTTTTAAAAATTTTAAATACCGTTAAATATAATAAATTGTAAATTGGAAAGATCAATCATAAAACATATCTTTTTTTGAGAGATAGGTAGCACGCTACCCGCTTCGTTTATTTCATTTAAAAATAAACTTAGCCAGAAATATAAATCAACTGAGATTCGAATTAGGATCACGGATACCAACCACCAAACCTTTTGCCCACTTGCTACAGGGTCGGTCGGTAATCATAACTGTTGGGAATCCGGCACTCGCTCCGGTACCGGATCTCGTGAATCCGCAACCCGCTCCGATACCGACTGCTGCGGATTCGGTATCGATTGTTGGGATTCCGCAACGGAAACGTCGAATCGGATTTTTACCATAAATCCGTCTCCTCAGCAAAAGCTGATACAATCATAAAAAAGAGAAAATCAAAACAGAAAATATGCGGGTAAAATAAGATTCATTAAATAAGAGAAGATTACACCGACTTTCTTCTCATTTAATAACTACAACCCGAGCCCTCTTTCTGAATCTCTTCTACCCTTCTCTCGTCTTCTAATGATCCTCTCGTCTTCTAATTATCCACAAAGAAGACAATAGCCTACGCACCCGTGCACTAGGTGCACCAACACATATGCTAACTCTCTCTTTTTCTCTCTCTGGTACGGCACACCCTCACAGCACCTTCTTTGCTTCTTCCGTACCGCACCCCACAGCAAACTTGCTTCCCTTGGCTTAATTAATTAGTCCCAAGCCCTATATATATATATATAGTACCACATAACGTACCCTAATCCTAATATATTTAGAATTTCTACTCTAAATAATATTCAAATCTATCTTAATTTATCTCTAATAGATTTAAATATTAATTATAATCTAGTTAGATTTATCCTCTAATTAATATTTAAATTTTAGTGTATCTTCAACCGATTTAAATATTAATTTTATCTAACTAGAAAATCAACTACAAATCTAACTAAATCCTAATACAATAATAACATCGTATCTTACAAATACGAATGGCTACTATATACAGTGGCCCTCCTCCTCGCTCCCTCTCTATATTTATAGAGATCGATCACTCCCTCTCTCTCTCTATATACATCCCATCCACCACCATTAATGCCTCCTCCTCCTCCTCCTCCTCCTCCTCCTCCTCCTCCTCCTCCTCCTCCTTCTCCTTCGATGGTGAAGGTGAAGCTACGAACCATCGAGACGTGCGGCGTATCACCGCCGGAGGGCACCGTCCCTCCGACTGCCGTCCCACTCACCTTCTTCGACGTCATCTTCCTCCACGCTCGCCCCATGGAGCGCCTCTTCTTCTACCCCTTCCCCCACCCCACCTCCCACCTCCTCTCCTCCTTCCTCCCCTCCCTCAAATCCTCCCTCTCCCTCTCCCTCCGCTCCTTCTTCCCCCTCGCCTCCCTCCTCCGCCCATCCCCGGACGCCTCCGACCGCTTCGAGCTCTTCTTCTCCGACGCCACCTCCCCCGGCGTCCGCTTCACCGTCGCGGAGTGCGTCAACGCCGGCAGCAACGGTGGGCTTTTCACCCACCTCGCAGGGCCCCACCCGCGCGACGTCGGCCAGCTCCGGGCGGCGCTCGTGCCTGCTCTTGCACCGCCCGACTCCGGTGGATCCCAGACGTTGCTCGCCGTTCAGGTTGCTCATATATATATATATATATGTATACACCTATATATATTATCTGTTTGACCTTACTGTAGATCGAGTACAGTAAAACCGTTATGTATTATGTCATGAGAAACGTACGAAAAGGAAATAGTACTATTCGCGCGCTCTTTAGCAATTTATAACTTTTTAAAGAAATAAATGGCTGTTTCACATAGGTGACCGTGTTTCCGAACCATGGCGTCGTCGTGGGGACCACCATGCACCACGCAGCCTGCGACGGCAGCAGCTACACACTATTCCGGCAAACGTGGGCCGCCGCCGCCCGCCGGTCGACCGGCGGCGACATCTCCCTCGACGCACACCCAACCGGCCCCGTCGTCGACCGGTCCCTAGTCCCCGATCCCCACGGACTGTGCTCGCTTTTCTACAGAACAGCCTCCGGCAAGCCCCCCATCCCGGCGCCCACCGCATCCTCCCCTACCGACGTAGTTCTCGCGTCATTCGCCATCAAAAGCAGCCACATCAAAGCCCTAAAGGCGGCTTTCCGGTGCTCGACGGCGGCGGTAACCTTCGCCTTTACGTGGATCAGCTACGTCCGGGCGAGAGAGCTGGCGAAAGGATACGACAAGGTGTATCTTGGAATACCGGTGGACTTCCGCAGCCGGATGCGGCCCCCGCTCCCCGCGGAGTACTTCGGAAACTGCATCGGGCCGCACTCCGTCGAGGCGGAGGCCGCAGAGCTATCCGGAGCCAACGGGCTCACGGTGGCAGCGGAAGCGGTAGATAGAGCCATAAAGAGTGTGGCGAGCGCAGGATTCGAAGGCGCGGAGCCGGAGAAGTGGCTTGAGATGACGCGGGCCGTGCCCACGGAGGCAATTCTCATCGCCGCGGGGTCGCACCGGTTCGGAGTTTACGACACGGATTTCGGGTGGGGGAGGCCGTCGCACGTGGACCTCACCTCCGTTGCGAGGACCGGCGTGGTCGCGGTGGCGGAGAGCGGCGAGGAGGAGGGAGGGGTGGAGATTGGGTTGGCACTTCCCAGAAATCAGATGGATTTGTTCCAGACTTACTTCGCGCAAGGCCTTGGCCGTCTGGATGGTTGAATGCAAATTTAGTCAATTTCTGAAGTCTGGCTTCAGTTTCCGCCCGCAGTTGCCGCAATATTTAAGTTGGAGAACTGACTTCCCTGTTTGAAACTTCAGCTATAACCAGCTAAACAAGCTTGATTTGGTTTTACCCATTTTATTATAATAGAAACCTCAAAATTAAAAACTAACTAATTGGATTTATTCTACATTAATTATTAGAATGATCTATAGATAAACACATTATAAACTTTGAACAGCGCTTTCACCCAGATTAAACAATCGACAATAATATTCTAATAATAAATAAATTCTCAAATATAATTATTTTTTTATATATATAACGAGTTGATATTTTATCAGAATATTTTATTTTGGTCAAATCTTGCTATTCCCCGTTATCACGGAGCTTTCCGTGCTACTAATAGTACAGTAGCTCTCTCTCTCTCTCTCTATATCTATATATATATAATTGAGCTCCTATGCTTTTAAAAGTATAAAGTCATTAGTGCTTGTAAGTTTTTAGCCCTTGGATTAATAGATGTACGGTTAGAATGATGTGGGCCCCCTTGGGTTAAGCGGGTGGTTGATTGAATAGTATAATCTAACGGATGAAAATGATCAAAGTCCTAGATCTAACGGTAAAAAATTCACAAGCACCAAATGCTTGGTGCTTTTACAAGCACCAAATGCTTTGTGCTTTTACAAGCACCATATAAGACTATATATATATATATATATATATATATATATATATATATATATATATATATATATATATATATATATATATATATAGTTGAGCTAGAATGCTATCATTAGCAAACGGGCTAGCTCTTAAGCCATTTTCGATGATAGAACTTTCGATAATTAGTTCTGTTAGACTTGGTCTAACATAATTGAAATATTTAGAAAATAAATTTTATGGCTTTTCGATATCATTTACCTAATGATCGAAAGGGTTCAAAATCAATGGCTGAAAATAAAAATCTTGCAAAAAGTGATAATATGGTGTTAAAATTTCCAATCAAACATATGTTGATCTTGCTGTAAATAGTATAAAGAATTGTCGATCAAAATTTCATCGGATTTGAACACTTTTATACCGTTAAACTTGCAAACGGTGTACATCAACCATTAAAAATTGTTGATTTTAAACCCTTTCGATTGCTAAGAAAATAATATCGAAAAATCACAAAAAATATTTTCTAGATAGTACAAATACGCTAGATCAAGTCTAACGGAGCCGATCGTCGATTCGAAAGCTCCATCATCGAAAATGGCTTTGAAGCATGGAGACCCTCCGTGCTCCTAACAGCGCACACAAGACTACCCAACATATTTATATATATGGCCGCGGCTACTATACTATTATGGGTATTAGAGTCCTCATACTTCCGAATCGACGATCTACTCCGTTAAATATGATCTAGAGTATTTGAAACTTTTAGAAAATAAATTTTGTAAATTTTCAAAATCATAATAAAGTCCATCAAGCGGGCATAAAATGAACAGTCAAGATTGAACGACATCCTAAAAAAGGATGATCGGATCCTTCAATTCAAGATCGGAGTTATTGATCTTTATCTAGGTAGTGAATAGAATTTTCTATTAAAAATTAAATAAATTTCGATTCTTTTACACCGTTAAACTAGCAAGTATCGATCCCTTACTGGCCATTAAAAATTGTCAAATTTGTGACCTCTTGATCGTAAGGTAAATAATATCAAAAAATTATAAAATTTGATTTCTAGAACTTTTAAATGGTGTAAATAACGTTTAACGGTATGGATCGTCGATTCGGAAGCTCTATCATCGAAAATGATTTATATATGAGTACGAGGGTGATCATACTCGTAATAGTGTAGTAGCCGGATCCCATATTTGTATCAACGTACGTAATTTTAGAGTTTAAATTCCTTCCTTTGTGTTTAATTAACTAATTTATCAGAAATATTATTAGATAATCATAAATTTTAATTAATAAATTAATTAGGAGATTAATTAATCAATTAATCATGAGTAATGTTAATTAATAAATTAACTAACTATAAATAATTTGATAAGCTAACAAATTAATATATTAGTAAATTAATTAATTAATTATTTAGTTATATTGTTCAAAATATTAATTAATTAATCAATATAGATATTAGTTATTACACAAACACACTAAATAATTATTAATGTAGCTAATATTTTATTATTAAATTAGTTAAGTAATTAATAAAATAATATATAATATATTAATTAATAAAATTTTATTATTAAATTAGTAAAAGTGTAAAGAGAAGAAATTGTTATTCCACCAAAATGGTGGAGCAAGAATTTTCCTCTTTACGAATTATTCTAAATAATCCGTTAAAAGGGGAATTAAATAAATTCATTTTCTGTGTTTGGCTACAGAATAATGATCGTAGGATTTTTTTTTTTGTCCCTACAATATCTCTTTATTCTAGAATAGAGAAAAAAATGTAATTTGCTGTTTAGTTTAAAATCAGCTTATTAATTCCTTGAAATAAGCAAAATGATGTTTGGTTAATTTATTAAAACAAGAGAAGAATAGTGATAAAAGTAGATTGAAATACTTAGAATGACAAATTTGCCCTTATATGTATCTCCCATAATTTATAATATATTTAAAATATTTGTATAATTAGCAAATAATGAACATGATTAAAAAAGAATCTAGGAATACTACATACATAACCGTAGAATTCTATATATAAGTAATAGAACATGCTGAAACAGTGGTAAAAGGCTAGGTGGTTGATACAGACCCGAGTTCGAATCTGGTTGATTCACATTCTTAAGTTTATTTCTTAACGAAATAAACGAAGCGGGTAGCGTGCTACCTATCTTTCAATAATAATAATAATAATAATAATAATTTAATTTACATAACTGAAATATATAGTAGTAAATACAATAAAAATACATTAGGATTGGCTGAATTTATTAAAGATTTAGTACATTCCCACGCAGTTAATGCTGGTTTTGAACTCGTAATATGAAAGAGAAAAAAATCGGCGGCATTAGAAAGTGATAAGAACTGAGAAGAAGAGGAGGAATTAGATCAGCGGACGGAATTAAGAGCGATTCGAGTAGGAAGAAGAAGACTTGAGAGGAATGAGATAAAGATGGCGAAGAGTGGGTAGGTGAGTTGGTGGAGAGGAGACTAAAGTTGCTTGGGTTTCTAGAAAACTTAATTTTTTACATTTATCCCTGCAATTTCTCAAGTTTAATCCCTATTCGAGGGGTGAGGAGGAATTAAATTAACGGGTTATTCCATGAAAATATGGAATAACCTATTTTGACCGAGTTAAAATATTCCGATCAAATTATACTTTGTTTGACAGAATAATTAGAATAAATAAATTTAGGATACCTTATCCAAACACTGACCAAACACTGCCTTAAGTTGGACGAAGTTGGGAGTGATGTGATCATACATTTTTGTTTGACTTAGCTGCAGGTCCAAACTCCAGATTTTTATTGAATTTGTTTAGTTGAACGTGGATTCTGGCGCTTCGCGTGATTGTGATTTTTGAAGAGATGATCAAATAGGAGGCGAAGTAGATTGAGACCAAAAAATGAAAATAGAAAACGTGGCTAATTTAGTAGTTTGTCAACAAAATCAGTGTGTTTATGTGAGATTAGTAAGCGTTGTAACCAACACGCAATCCAATTGATTTGGTAGAAAAAATTTCATTTGCGTCCAAAATTTTGTCAACTCACTCTTGCTCATCTTCTTCCTTTTTTTATTTTATTCATGTTTAAACGCATGCTCCTTTAATAGGATTTGATCAACCTGATAAGAAAATCCGGTTAAACTATGCAATTCCACATTAAAAACTCGAAATGGTGTACTTGTAATATTAGCATTTTATGGCTTGTTTGCATCTGGAGGTTGCTGTTCTGAGTTTAGAACATGTTGGATCAAATTTGGAATCTAAACTCAAACCTTTTGATCAGATGTAGATCAAAACCCACCCTAAATACGACCAAAAATCGACGGCATTGCAGATCGAAATCCAATCCAAAACTCAAATTTTACCCGGGCTAACCAATAACAATCTCAGGGAATTAATGTGAGAACACAACATACCACAAGATCCTTCTTTGAAGTTTTACCCCAAACTAGTAAAAGAGGTTCTCCCATTACCAAAATAACACATCTACTCAACTGTAAGTTAATTATTTTTCATTTGTACAATACAATTACCGCAATTACAATCTAAAATAGCTTAGAGCGGATCGTCCGTCGAGACCTTTGGAGTCGTAGTGCGAGACGAAATCCTTGAGCAAAATATCTTTGTACAAAGGTGGATTTTCATCAGAAAGTAGCTCCTTGACGGGGCCGTATAGCAGGGAAGATTGGTGGAGGTGCATGGTGAAGAAACACGCCACTGAAACTCTCGGGTCAATCTTGTTTGCGAGGACTCTATGCTCTACGCTTTTGAACTTGTCATTGGTCATCAACTGCTCACAGGAAAGATTCATGTGTAAGAAGAATTAAGAAAGATATTATGAGGGCAAACCAAGTCTCGAAAATTTTAATCATCAAAAGTCGCATGATTTGCGGTAGCAACGAAAACAAATTAAAGCCTTTAGAAAGGTTATCATCTAAAAATGGTAGGATTTGGACTAGGCCACCTTGAGGTACTTTACAGAGGTTGAACTGTTCAAAGCCCTAACAACTTTTTAGTTAAATTTACGCACCAACTGAAAATAGATGTCTCAAATAACAAATGGATACTAATATTTTAATTGCAAGTGAAGAAGCTATTGCAGGAGCCAATGAAAAACGGGTAAAAACAGTTGAATTGGAAACATCACAAAGAGATTTTACGTAGAGCAGCGAGATAAAATGATCGATAGTTTAGGTGGAAAGATTGACCTGTAGAAGATCACCAATGTTGACTAGCAAAGCACCTGCCACAGGGGGGACATCAATCCACTGTTGCTGATAAAGAACTTGCAAGCCACCCACCTGATCTTGTACAAGGATGGTAAGGAAATCGGGGTCGGAATGTTTACTTGTTCCAAGGGTGAGATGTGGCTCTGGGCACGGCGGGTAATAGTTCGCGACGAGAGCATGCCCTTTTGCACACTCCATCTCTTCTAGATAGGTGGAGGGAAGACCAAGGGATTCGGATAGCAGCTCGAACAAAAGCTTACCTAATTGCCCGACATGATTTGAATACTTGAAAGTTACCTCTCTAACATTCCAAAAAAAAAAAAGAATTTTGTTAGATTTAGTACAGCTTCATTTCATGTGTCTTCAATTAAAAATAGATTTAGGATTAGAAGAGGTTATTACATGCAAGATAAGCAGTTGCACTCCAACACATCAATAGTGGACTTATACATTAACATCCATATTGTGATGCACTCGTACATTGATGCATAAGCAAAAGGTCCCAAATAAAGTGATTTCGAGTTCGTAGGTTTAAGTAATGTTTTAAATCATAATGAACCAAGTTGATCCATAAGTTAGATGATTACAAAGGGGTGGAACATCAAGCGAAAAATTTAAAGTGTATAGTCTATATATGTATATATATACTGAAAATCATGCTGTGCAAAGTATACATTCCTACTCTAAATATACGCTGGTAAACATACTCTGTTGTTCAACAAATTAAACGGATTACATGGCACCAATTAAAAGCATGAGTTCTAGTACTCATTGAAAAGTCCAACGCTGGATATTATAATAGTGTAACTTTTATAAGGAAATTACTAACAAGGGGAAATGAACTCAATACAATTCAACGGATTACATACTGTTGTTTAACAAATTAAACTGGTAAACATACTGTTGTTCAACAAATTAAACAGATTACACGGCACCAATTAAAAGTATGAGTTCTAGTAGTCATTGAAAAGTTCAACTATAGATATTAGAATAGTGTAACTTCTCTAAGGAAAGTAATTACTAACGTGGGGAAATGAACTCAATACAATTCATTTGAAAGAACCAAAGTTCAAACCCGCGGAACACCTCAATTTCAAAATGGAACAAGAAATTGCATCAAAAATGGCATTATTCAATCCTGGTGGAGAATCAAATATAACAATAACACACAGCTCATCCAAGGGAAACAAAAATTGTTCTACACAAGGAAAATCTTGTAAAAACCAACATTAAAATGTAGGTAAGAGATTTACTGCTCGGCAAGTAATATTACCTACATTTTAGTGTTGAATCTGATTTACAGCAATAGCTAGAAAAAAGACTTGTTTCTACCAAATCAATCTTCTCAGTAACATGGTATATGGGACCAAAGCCAGTTCAATAAATCTCCTCGTTTCCTTCTTTTTATCTCTTCCGTTTTATCATTTCCGTAGTATACAGTGGTATAGTTCACCTGATCTCCACCACGCAAGCGACGATAGAGAGTGTTAATACTATTCCGACATTGTTGTTTCCTATCAGATCAATCTTTTCAGCGTTATTTCCGACCTAGGACTAAAGAAAAGGCATAATGCAAACAAATTAACCCTAGTAGCCCAATTTTTCGGGTTAAATCATCAAAATTTTCATCTTTTACCACACCATAGGAATCCGATCACCGAAGCAAGAGATCAAAACCCTAACCTGCAAGCAATCGGGAGCTCCTCGGGACGGGGAGGCTCCGGCGCCATCCAGAAGAACACCGAGTCCCTCCAATTCGCCGCGGGGGCCTGGAACAGGTCGAAATTGCTATAATACCTGACCTTTTTGCTCGGATCCCTGGAGTAGTACTCCCTCCTCACCTCCTCCCCCTCCTCATTGAACCAGCGAACCCGCTCGAGCATTTCGTCGAGCACCTGGTGGGCGACGCCATGGTTGACCACGTAGAAGAACCCTAGGGCCTCCGCGGCGCGGGCGAGGTCGACCGCCACGTGGCGGCGCCCGGGGCCGTGGGATCGCGCGGGGGCGAGATCGACGACGGGGATGGAGATGGGAGGGGCCGGGTCGCGCGACTCGTGCTTTTGGGTTGGTTGTTCGCGGTCGGGGTGGATGAAGAAGCCGGGGATGGAGGTGAAGCCGGCGTCGACTATGCCCTTGACGCCGGCTTTGGTCGCGTCGAAGGCGCGGAGCTCGGCGAGCCGGGCCGGGTCGGTAGTCATGGTTCGGCTGAGCCCGAGTCCAACGTGAACCCGGGAGCAGCTCTCGCTTGCCAATGTTAGGGCCGGTTGTTTTGGTACAAGCGGAGTGATGGAATTCAAATTTTATCACTTTCGTTATTTATTTTGGTATAAGTAAAAATATAATGTAACTCAAGGTACGTTAGAGCTCTACTTCACATATTCTCGACTTCCTTCTCTAAAGTGCCGAACTTGACTTCCACCACACTTAACCTCTTCTAAAAAAACCAACCGTCCTTAGAGCAAGTGGCGAAGGGTTTGCTGGTTGGTATCCGAGACATAAGTTTGAATCCTAATTGATTCACATTTCCAGCTAAGTTTATTTTTAAATAAAATAAACGAAGCGGGTAGCGTGCTACGTACCTATCTCTCAAAAAAAAAAAAATATCTTCTAAAAAATTTATTAAACAGTAAAATCTAAACTCTACTTCCTTTATAAAAGATTAGAATTACCTTATTTATAATAAATTAGAATTATCTTTAAATAATAATAAAATATTTAATTATATAATAGGTTAAATTTTATAGTAATAAATTTACTACTATATTTTGAAGATAATCAGATCCACTTACTTACATCAAAATGAATAATAGAACTCAAAAAACTAATTTTACTAGCACCAAGTTATATCAAAATAAACAAAATAAGTAATTGAATTTAACTTTCAGACTGTATGAGTTACGTCAAAATAAATAATAAAAAAATAATCACACTTAAAAATTCAAACACTACTACACTTGACTTACGTTGGATCTACAAATTCGTCAATCCAAATACCCCCGACACTGAGGATGCAAATGAATGCGGATTTATTTCCCAGATCTGCTTCAAAAAACTAATTTTACTTGTACCAAGTTACATCAAAATAAATAATAAAAAAATAATTACACTTCGAGAAAAACTCAAATACCATTATATTTGACTTACGTGGAATCTACAAATGCGTCGAACTGATCGCCCCTGACGCTGGATGCAAATGGACGCGGATTTATTTCCCTGATCTGCTTGGAATTGGGCAATAAATGTGATATAAAAATAAGAAAAAGAGAATATTTGTCCGAACTCCATCCTGTTCAATTTTTTTATTTTTTATCCATTGACTTTTCAAAAATCTATTAAAAATTCGTGCAAGTTCTATGTTCTAACGTGCCATCGCAGTAGGGGTGTAAACGAGCCGAACACGAGCGAGCTAAAGTCGGCTCGTGTTCTGGCTAATTAAAAATCGAAATTTAAAAAATTAGAACTGCGTTAAACGTTTAATATAATTATTCTACTATTCTCATATAGTATCAACAAACAAATAATAAATAAAAATTAAATTAAATATATTAAAAAATAAATTTATAAAATTTTATCCATTAGATTTTGATCTAATAGTTAAAACTTTATATACAAATGAGTCTTTTTATAATTAAGCTTGCATTTATATTTTTATTTTACTAAAAATTAAATAATAAAAATAAATATTATATATAATTATTTATTTATATATAAAAATATAAATTAAATAATTTATATAAATATAAAATATATGTATTCGAGATGTTATCGGGCCGGACGGCGAGCAGGCTAACCCGGCTCGTGTTCGGCTACGTTTATTAAGCAATTTTGAAAAATTAGAGTTCATGTTCGCTCGTTCTTAACGCGGCGTGCGGAATCTCGAGAAGTACCGTTTTATTAGAAACCTTGGTGACTCCTTGAATAAGCGGTTGGATTGCCACCCCTATATCCTAATAGTAAATAAGAAAAAAAGATAAAATAAAATTCAACTCACTATTTAAAAAAATAGAAAATTTTTCCTATCTGCATTCCTACCTACCCGACGTGCTAATAAAGGCAAAAAAAAATATACTTTATTTTTTACGATAGAAAAATTTCTATTCTTATAAATTGAAATTTAGTAGTTAGCTTTTGTTTTTTGACCTCATAAGTTTACAATAATCACAGTATGATTGATACTCTTTACCAATTATATACGATCATACAAGTAATTTTATAAAATTTTATAAAATTTATTTGTAAGTGTAAGTATAATGTTACTGTGCCTTTGCACTTATCATCATATAAAGATTTGATGCCACGTGAATACGAATTCTAAAGCAGTATGAATGTCAGGTCACACCGACTCACTTGGAAAAAAATATTTTTTTTATAATATTAAAATTAAAACGTTGATTTCAAAATGAATAATATTTTTTTCAAAAAAGAGTAAATAATATATCATCTGTTGTACATATTTTATTTTAAAATAAATTTAGCTGAATAAGATGGATGGTCAAAGTGACTAATAGTTTTTTTTTTTTTTTTTGAGAGAGAGAGATAGTAAAGAGGCTAAACTAAAACATTTATTTCATTTTATTATTCGTTTAAAAATAAAAATAGTTGAAATATAAATTAACTAGTCAACTAGAATTTGAACTTGAGTCTCGGCTACTAATCACCAAACCCTTTGCGGCTTGCTCTAAGGATGGTCGGTCAAAATGACTAATAATTTTTTTTTGAGAAATAAATAGCACGTTATCCGTTTTATTTATTTTATTTAGAAATAAACTTAACTAAAAATACATTCGAATTATATTAATAATAAATTATCGTTTGGTTAAGGGATAGTGATAGGAATAGGCACTTATCCCCCTTTATACCCAAACGCTAATTTTTTACTCGAGAATAGTAGTTCTCGGTTATCCCCACCAACACCTCCATTTTTTATATACAACTACCTAATATTTTCCTTATCCCCGGGAACAACCAAATTTTCATCCAAACGCTATTTTTCTTATCCCCATACTTGTACCTATCCCTGTAATAGCTAGTTCTTGCTTATACCCGAACCAAACGGTAATTAAATTAAGGTATCGTTTGGTTCGGGTATAAGCAAGAACTAGTTATACCGGGGATAGGTACAAGTATGGATTTTCGTAGGAATAAGGGTGCTTTTTTGTTTGGATGAAATTGTGAGTATAAATTTAACTAGAAAAATTATGTTTGGATGGTTAGATTAGAATAAGAGGAATAAGGATTATAATTTGAAATTAAAATTATATTATCTAATTAATTAACATCAAATATTATATTTATAATTTAATTTTTAAATGTTATATTTATAATATTTAATTAAAATTTATAATTTTGAAATTTTAATTTTAAATTTTAAAACTTATAATTGTAAAAATTTAAAATTTAAAATTATTAAATTTAAATTTAAGACCAATTTTAAAATTAAAACATATCAAATATCAAATTTAAAATTTAAAATTAAAATTTAGAATTTTAAATTATAAATTTTAATTCTAAAATTATAAATTAAGTATTTTCAAATTTTAAATTTTGTTTTATTTTTAAAATTTAAATTTTAATTTAAAACTTCTCTCTCTCTCTCTCCTCAAGTGGGCCGGTCCCGGGTGGGAACACTTGTTCCTACCCTTAACGGGTTGTACCTGGTACAACCCGTTATGGTGGGAACAAGTGTTCCCACCATTACTTTTTTTTGTTTGGGTACAAGAGGGGGATAAGTCCCTTATCCCCCTATTGTACCCAATCCAAAGGGATAGAAATAGGGATAGGTTCTTATCCCCTCCTTTATACCCAAACGCTAATTTTTTATCCGAGAATAGTAGTTTTCGGTTATCCCACGAACACCACCATTTTTTATATAAAACTACATAATATTTTTCTTATTCTCTAAACAATCCAATTTTCATCCAAAAGCCTATTTTTTTTATTCTCGTATACATATTTTCGTAATAACTAGCTTCTTACTTATATCCGAACTATATATATATATATATATAAATGAATTAAGAATCGGACTTTACCTCGATTTTAGCCCACATGCCATGGTCGGTCAGAGTGACTAGTAGTTGAGAGGACTTTTCCTCGGACGCTTGCTGAAATAAAAAAAAAGTTTATCTAACGGCGCACTCAATCAGCGACGAAAACGCCGGTCCGCCCCGGCCACGCGATGGGCCCCACACACTTCCTATATATATGTCTATCAACTGCAGACCACAAAAAAAATATACAAGCGTATATTGATATTTGATAATAAATCTTGTTCCACACATCCGCATAAATAAACCTAAAAAGCATGGCCGCATACTCCGATTCCGAGCGCCTAGCCGAGCTCCGCGCCTTCGACGCGACCAAAGCCGGGGTGAAGGGGCTTGTCGACGCCGGGGTCACCTCCATCCCCCGCTTCTTCGTCCACCCCGAAGTCGAGCCAACCTCGGGCGCGAATCTCCAAGTCCCCATCGTCGACCTCGGCGGCGTCGCCGGTGACCCCGCGCGGCGCGCGGCGGCGGCGGCGGCGGCGGGGCGCGCGACGGAGGAGCTGGGGCTGTTCCTCGTGGTGAACCACGGGGTGCCCCAGCAGGTGCTCGACGAAATGTTCGAGAGAGTGAAGGGGTTCCACGAGCAGGAGGTGGACGTGAAGGGCGAGTACTACACCCGGGACCTGAGCAGGAAGGTGGTCTACAATTGCAACTTCGACTTGTTCCAGACGAAGGCGGCGAATTGGCGGGACACCCTCTCCTTCTCGATGGTGCCGGTGCCGCCGCAGCCCGACGAGTTGCCGCCCGCTTTCAGGTAACGATGTTCGCTCCCCGCCCGAAAGATCGAACTGATAGGTAGCGTTTGGATCGGAGATAAGGGGAGGGATAACCCCTTATACGTACCCCACTTAATTTATTTATATCCAAACTATAATTTTTGACCCAAAAATTATAGTTCTTTCGGATATCTGAAATAAACTGGTATAAATATTCCTACCAACATCTTTATTTTTCTATATATAACTATTCATTATTTTACTATCCGTTCCTAGAGCAACACTGCAAAGGGCTCGGTGGTTGGTACCCGAGATCCAAAATCGAATCCTAGTTGATTTATATTTCCAACTAAGTTTATTTTTAAATAAAATAAACGAGTAGCGTGTTATCTATATCTCTCTCAAAAAAAAAAAACCAAAAACAAAAATAATCATTCATTATTTTTTTTTATTCCGTATTATTTATCCAAACGTTATTTTTCTTATCTCCGAGAATAATTCAATTTTCATCCCAACGCTATTTTTTTTATCCTATAATTATATACTTATCCATGTAATAAATAAGTAGTAAGTGTTTTTTTATCCTATAATTATACTTATCCATGTAATAAATAAGTAGTAAGTGTTTTTTTATCCCATAATTATACTTATCCATGTAATAAATAAGTAGTAAGTGTTTTTTTATCCCATAATTATACTTATTCATGTAATAAATAAGTAGTCCTTACTTATATCCAAAACAAACGAAGCAATAGAAAACAACGTCAGAAATAGTGACGTACTTTAAACTTTTGAAAATATTTTGAAATAGCTCTAATATCATAAATATCCTTTAGAATTTTGATATTTCATATTTGCCCTTAAAAACATAAAAATTTTCAAAAATGCCCTCGTAGCTATCACTCCCTCGTGTTTAGGCATAACAGATTCAAAATGCCCAATTTACCCTCCAATATATTTTCATTAATACCCTCACAGATTTTCTATACATTATAAAATAACCCCTTAATTTATTTTTTTTTATCAAAGTCTTCTTAATATTTGGTTCCTTGAAATTGGATTGATTTTTGTCAATTAAATTACAAATTTTATCAATCCATTGATGATTCCAATAAATTTAATAATTTTAATTACTTCGTATAAATTAAGATAAAAAATATATAATAAGTAATAGCTAGCAAGCAATCTAACTTAAATAAAAATTTTAAATGTAACTAAGTAAGATAAATAATTAATAAAAGTTAGGAGCTAAGTCGTACTAAAGAATATCAGCAAACAATATTAGTTCAGATGTTAAACAAACAATAAACAAAAAATTAGAGGTTAAATAGTAAATTAAAAAATTAATATATCCTTCAAAAGCTTCTCAATGCATGGATAATTATAATATAACAAAATTTATAAGGGTATTTATGATATTTCTGAAATGTAGAGGGGTACGGATGAAATTAACCTTTTAAACCGCAAATGAAGGGTAAAATGGTAATTTTATATTTTGAAGTAGAATGAAAAAATTGATAAGTTGACGGAAGTGATTAGTGAATAAATTATTCTAATTACCATATTATTTTGATTAGATGATCAGTTTAATTTGTTGCATGTAATTACGTTAATATATGTTGAGATCTATATATGCAGGGACATAGCCTACAAATACGCAAGCTACATACAGGAGCTGGGAACCCTCCTCTTAGAGCTGCTCTCTGAGGCACTTGGATTGAACCGTGATCACCTAATCGGAATGGAGTGTGCCAATGTACTCCGTTTTTTCACGCACTATTACCCTGCTTGTCCTGAACCTCACCTCACACTCGGCACGAGCAAACATTCCGACTCCGGTTTCATTACCGTTCTTCTGCAAGATAATCTCGGCGGTTTACAAGTCCTCCATCAGAATCAGTGGCTCGACGTCCCTCCGGTGCCCGGATCGTTCGTCGTTAACATCGGCGACCTTTTACAGGTGAATAAATGCATGTGCACGCGCGTCTATATATTTTAATTTACGGGCCGGCCTCGATCTTTTATTTATGGAACTTGTTGGTTAACTTGCATGGCTCACAATAACGATTCATCGTAAGTGAAAGATAGAGGCGCATTAGTATATTTACATTCAGTACTCCCCCTCGCATTTTAGCCGCAGAACTTACAATGCCGAAAAGCTTGAGGGACCCGTAATTCTCATCGATCATAGACCTAAAGCGAATCCATAATAAATAAGTGATTCTGTACATGTTTATATTCAAATTCCAGTCGTAGGATTACAGTTGTTCAAATCTTTGACCTTACCAAAATTGAGTTGATGTGATGTACTTTGCTACAATTATCATATAGATCATTTATTAGTAAGATGAAACATAGTTCTTATTTGGTTTCCTCATGCACTAGTATAAATCTTCTTAATTTGAACCTGCAGTTGGTCTCCAATGACAAGTTCAACAGTGTTGAGCACAGGGTGGTTGCAAGGAGCACTGGCCCCAGAATTTCTGTGGCAGGCTCCTTCAGCACAAGTCACGCCACATCTTCAAGGCTTTATGGCCCTATCAAGGAGTTAACTTCGCCTAATAATCCTCCGCGTTATAAGGAAGTTACTTTGAAGGACTTCATCGCGCACTACAATCGCAAAGGCCTGAATGGGCTGCCGGCGTTAGATCACTTCAAATTGTGATTCTGGTGGGTCGAAAGTCAAGTTACAAGGTAATGTGTGGTTATACTTCACGAAAAATGCGAATTCCGTGCATGACACCAGATTAGTGACAATTAACATAATAATCTTTTTATCGGTCGTTCGGTTTAAACGAAACTGTGAAACAAATGGTGGAGAAATATTGTATGGATAAGCTTCTTTTAACGAAAAGGGATCAATATATTTATAAGCAATAACTACTCAATTTACAGTAAGATGGACTCTTTTTTTTATTTTCCTTTTTTGGGGGAGAATTCGCAAGGCTAACATGTTTTT